>JBBBDQ010001148.1:1177500-1347500 GCA_037127315.1 Ascarosepion bandense
TTCAGAGATCACTTTTTTATTATCCTGTATTTATATTCAAAACTAGCAGTATAGACCGGCGTTGCTCGTGTGTAATGAAAGTTTTAAAACTAATTTATGATCCTGGAGCTCAGACTCTTTGGACGTTGGCACGAAAGACTGAAAAGGAATAGTTGTTTACGGTTAAAGCGAAACCATAGACTGAAAGAAAAAATGAATGGATATAAGTCAAATTTTGATGGTATCGATATCAAATAAGTTTTTTCGTCTTAAACTGAATTTTGAAGGCTAAATAAGTCCTCTGAGTAAATGGTATCATGGCTGAGACTAAGAACTACAATTATACCTACTTAGAGCCAAACCCGAAGCAAAAACTAAAATAAAAGGGCTGAAAAAATACAGACATACAAGCAGATAAACAGACACACACACAAACATCTTGCCTTATATATATATATATATATATATATATGTTATCGATTTTCTGCACTATTGTAAAAACGGCAACTTTGAAACTTCTGAATATCATTTCTTATGTCTATGAGTGTATCAAATTTGATTAAAATCGGACCACTCCTTCGATGACCCGATTTTTTCGATTATCGATTTTCGATATTTATCGGGGGTACCTCGACACGAAACCTAGCTAAGAACACTCGCAGACGCTTATAGTACAACTGTGTAAATTTTCAAGAAAATCGGTTCAGCCGTTTCGGTGTCTATAGGTAACGGACACGCACACACACATACACACACAGACAAAATTCCATTTATAAATAAGTTTAGATATATTTATTTTCTTGCAGAAACAAATTATTAAAAAAATAAAAACAACAGTAAACAAAACCAAAAATATCATGGATACGAAACATTGGCGAAAGTGCATTCAGCCAGTTAAAGTGCCACACGTAATATACGCTTGGGCGATCATGTTTCGAAAGAGACATGACTGACTAGGCAGAAGATTACCCTGCAGTAAGTTGCCATTGCTTTCTGCGGTAGACTGGTTGCCAGCCAAGGCTATAGAACGCAATCTGCCTTACTATTTATCCCATAACTGGAGGGAAGAGACGGATTAATACCTTTCCCAAGGGTATTTGCGCGTAAATGAATGCAATGAATTCATCTGGAATTCGAACTCGACTCCCCGATTTCTCGTTTCGAGCCGATATCCGCTGCACCACAGTACATTATTTGGATCATAAAATGCATACACATCACAGTATAGTGAGCCATCAGAATGTATTTGTCTGTCACTCTGAGATGTGGTAGTATTTAGACTATTTAAATTGTTCGGACTATTGTCTTCATCTGAAGGACACATGTTCCAAGGAATATTGTTATGGTGCTCTCCTACGAGGAATGAACTCTTCTTCTTTCTATATATAAATTACCTGCGTGACTTTCTGAGAGCAGTTAAAGGACAGTTTTCTATATATATTGTTTAAAGAAATTTTTATTCACGTGGGAATTCTTTGGTAGATTCCCTGAGCAGATGTGACATTCTGATACATGGATGATTAAGTAATGATGGATGTCCCATCGCACATGGAATGAGAATGATGTACCCCAGTGATCGTAAGAAAGAGTTCGATTCAAAATTTCTAGCCCCTGAAGAAGGCCGAAGCGTACAACGAAACGTTGTAAACAGTAAAGATGAGGACAACAGCCAGTTGCTCTTGAATAAACAGAGACATTGTCTTCAGACGAGACCGACTTAAGAGAATTAATCTATGAAATCAATTTTTCATATGAAGAAAGGATAAGATCTTTATGTGTTGTGATATTGGGGACAGGTAGATCATTTGAGTTGAGAACAGGTCTCATAGCTGAGTGAAGGTGGGGATATTCGATTTTTTTTTTTTAGAAGAGGAAGCACTGAAAACAGTTACAGAGAAAAAATTAACAAATATCGGAAGGGCTTCGTTGCTCTCTCCAAGTCATTGGAGCAGTAAAATTGAAAATTGTTGAAAAGCATTTAGCTTTGTTGGACTTGAGTGTTTTCACGTCGTCTTCAATCACCTCAGCTTTAAAGAATGCACGATACATGATTCACCAATTCAAACCAGGTCCAATTCAAACCCGTGACACCAATTCAAACCGTGACACCAATTCAAACCAGGTCCTGATACCCGTGACACTTGTTGAAACGCATGTTGGTTTATTGATCTTGAATGTCACGTCGTACTTAATCACCTCAGCTTAAAATAATGAATGATGCTTGATTCACTAATTCAAACCAAGTCCCGATACCCGTGAAACTTGCTGGGGGTAAGAAAGTGAAAGTAGGCATCGGCCATTTTTTCGTGGTTTTATAAGAACTAGGAAAATTCTTCATTAAACTCTGCAAAATGGACATTATCTGGATTAAACCTAATCCCGTTCTTCTATTGTTATTGTTTGCCAGAACGTGAGCTATGGATCGTCCCAATGGAGGCTATTGTCTATGCCACGAGTTTTTTGAACCATGACTACTATAATATAGACGAATCAATCATTATATCCGTCCCTAAACGCGTCAAATAACTGGGGAGTAGGAAGATATCTGTACCGGCGTCAGAACTGTTTTTCTTGTCTGACCATATACGATGGAGACCTGATGAGATGAGAACGGTGTGTGATAGGTTTCTCGCATGGAAGCAGCGTTCAGTTTTGTAAGTCTGGGAGCTCCATCTTTTTTGAATGTGACCTAATCTTGATCATCAGGTTGTAGGAGTACTCATTATCATCAATTCAGTTATAACCAATGCGACATTTTCCTCTCTTATTTCAATGATGATAGAGCAAATTCTCATATGCATGAACAACCTTCTCTTTATATGAAATTGGATGTCCTTGATACCAAGTATTCGATGACTAGCTGACGCGAGTTACTCGTCAAGTCACCTGAGTAGTTTTAATATCTCTGGTCCAGTGAAACAAGTTTGAGCCCCTGTTTAGGCGAGCGTGAGGAAGCGATGATTACCGTGGAATAATCTATATTGATCAAATAACGATGCGCACAAATGGGTTTGATACATTATGTTTCTTTCCATTATCAGTGGATGTGCGTTGTGGTGCGTTGGATATCGAGAAATCGGGGAGCCGAGTTCGAATTCCAGCCAAATTCATTCAGCCAAATTCATTGCTTTCACTTACGCGCAAATGCCCTTGGGAAAGGTATTAATCCGTCTCTTTCTTCCAGTTATGGGTTAAATAACAGGACAGATTGGGTTCTATAGCCTTGGTCGGCAACCAGTCTACCGCAGAAAGCAATGGCAACCTACTGCGGGATAATATTCTGCCCAGTCAGTCATGTCTCTTTCGAGACATGATCGCCCAAGCGTGTATCACGTATGGCACTTAACTGACTGACTATTATCAGTGATAGCGGTGGATCTGGAACACCTCCTTCAAATCGTTTGCCATTCTACATAAGATAAGAAAAAGCTCCGGGCGCTGTGAAACCGGCTTTACGGCCCCGTTTTCTGTTCTTGGTTCCAATTAGTATTCCAAGTTTTAGGAGATGTGATCTATAATGCCTCTTCTGGATACCAACAATGATGATAGGCTTGTCTAATAACAATAAACACGAACACTTATTTATAAAAATATAAACTGATGCTTTTGTTCTTTGTCGATGACGGTTGTATGGAGTTGTAGTCTGAGGAAATCATGCACATACGAGGAAGCTGACTAGCCGGAGTTATCTTCTCTTCTCTTTTGTCTGTATGCGCTCTTCGTCCTCTCTGTTTTTTCCTCTTTGGCTTAAAAAAACGATCTTATATAAGCTGAAATTTCCTCGAATTCTACTTAATTGCGTCATCTATGACTAGGTGCATCTATTAATCATTTTCGCCGATTATTGCCTTTGAAGCTGTCTGTCTTTGCCGTCATCACATTTTTGTTTGTCACTGCTTATATTTTCTGCCCTTGAAACTAGCTGCCTTCGACGTAATCACACTTTATTGGTCACTAACTCTGACGTCAGTCGTATTTCGGGGAGATACAGAAATATATTACAGATGTCTGGCATACAGCTTTTACGTGACACCTACATTCTGCAAGTATGGCATATCAGTTTGGCTGCTGGGAAATCCTTTCTATACCGAGGTGGAATGTCTTTTTGCAATTCACACAATGTTTCTTATTGTTATGGTGATACACACTTAGTCTTCATATGATGAACTCTCCTTCCTATATTAATAAGAGTTAACAGGAAGTTGACTCGAGAAGTTCTTGGGATTTTCTCCTCTCCACTTCCTGTAAAAAGAGTGCCTCTTGATTTTGTCCTATGGGCAGAATACAGCGGCCTCTTTGTTTTGTGCGTTGGTTGGGTTCAACAAACATCATGATTTCTGTTTCTATCTTTTGTTTAAAAACTTTTTTGTTGAGGGAATTTATGTTATGCCCCTCCCCACATATCATTTCATGATATATTTTAAAATTTATTTTTGTATCTATTATTCATAATAAAGATTTATATACTCCTTTGGGTTTCTTTTTTTAGGTCCCTGGTATGTTTGAGGTATTTTGGTGTATGAAGGATTGAATGATAATGGACATGTTCTTGTGGTGGATGAGAAAATTGTAAAGTACGTTTTAGTCGTGAGTCGGATTAGCTAGCTATAGGATAGGTACTGAAGACCAAAATGTGTAATTGTATTTTTCATACAATAAATATTGAGAAGTTCTTGGGAAGTTCTTAGGAGTTCAAAAAGTTCTAGAGAGTTCTTTAGAGTTCTGTTGGAGTTCAGTAGAACTATTAGAACCTTTTTGTGTACCTAGTTAATGGGAATGGATGTGAGTCCTAGCCTGTCCCCGCCATTGTCTTTTGTTATGATCCAGGTCGAGATTCCTAATTTCCCCAGTTTTTATTTTTGGTCCCGTTTTTTCTCATCTGGGTCAAGATTATATTCTCCCCATCAATTTTATTTTCTCCTCTCCACTCCCTGTAGAAAGAGTGCCTCTTGATTTTGTCCTATGGGCAGAATACAGCGGCCTCTTTGTTTTGTGCGTTGGTTGGGTTCAACAAACATCATGCTTTCTGTTTCTATCTTTTGTTTAAAAAATTTTTTGTTTTGGGAATTTATGTCATGCCCCTCCCCACATATCATTTCATGATATATTTTAAAATTTATTTTTGTATCTATTATTCATAATAAAGATTTTTATACTCCTTTGGGTTTCTTTTTTTCGGTCACTGGTATGTTTGAGGTATTTTGGTGTATGAAGAATTAAATGGTGATGGACATTTTCTTGTGGTGGATGAGAAAATTGTAAAGTATGTTTTAGTCGGATTAGCTAGGTATAGGATAGGTACTGAAGACCAACCTGAGTCCCCCCCACTAAATCGGCCTTGTGCCACAATTGTATTTTTCATACAATAAATATTGAGAAGTTCTTGGGAAGTTCATAGGAGTTCTTAGAAGTTCTTCATATTAGTCGGTAGTTAGTTGAATACTAAGGAGTCAGCTTTCAGTGGAACATTACCAAGTTCCTAACATTTTGGGTGCGTTAAGTCGATTAGCAACCGATATACCATGATTATAAATTTCAGTGCGAAAGCTACTCTTATTCAGCAAAGAAGCAAGTACAGTAGTTCATTGAGATTGTTGCACTACACGGAACTCGTTACCAAATATCTGTAGGTAGGACGAGGTTGACGGGCTAACATCATTTATGGTTTGTCCGTTGTTTGCAACGATTTTTTCGAGTAAGGTGAGGTTAGTAGTCTCAGGAATCTCTACTGGCAGCAAACGGCCTGCATACGGACAGGTAACGACCTCAGTAGATACACAAAGATAGAAAAAGGTGTAAGACAAGGATGTGTCATTTCACCGGATTTGTTCAACCTATACAGCGAGAATATTTTGAGGACCCTAGATGACACACCAGGATTTGTTATTGGAGGCCACAACCTGAACAACATAAGATATGCGGACGATACAGTACTGATTGCGGACACGGAAAAGAAATTGCAAGATCTCATACAGAAAGTAGCAGTGGAGAGTGAAAAGAAAGGACTACAAATAAACTTTAAGAAAACTGAGTGCATGATCATCAGCAAAAGATACAACCCAAAATGCCAAATACAGGTAGGGGATAACAGAATCAAACAAGTACAAGAATTTAAGTACCTAGGAAGTGTTCTAATAGGAGATGGAAAGTGCGACATGGAGATCCGAAGGCGAATTGTCATGGCAAAGGACGCGTTCCAGAAGATGAGCAAAATACTAACACACAGGAAAATCTCAATAGAAACGAAGAAAAGAGTGCTAGACTGCTACGCGATGTCAGTTCTTCAATACGGCTGTGAATGCTGGACAATATCATCGAAAATGAGGACAAAACTGGAAGCGGCCGAAATGTGGTTCTACAGAAGGATGCTACGGATATCGTGGACTGAACATACAAGCAACAACGAAGTGTTAGAAAGAATGGCTACAAAAAGGAAATTGATGCTGAGCATCAGGAAGAGACAACTTAAGTTCCTGGGACATGCAATGAGGAAGAAAAGCCTGGAGAACCTGATACTGACTGAACAGATAGAAGGAAGGAGAGACAGAGGAAGGCAGCGGATAACATATTTGCAGGGTCTGATCAGGTGGATGACGGAACGGGGGTTGCCAGGAGCAACAGGAGCAAACATACTAAGAGCCACAAGGGATAGGGAGACGTGGAGATCCATGATCGCCTACGTCCTGAAGGGACAGGGCACATAGAAGAAGAAGAAGTAGTCTCAGCCAAACATCGACTCTGGCAAAGGTGGATGCTGCAATTATATGCCCAGCTATCACGTTACACGAATACTTGACTCGTTGAATTTAGCCGTCTATTTTGGGATAATCAACTGAACCAGCCAATTTTAACTTGACTTTGTAGCCTTGCTAAAAAAAAAAAAAAAAAAAAAAAAAATGAATGATTGACTCACTTTCTGCCTGATGCGTGGAATGAACGATCTACCGGTGATCTTCTTCGTTCAAGCCCTTTACCGCAACGAATCGGATGTGCGACACAAGCCTTTTCTTAGCCGAATTTGGCTTGAGCCCTTATAAGCCTGTTGACTTCAGGTGAGTATGTTCTCGATTCGTTGCATATTTCGACTGGGTTGGTAAGCTTACATATCTCTTTCCGAGTGAAATCGTCAAAGAATGATGCCCAGTCGTTGTCCGTTGTGTTAGGTTCAATGACAGAACGGTCTGTTTTTTTAAAAATTTTTTGGTGTTGGATGTTTGCTTCACGTTAGGAGTTCCGTCTCTTTGTTGTTTTATCATTTGTTGCACGAGTTGTTAAGGAAATTGAATTCTCAGTTACTAATAACGTTTTCGTTATGGATAATTTACTTGTCGATGTGAACAGGACCTGCGAATACGTAGCACTATCGAAAGAAAATAACACATGACATCTGTGCTACGTATCCCCAGGTCCTGTTCACATGGACAAGTAAATTATCCATAACGAAAACGTTATTAGTAACTGAGATTTCAATTTCCTTAACAACGAGATACAAATGCAAAAATGCACTGTCTACCCACTTGTTTATATAACACCGTAGGAGGTAATTTATGCCATCTAATATCTTCCTATAGAAATCCACCATTATGTAATGGGATCTTTCATTTCCAATCTACATCTACAAGACGTTAAGAAGATTTAGGCGGGAATAATTCTTAATTAATCCGATCTTCGAACAAATCCATGAGACAAAGTAATGGATGATAATCTATCTATCTATCTATTTATCTATCTATCTATCTATCTCTCGTCAGTTCATATCTATCTATCTATCTATCTATCTATCTATCTATCTATCTATCTATCTATCTATCTATCTCTCGTCAGTTCATATCTATCTATCTATCTATCTATCTATCTATCTATCTATCTATCGTCAGTTCATATCTATCTATCTATCTATCTATCTATCTATCTATCTATCTATCTATCTATCTATCTATCTATCATATCTATCTATCTATCTATCTATCTATCTATCTATCGTCAGTTCATATCTATCTATCTATCTATCTATCTATCTATCTATCTATCTATCTATCTATCTATCGTCAGTTCATATCTATCTATCGTCAGTTCATATCTATCTATCTATCTATCTATCTATCGTCAGTTCATATCTATCTATCTATCTATCTATCGTCAGTTCTATCTATCTATCTATCTATCTATCTATCTATCTATCTATCTATCTATCTATCTATCGTCGTTCTATCTATCTATCTATCTATCATATCTATCTATCTATCTATCTATCTATCTATCTATCTATCGCCAGTTCATATCTATCTATCTATCTATCTATCTATCTATCTATCTATCTATCTATCTATCTATCCGGAAATATTTGCTTCATTATTGAGTGCTTCTTTACAAAAGTTTTTTTTTGAGATGCCATCGAAAATATAGATGATACCCGGACCTATTGTTCGTATTTTTGAAGTAAATGCAAGCCATAATATTTTAGTTTTTTTTCAATACTTCTAAATCTTTTCACATAAAACTCTAAAAGTTGGAAATGCAATTGGTACTTCTTGCAAGAAGCGCCAGTTTGTAGTTCTACTGCTGAATGCTGTTTATAGTGTGGTATAACATGAGTCGACTGGGGAAAATAGAAGCTGCAAAATATCACATACTTAAACGGTTATAAATCCAAACTTTATTTCGGCAGTTGTAAAATTACCAACTGCTTCATCAGACTATGGAATCACTAATCATTAAACAAAATTTCGATATTTATTTGGTTGAATTCTTGTTCTATGAAAACTTTCATTTCAACAATTGTTACTGGATTTATAGCATAGACCAAAAGAAAAAGTTTAAAGTGGGTGAGGTCTGGTGAACGTGAACATCAGTTTGAAAACATATGAAAAAACCTTAAGAGCATGCATTTATAATAATAGTGCTGTTTTTTATATGCATTATTTAAATTAGAAAGTTTTTTTTTCAACATCTGTCTGTATTTCTGAGATGAGATATTTTAGCTCTTGATACAATTTACAGTTATATTTCTGACAATTGTCCTCTTCTTTATTGCCATATTCACTGCGTTTCGGACATATGCTCCGGTCTTCTTCAGGTGATATTTGGAATTTCGAACTGAACCCTTTATTAGTCCACGGGGGTAGATTTTTTCTAATTCTGAATTAGCGTAAAACAGCCGAGACATGGTGAATATGGCAATAAAAGTCTGCAATGAATGAAAACAACACTTCCAACAAAAGGTTACATTTAATTTGCATAACGATTTTAAAACAATGTTTTAATATCACGAATGTCACCAAAAATTGTATCGACACTTTTAAATTTTCCTCGTTTGCCAAAGTTCACCGCCTTTAGACTCTTTTTTATGGGGAACACTTAAAAGATACGGTTTGTGTTATAATGTTAGCAAGAAATGCTAAAATGAAAGTTTACATAGAGCAAGAATGCAGTCAAATATAGTAAAGTTGATTACTGATTTGTAATTCCATAGTGTACCGTTGTCAGTAATGTTTGTATCAAGACAGACATCAATTTCAAAATCTGTTATGGCAAAAGAGCATGGATTTATAATAAATGCCGTCTTCGGCATGATTCGACACAATGTTGGAAAATATAAAAAAATGTTAAACACAGAAAAAACAAGGAAATCGTAAACGTTGACAAAATAAGCTAGTTTCTTTTTTATAATCATATCACCCCTAAGCAAGACATTTTACTGCCACTGTTTTGCGGGAGGTTACATAGGAGGAAAGTTATGAGAAAGAGTGACAGGTTATAGGGAGTGTCAGGAAGTGGGTAAGAGAAAGATGACTGTGGCCATAAAGTGAGGAATCAATTTATGTACTGTTTGCAATATAAAATTGACCCCCCACCTTATATTTACATAATAATTTATTTCTGTTGATAAGCCATAGAAAACAAATGAATCAGTCGATGAAATACTGATTAGCTACACATGCCCGTCTTTTAGATTTATTTACATTCTCTAGAATATAAATGTATATAACTTTTTTTTTAATGATCCTATGGCCTCAACCAAGGCATTTTACTGCCACTGTTTTGCAGTGGGTTATATAGGAAGAAAGTTATGGGAAAGAGTGACAGGTTATAGGGAGTGTCAGGAAGTGGGTAAGAGAAGGATGAGAATACTGATGAGAGTGGAGTGGACGGAGAAATGAGGATGAGAGAGAAGATGTAGATTAGGGAGATAGAAGATGACTATTGACTCTCCGACAGGCAATATGGATTCCGATTTGACAGGTCCACAGCCGACCTGCTAACAACTGTAACGGAGTACATGCTACAGGCCCTTGATGAGTCTGACGAGGCTCGCGCGGTTGCTCTGGATATCTCCAAGGCTTTCGACAGGGTTTGGCACCCTGGCCTCCTATGCAAACTACGCGGTTATGGTATTACCGGTCGCCTACTTGACCTAATCCAATCTTTCTTAAATAACCGCAAAATGAAGGTCGTTCTGAATGGGCGTGCCTCTTCGTCCTACAGCACGAATGCTGGTGTCCCACAAGGCTCTATCCTGGGCCCAACGCTCTTCCTTATTTTCATCAACGACCTCCCAGATGAGATCAAGTCCCAAGTAGGCATCTACGCAGATGACACTACAATATACTCCCGCTCCAGTAAGAAACCTGTCGTGGCGGACAGACATAATCTCGCTGCTGACCTTGAGCGGGATCTACACTCTGTGGTGAACTGGGGCAAGAAGTGGCTTGTCAACTTCAATTCGTCTAAGACCAAGCTGTTGTCTGTCAACCATTACAGGCAACCTCTTCTGCCTCCCATAAGCATGGACCAGATGATTCTCCCGGAGAGTAATACACTACGCCTCCTCGGACTTACCCTGTCCTCAGACCTCAAATGGAAGCACTATATTGAATCCATAGCAAAATCTACTGCTAAGAAGATTGGGTCACTATGTCGATCCAGGATGTTTTTTCCACCTGAATCCATCCTGCATATATACAAGTCAACCATCCGTCCGTGCATGGAGTACTGCTGCCATTTATGGTCAGGTGCCCCTGCCGTTCTCCTCAGTGTTCTTGACAAGCTCCAAAGGAGAGTCTGTAATGTGATAGGTACTGATCTGGCGACTCGACTGCAGCCACTTTCCCATCGTCGAAATGTGGCCTCCCTCTGTCTCTTCTATAAGTACTTTCATGGCTTCTGCTCGGATGAGCTTAAGTCACTGATGCCTCCTCAACAGGTGTTTACCCGTGCAACCAGACTGGCAAATGGGTCCCACCCATTCACAGTCAGGTTAGCCAAACGCAGACGACAATTCTACTCCTGCAGCTTCCTCTCTCGCACTTCCCGCTTGTGGAACTCACTCCCGTATTCTTGCTTTCCTGACAGCTACGACCTCCAGAAATTTAAAAGCAAAGTTAATACTCACCTACTAACCACTGGACACTAGCTCTCACCCCTCCCCTGTATAATCTTCACGTTCTCTCCGCCCATGTATCTGTCATTGCACCTGCTTTCTCAGCTTTCTATTGTTCCTTTCTAACTAGCTTGTACTCCTCACTCTTTTCTAATTAATCTTTTTACATTTATGTAACCCCCTGCACATCAGTGGCGTTTCTGCCTTGCTCGGGGTGAAATGATTAAAAAAAAAAAAAATTAAATTCTTGAAGATTGTAGCTGTCGGGCTATCTATCTATCTACTTTTTATAATCATTTCGCCCCAAGCAAGGCATTTTACTGCCACTGTTTTTCAGGGGGTTACATAGGAAGAAAGTTATGAAAAAGAGTGACAGGTTATAGGGGGTGTCAGGAATTGGGTAAGAGAAAGATGAGAATACTGATGACAGTGGAGTGGACGGAGAAAGGAGCATGAGAGAGAGGATAAAGCTTAGTGAGATAGGGGATGACTATTGACTTTACATTTAAATTCTTGGAGATTTTAGCTATCGGAGAAGCAAGTCAATGGAAGGGAAAGACGGCCGGAAAGAAAAAGGGCAAGACGGCTCAACTACAAGGGAAGTCTCATCTACTGCAAGAGAAGCCTCCCCCACTACGAAGGAAGTCTGACCCACCATAGTCTCCTCAATTCAAGATTCCTCCGCCACCAAACTCGCCTCCCAAACAGGTTGTCCCTCTGGTGAAGTCAAAATCCCCTAAAAAGCAACAAGCCCAGGAAGAGTCAACCAACATGGAAGTTGACATGCCAGCACCCAGATTATCGTCGCTGAAATGAAGCAGAGACGAGGACGAAGAGAGCAACAACCCGAAGGTGCTTCGTAAGAACAGGAGTGCGGAAAAGGAGATAAAAAGAGCAGCCTCTTCAGTACAAGACTCACCGGTGAGACCTATGAACACTTACGCAGATAAGACGAGAAGCCTTTCATCTTCACCCCTAAAAAATTCCACAATCCCCTATCTTCCAACTGACCCCTCTTACAAACCTCCTACTCCTAATCCTTCTACCAATCCTACCCACCCCAAGAAAAAGAAGTCGTCTCTTCCCCAAGGGGGAAGCACTAATGCACGTAGATAAAAAAAGAACTTACCAAAGTTACCTAGTGAGGACCAGATTGAGCTTTTATTCTCCTCCCCAAACTGGCCTTGTGCCAAAACAATGTAATTCATTTTAAATAAAGTTATGAAAAAAGCTAATTATAAAAAAAGCTAGTTATAAAAACGTTAAAAAAGATAAAATCTAAGAAAAATATGAAGGTAATAATCGGGAAATGTGTATTAATTCGCTGCAAAATATTTAAAGAATCTTTTGTGGATTAAAGAAGATGCAAATTTGTATCAAGGACCTCGGCGATCGCATGGAAGTAAAAAGTCAAAAGAGAAGATGGCCGGGTATTGAAAGAGTCATCCTCTTTTTAGACTAAATGATGAGGCACTTATGGCACAAATATTACGTCCCTGCCTGTGAGAGACGAAAGCGTGTGGGAAGTGATTAGGAGTCATTGTGCAAACCGCCCTAGAGTCAACCCGGTCAGCCTGCAGAAGTTAGACGAACGAATGGAAACCATTTTCCCGATTACACTGCTTGCTTTATTCATTAGCTGTAATTTATGTCTGTGGAAAAATAGGCCCAGTTGTATACACATTTGTAGATAATTTCTTTTTTAACTTGTCTATAAATAAAAATGGATGTGCGTTGTGGTGCATTGGATATCGGCTCGGAACAAGAAATCGGGGAGCCGAGTTCGAATTCCAGCTGAATTCATTGCATTCACTTACGCGCAAATACTCTTGGGAAAGGTATTAATCCGTCTATTCCTTCCAGTTATAGGTTAAATAACAGGACAGATTGGGTTCTATAGCCTTGGTCGGCAACCAGTCTATCGCAGAAAGCAATGGCAACCTACTGCGGGATAATATTCTGCCCAGTCAGTCATGTCTCTTTCGAGACATGATCACCCAAGCGTGTATCACGTATGGCACTTAACTGATTGACAGATATATAAAATCTGTCGGAGAACAATACATACTTGGCATTCCTTTTTTCAGCCATTGTAGTTATACTGGCAACAAAGCGCTGTATACGAACAATATATCTTTTTTTTTACAGTCATATTGCCCAAAGCAAGGAATTTAACTGCCACTGTTTTGCAGGGGGTTACATAGGAGGAAAGTTATGAGAAAGAGTGACAAGTTATAGGGGGCGTCAGGAAGTTGTTAAGAGAAAGATGACTGTGGCCATAAAGTGAGGAATCAATTTATGTATTGTTTGTAATATCAAATTGATCCCCCACTTTTTATTTACATAATAATTTCTTGTCTGTTGATAAACCAAGGCAAACAAATGAATCAGTCGATGAAATACTGATTAGCTACACATGCATGTCTTTTAAATTTATTTACATTCTCTGGAATATAAATGTATAGAATTTTTCTTTTTTATAATCAAGGCATTTTATAAAAAATGTTAAACAGAAAAAAACAAGGAAATCGTAAACGTTGACAAAATAAGCTAGTTTCTTTTTTATAATCATATCATCCCCAAGCAAGACATTTTACTGCCACTGTTTTGCAGGGCTTTACATAGGAGGAAAGTTATGAAAAAGAGTGACAGGTTATAGGGAATGTCAGGAAGTGGGTAACAAAAGGATGAATATACTGATGAAAGTGGAGTGGACGGATAAAAGAGTATGAGAGAGAGAGGATGCAGGTTAGTGAGATAAGAGATGATTATTGACTTTACATTTAAATTCTTGGATATTGTAGCTGTCGGGGAAGCAAGTAAACGGAAGGGAATTCCGCAGGCGGGAAGTGCGAGAAAAGAAGCTGTTGGAGTAGAATTTGCGTTTACATTTTATTGGTTTCACAGTAAAAGGGTGGGACCTATTTGCTAATCTTGTGGATCGTGTAAATTCATATACAGGGGCACCAGTGAGCTAAGTTCATCGGAGCAGAAGTCGTGAATGTATTTGTAGAAAAGACACGGGGAAGCCACATTGCGCCGGTGAGAAAGTGACTGCATCTGAGCTGCCAAGTCGGGATCTATCATATTACAGATTCTCCGTTGGATTTTGGCAAGGGCACCCAGGTGGATAGCAGGAGCACCCGACCAGATATGGCAGCAGTATTCAATGCATGTGCGGATAGTACATTTTTATATGTGCAGCACTGTTTCAGCAGAACTACAAAAATAGAAAGGGGTGTAAGACAAGGATTTGTGTTCGCATCGGATCTATTATTATGGTTTATAAAATGGCGAGTGTTCTAAAAATAGAAAAAGATAGACACACTGACGCCAAGGATTCAAAATTGGGCAGCAAAATAAGGAACCGTTTCTTTTGGTAGGACTAGGAGTAAGAGTAGGAGTAAGAAGTAGGAGTTAAGGACAGTAAGTTTTGTGTAGGAGATTTGAAAAGAGGAAGACGCTAGTCAGTTGACCACTACAGTCCAGAAGGGATAGGTTTGTTTACTACTAGCATTCCACAGTGAAGAGAATTTAGCCAGTCTGCTCCTGTATCCACACAAAATTTAAAGGTTGTAACTCGATGTAAAAACCTAAAGTTTTATACCAAAAATAAACATCATTAATTCATGTTTGTGTTATCTTCTAATTATACCAAAACGAAGTAACACAACACTATTCAACATGTGCAGAGAAAGAATTCTAACAGAGCTAGAAGTGCTTTCAGTATTCGTCATTGGCCGGTACAATTACAACTATATAAGGCGCACAAATGACGCAGTTGTGATAGCAGAAACGGAAAGAGTAAATCAGGACCTCTTACAGAAAGTAGCAAGAGTAAGCGAAAAATAAGGATTAAACATAAACTACAAGAAAACTGAATCCATGATCATTAGTAAAAAGAGGATCCAAAAATGCCAATTATAAGTTAGGGATACTAAAATCAAACAGGTACAGAAATTTAAATACCTGAGAAGTATTCTAATAGAGGACGGAAAGTGCGATACTGAGATCCGAAGACCCAATAGCATGGCCAAAGATGCATTCCAGAAGCTGAGTAAAGTATTAAGAGACAGGAAAATTTTGCTGGAAACAAAGAGAGAATTGGACTATTATGTAATGGCAGCGAAAGTCTGGACAATCTCAAAAAATGAAGAAAAGACTTAAAGCAACCGAAAAGTGGTTCTACAGAAAGATGCTGAGGATACCATGGTCGGAACACGTGAGCAACGACGAAGTTATGGAGAGGATGGACACGAAAAGGAAACTCATATTTAACATCAGGAAAAGACAGATAAAGTTTTTGTTTCCTTTTGAGATTAATTTTTCGTTGTAGATTTTCTGATCTGGACAATTTGAGCACTGTCTAATTTTTACCTAGTTTAGCAAGAGTTTTCTTATGTTCTGTACAGACTTATTTATATGTTTTGGCCATGTTTATTGTATATTATATACGTCATACACACTCTTACTGCTTAATTTATTAACCCCTGGCGGTCGCAATCTTAGCTATATACGATACGCAGATGATACAGTGCTGATAGCAGATACAGAGATTGAACTACAAGACCTTCTAAAGGAAATAAAGAAAGCGAAAAGAATATACTAGTTATGAACTACAAGAAGACTGAATCCATGATCATTAGTAAAAAGAGGATCCCAAAATGCCAATTATAAGTTAGGATACTAAAATAAAACAGGTACAGAAATTTAAATACCTGGGAAGTGTTCTGCTAATCGTAAGACTCATTAGCATAGCCAATTAGCCAGTCTAAATACTACATTTAAAATAGCTCATCTAAATACTACATTTAAACGTTTTTCAAAACGGACTGCAATTACTACCCACAATGTCATAAGGAAGCTAATCTATTCCCTTTTTTCGAGCACCAGTCTATTCTCTACCATATTACTCCAGATCAAATTTGCCAATGCAACACTAACTTTCTTTTCCTGTGATCTTTATAATACTTCAAATCAACCTCACAGAACTTAACTACCGCAGCTGTCCTTATGTTATTTCTAACAAAATTATGAGAGGAGGTTATTCCAATGATAGCTTTCAACTGCCTACAACTTGTTGGGGCCGAGACTGAACTTATAAACTGGAAGAGTCCGAACAATGTTTTCATGTTTTACAACGAGTTTATCTCTTCCTTTAACACCACTTCCTTCTAAGTATTACAATTGAAAAAAAAAAAAATGAAAAAGAAGAAAAAAAAAAGGAAAAGATAAGAGAGAAGATTGGAAAAGAGAAAGCCGGAAACCACATCCTAAACAGGGAGCAAGGGATGAGCCGCTACACCTGTTCAATAGACGTGGGTGGAGTGCGAACCGGGCGATAGTTTAGTCTATCTACTCCAATTGAAAAAAAAAAAAGAAGAAGGAGTGAAAAGATTGGAAAAGAGAAAGCCGGAAACCGCATCCTAAACAGGGAACAAGGGATGAGCCTCTTAACCTGTTCAATAGACGTGGGTGGAGTGTGAACCGGGCGATAGTTTAGTCTATCTACTCCAATTGAAAAAAAAAGAAAAGAAGAAGGAGTGAAAAGATTGGAAAAGAGAAAGCCGGAAACCGCATCCTAAACAGGGAACAAGGGATGAGCCGCTACACCTGTTCAATAGACGTGGGTGGAGTGTGAACCGGGCAATAGTTTAGTCTATCTACTCCAATTGATAAAGAAAAAAAAAGAAGGAGTGAAAAGATTGGAAAAGAGAAAGCCGGAAACCGCATCCTAAACAGGGAACAAGGGATGAGCCGCTCCACCTGTTCAATAGACGTGGGTGGAGTGTGAAGCGGGAGATAGTTTAGTCTATCTACTCCAATTGAAAAAAAATAAATAAATAAAAAAATAAAAAGTAGTGGCGTTGAGTTAACTAAGTCCAGTAAAACAAAAAATTCTTTGAAAAAAATACAAAAAAAAAAAAAACTCGTTCAAATAACTATGAAACTTTTAAAATTAGCCACAACAAAAAATTAAAATAAAATAAAATCAAAGCAAAATCATTACTTACTAGGAAAGTTGTTCCACCCCGCCCTGCAAAAAACAAAACAAAAAAAAAACACGTGCTCAACCAGTGATAGAAGAATTATTTTATCATTTTATATACTACGTGCATGTATGCGGGGTGGGTATGGGAGTCAACTAACTAGACAATAGCCAAGCAAAGAGGACGACCAAGGAATTTAAGAGGAATTTTAAAACAAAATTATCCTCCAGTAAAAAAAAAAATTCTTTGAAAAAAATACCAAAAAACCGCACTCGTTCAAATAACTATGAAACTTTTAAAATTAGCCAAACAAAAAATTAAAATAAAATCGTCATGTTTCACCTCGTGTTTTACACACGTCATGTTGCACACGTCATGTTGCACACGTAATGTTTCATATTATTTATAAGACAATTTCGAGGTTTATATTATCTGATATTATTTTGGATGTGTGTTGTGGTGCATTGAATATCGGCTCGGAACGACAAATCGGACAGCCGAGATCGAATTCTAGTTGAATTACTCGCATTCACTGAAGCACAATTTCCCTTGGGAAAAGTATTACTCCGTCTCTTCCCTTCAGTTATGGTTTAAAAAGTAGGACAGATCGGGTTCCATAGTCTTGGCTGGAAACCAGTCTACTGCAAAACTTGGCTCTCTAATTTCTCGTTCCAAGCCGATATCCACTGCACCACAACGGACATCATTACTTGAAATAAAAGTTTGGGAAAGACCCTTCTATGATGGAAATAGAGATAGCAGCTACTGGACGTGATAAATCTCTTTTCCTTTTATTTTAAGAGAAAGACCGATAACATAACTGACTGCTTATTCAATGAATATTGGATATTTAATAATAAGGAATCTGTTAAAATTACCATTCAGTCAGTTAAGTGCCATACGTGATACACGCTTGGGCGATCATGTCCCGAAAGAGACATGACTGACTGGGCAGAAGATTATCCCGCAGTAGGCTGGCATTGCTTTCTGCGGTAGACTGGTTGCGGACCAAAGCTATAGAACACAATCTGTCCTGTTATTTAACCCATAACTGGAAGGAATAGACGGATTAATACCTTTCCCAAGGGTATTTGCCCGTAAGTGAATGCAATGAATTCAGTTGGAATTCGAACTCGGCTCCCCGATTTCTCGTTCCGAGCCGATATCCAATGCACCACAACGCACATCCTAAAATTACCATTACTAATGCCTATAATGTGGCATCAGAAATAATAAAAGCAGCTATTCATTGGATATATCTTCTTCTTCTTCTTCTTCTTCTTCTTCTTCTTCTTCTTCTTCTTCTTTGTGCCTTGTCCTTTCAGGACGTAGGCGATCATGGCCTTCCACGTCTCCCTATCCATGGTGGCTCTTAGTACGCTTTCTCTTCTATTTTCTAGCAGCCCCCGTTCTGTCTTCTACCTGCTCAGGTCCTTCAAATATGTTATCCGCTGCTTTTCTCTGTCTTTTTCTCTCTATCTGGCCTGTTAGTATCAGATTCTCCATGCCCGCCTTCCTCGTTGCATGCCCCAGGAACTTCAGTTGTCTCTTTCTGATGCTCAATATTAGCTTCCTTTTCGTCTCCATTCTTTCCATCACCTCGTCATTGCTGACATGCTTGGTCCACGATATTATTTTTAATTTCGTAACTGCAAAATAGAGCCATATAGCAGCGAAACTATGTTAGAATTTTAATGAGAGAACTTAACCCAATATGTGATTATATAAAAAAAAAAAAAAGGTTGGACACATAATTAAACAAAAACAAGGAAATTGTTAACTTTGATAAGATAAGTTAGTTATAAAAAGTTTATTATAAAAAAAGCTAAACAAAAATAAAAATGTCAGAGAAATGATTAAAATCACAAACAAGAAATGTAGGTCACTTTGCTGCTTTGCTGCAAAATATTTAAACGAATCTTTTGTAGACAAAAGAAGACGCAAATTTGTATCAAGAACCTTGGCAATCATATGGAAGCAAACAGGCAAAAAGAGAAATTTGTACTTGGGGCAGGAATATATCTGAAAACTGGCTTTTCTATTGTAATCTTACATTTTAAATAGGCTCGAAAAGGACCTTTAATCGAGCTTTGAAAAAGACCTCCAATCCGTGGTTGACTGGGGTAAGAAATGGCCCGTGAATTTTAATACTTCCAAAACGAAGCTGCTATCTATTAACCATCATATACAATCGCTCCTACTACCCCCCCTCATTAGCATGGATCAGGCTAGTCTCACTAAAAGCAAAACACTGCACCTCCTCGGGTTAACTCTCACAACAGATCTCAAGTGGAATCACTATATAGAATCCATAGCTATATCCGCTGCTAAGAATGTCGGTTCTCTGTGTAGGGCCAGGAAGTTTTTCCCGTCCGAAACCATCCTGCGCATATAAATCTACAATCCGTCCGTGCATTGAATGCTGCTGCAATATCTGGTCGGGTGCCCTGTTGACAAAATCCAACAGAGAATCTGTAATGTGATCGATCCCGACTTAGCAGCCCAGATACAGTCGATTTCTCACTGGCGCAATGTGACTTCCCTGTGTCTCTTCTAGAAATATTTTCACGGCTTCTGCTCCGATGAACTTAGCTCACTGGTACCCCCTATATATGCATTTACACGATCCACAAGATTAGCAAATAGGTCCCACCCTTACACTCTGAAACGATTAAAATATAAGCGCAAATTCTACTCCAACAGCTTCTTTTCTCGCACTTCCAGCCTGTGGAATTTCCTTCCGTTTACTATTTCCCCGACGGCTACAATCTCTTTAAATGTAAAGTCAATAGTCATCTCCTATGTCACTAACTTGCATCCTCTCTCTCTCATGCTTCTTTCTCCATCCACTCCACTCTCATCAGTATTATCATCCTTCTCTTACCCACTTCCTGACACCCTTCCATAACCTGTCACTCTTTCTCATAACTCTCCTCTTATGTAACCCCTGCACACCAGTGGCAGTAAACTGCCTTGCTTGGGGTGATATGATTATATAAAAAAATTACACTGGATTAACTGGATGGTGTAATCCGAACGGAATTGATTTGGGGGAAAAAAACGTAAAAAAACAAATCATGATTGGATATTATCCCTGACCCCATGTTAAGCCAGGTAGGTGAAATTTTCGGCGCTGGAGTCATATTATTTGTTTCTTTTTCGTAAGGTAAATATTAGGAAAGAAACTATTTTTGCTGTTGTTCTATATGTTACTTTATTTTTATGCCGTACTAGCAGTATAGCCTGGCGTTGCTCGGGCGTAATGAAAGCTTTAAAACTAATCCATGGTCCCGAAGCTCAGACTCAGCCTAAAGAATATTTGTATGAAAATTGGTTAGAATCGAATAAAAATTGTGGATTTGTATAAAGGACAGACAGACAGATAAACAGACAGACAGACAGACAGACACACACACACACACAGACACACACACACACACACACACACACACACACACACAAACATCTTGCCTTTTACATAAATATATTATCGATTTTCTGCACTATTGTAAGAACTGCAATCTTGAACTTCTGAATATCGTTTCTTATGTCTTTGTCTATGAGTGTATCAAATTTGATTAAAATCGGACCACTCCTTCTATAACCCGATTTTTTCAATTATCGATTTTCGATATTTATCGGGGGTACCTCGATACAAAACCTAGCTAAGAACACTCGCAGATGCTTAGAGTACAACTGTGTAAATTTTTAATAAAATCGGTTCAGCCGTTTCGGAGTCTATACGTAACGAACACACACATACAGACACACAGAGACAAAGTTCCATTTATAAATAAGTCTAGATTCTATAAAATATCTTCAATATAATCCTGTACAATCTGTCAAATGATTTTTGTTCCCGCTCTAAAAACAAGAACAACACTGAAGAGGAAGAACGGCACAATTAGCAGCATGGACCAAACAATTACGACATTTCGATTTGAAAGAAATCAGATTTGATGGAATAGAGTTCTGTAATCAATAAACAGACAGATTTTTTCCTAAAATAATTGCTAGTGCCAACGCAAATCTGGAGAATTATTGAAAGATCTTTGAGAAACCGTCAATTTTAAAAGTATATGTCAGAACATATAACTTAAAGAATTTATCATACGTTCTCGCCGTTTTCCAACAGATGAAGTTACCAGAACTGCTTGCGTGTAGTTTTAGATAAGGCATCTATAAGTGTATATTATAAGCAAGTTTGAAATTCAGTGTTTGCCGAAGTGTGAAGAGATTTGTTTTTCAAAGCGTTAAACAGGTCGGATTTCGGGGCAAATAAAGTATATTTGCGAGGAAATTTACTGTACTACATTATTCAAAAGAAATCTGCAGCTGAAGTACAATAAATTTTGTTGAGACTTACAGCGACCATGCTCTGTCGGAAACAACTTGTAGGGATTGGTTTAGACACTTCAAATATTATGATTTTAATGTTTAAGATAAAGAACGCTGTGGCGCAGCGAAAAGGTTTGAAGACGGAGAATTGAAGGCATTAATTCATGAAGACACATGTCAGGCGCAAGCTAAACTTGAAGAATCATTGGGGGTTGATCACACAACAGTTTGGAAATGTTTGAAAGCATTCGGTCAGTCAAGTGACATACGCGTTACACTCTTTGGGCGATCATGTCTCTTTCGAGAAATGACTGACTGGCAGAAGATTATCCCGCAGTATGTTGCCATTGCTTTGTGCGGTAGACTGGTTGCCAGCCAAGGCTATAGAAGCCAATCTGTCCTATTATTTAACCCATACCTGGAGAGAAGAGACGGATTCATACTTATGGCGTGTAAATATATATATATATATATATAGATAGATAGATAGATAGACAGACAGATAGATAGATAGATAGATAGATAGATAGATAGATAGATAGATAGACATGAATAGTCATAGAAAGATAGATAGATTGATAGATATGAATAGTCCTAGATAGATAGATAGATAGATAGATAGATAGATAGATAGATTCTTATAAATAGTCCTAGATAGATAGATAGATAGATAGATAGATAGATAGATACTTATAAATAGTCCTATAAAGATAGATAGATACATAGATAGATAGATAGATAGATAGATAGATAGATAGATACTTATAAATAGTCCTAGATAGATAGATAGATAGATAGATAGATAGATACTTATCAATAGTCCTATATAGTAGATAGATAGATAGATAGATAGATAGATAGATAGATAGATAGATAGATAAATACTTATCAATAGTCCTATATAGATAGATAGATAGATAGATAGATAGATAGATACTTATGAATAGTCCTAGATAGATAGATAGATAGATAGATAGATAGATAGATAGATAGATACTTATGAATAGTCCTAGATAGATAGATAGATAGATAGATAGATAGATAGATAGATAGATAGATACTTATGAATAGTCCTAGATAGATAGATAGATAGATAGATAGATAGATAGATAGATACTTATGAATAGTCCTAGATAGATAGATAGATAGATAGATAGATAGATAGATAGATAGATACTTATGAATAGTCCTAGATAGATAGATAGATAGATAGATAGATAGATAGATAGATAGAATACCTTATGAATAGCCTAGATAGATAGATAGATAGATAGATAGATAGATAGATAGATTCTTATGAATAGTCCTAGATAGATAGATACATAGATAGATAGATAGATAGATAGATAGATAGATAGATAGATACTTATAAATAGTCCTATAAAGATAGATAGATAGATACTTATAAATAGTCCTAGATAGATAGATAGATAGATAGATAGATAGATAGATACTTATAAAGAGTCCTATGAAGATAGATAGATAGATAGATAGATAGATAGATAGATACTTATCAATAGTCCTATATAGATAGATAGATAGGTAGATAGATAGATAGATAGATAGATACATACTTATGAATAGTCCTAGATAGATAGATAGATAGATAGATAGATACCTATCAATAGTCCTAGATAGATAGATAGATAGATAGATAGATAGATAGATAGATAGATAGATAGATATAAAATAAGGATGAACTGATAGATATTATAAGTTCTTTGTTTTCCAACAGATGCCGTTTCTAGAACTGCGCGCGTGTAGTTTCTGATGTTAATGCATCTACATGGAAATCCTATAAACAAACTTGAAATTCAGTGCATATCATTTTGCCGAGGTGTTTTAATAGTGTAAAACATGTCGGATTTCATGCAAAAGAAAATGTATCCACGGAAAATTTAACTGCACGACTTCATTCAAACGAAATCTGCAGCTGAAGCTCACAGAATTCTTGTTGCGACTTACGGCGACCATGCTCTGTCAGAAACAACATACACAGATTGATATAAATATATAAAACATAACGATTATGGTGTTGAAGATAAAGAACGCTCTGGCGCAGCGAAAAAGTTTGAAGACGGAGAATTGAAGGCATTAATTCATGAAGACTCATGTCAGGCGCAAGCTGAACTTGAAGAATCATTGGGGGTTGATCATACAACAGCTTTAAAATATTTGAAAGCATTAGGAATGATTCAAAAGCAAGAATATTGGATGCCGTCTGAGTTGAAACTGAGAGACCTCGAATGGTGTTGTGTCACGTGTGAACAACTGCTTCAACGGCAGAAACAAAAAGGGTTTTTGCAAGGTATCGTGACCGACGATGAAAAGTTGATATACTACGATAAGCATAAGCGTAGACGATTGTGGTCTAAGCCCGGCCATACAACAACATCGGCGGGAAAGATGAATATTCATGATTCGAAGCTTCTGCTTTGCATTTGGTGGAATCAACTGGATGTAGTTTATTATGAGCAGTTCAAATCGCTCGAAAATATCTTGGGAGATCGCTATTGACTACAATTGATCCGTTTGAACCGAGCATTGAAGAAAAATGGTTGCTATACGAGAAGACACACGACAAAATGATTTTGCAACATGACAACGCTAGACCACATGTTGCAAAACGGTGTGAAAACCTACTTGGAATGTAATTAAAGAGAAATCCTATCCTAACAGCCGTATTGCCCGATTATCACTTGCTTCGATCGATGACACATGGCCTGGCTTAGCAGCACTTTCATTCTCATGAACATGTCAAAAAAAAAAAAAAAGAAGGAAAGAAGAAAAATGGGTCGACCCGTGTTTAGCCTCAAAAGACGTATCGTTTTTACGACCTGGAAATCAAATGCTGCCAGGAAGATTGGAAAAAGTAGCTGTAAGCGTTAGACATTTTTTTTTCTTAATTGTTTCAAACAAAACAATTCTTTTCATAAAATATCTGCGAGAAGTTATTCCAGGCCTTAATACTTTTGTATGATAATGCGGTTTTATTCTCTGTAAAACTGAGAATTTATATTTTCCTTAATAAATCTCCGTCAATTGATTATTGAAATGTCCCCAATTCCATGCGAGTTCTTTTAACTTGGAGTGGCATTTTGAGATAAATAGCGAATTCACCTTCTCTGATATACATTCGTTTCTATTACACTCTTGATTGCAAGACAATGTCCTCCGGCAATGTAGAAGGTTTGACTTTTTTTATAACTTTTCTATGATCCCATGTTATTTTTTCTAACAGTTCCCTTGTTTTCTGCCATATCGGACTCTCTGAAGTTAGCTAGATAGGCTAAACTATCACCCGGTTCACACTCCACCCAGGTCTATTGAACAAGTGAAGAGGCTTATCGCTTATTTCGCGTTTAGGATGTGGTTTCCGGTTTGTCTCTTTTCCAATCTTTTCACTTTCTTTTATTTTATTTTCAATTGGAGTAGATAAACTAAACTATCGCCCGGTTCACACTCCACCCACGTCTATTGAAAAGGTGAAAGTTTCAGCCCTTGTTTCCTGTTGAGAATGTGGTTTCCGGTTTTTCATTTTTTTTCTTATCTTTTCACTCTTACGTAGCCCCTTGCTCATCAGTGGCGTTACCGCCTTGCTAGGGGTGATATGATTAAAAAAAAATATTTTAAAAAATTTAATAAATGAAAATCCTTTCAAAAATTACTGTTTTCTACAAGCAGTTAAAGTTTATATATAATAAGTAATAAATAAGTAATAAATAAAGTTTATATATAATAAGTTTATATATAATATCTTCAATGACCAAAGAGGAACAGGCATTTCTAACGACGTTATAATAATAATTTTAAAAAAATTCCTTCAAAAATTACTGTTTTATACAAGCAATAGTTTATGTATAATATCTTTAATGACCAAAGAGGAACAGGCGTTCCTACCGACGTTATAATAATAATTTAAAAAATTCCTTTCAAAAATTACTGTTTTATGCAAGCAATAGTTTATGTATAATATCTTTAATTACCAAAGAGGAACAGGCGTTCCTACCGACGTTATAATAATAATTTAAAAAAAAAATCCTTTCAAAAATTACTGTTTTATACAAGCAATAGTTTATGTATAATATCTTTAATGACCAAAGAGAACCAGGCGTTCCTACCGATGTTATAATAATAATTTAAAAAATTCCTTTCAAAAATTACTGTTTTATACAAGCAGTAGTTTATATATAATATCTTTAATGACCAAAGAGAACCAGGCGTTCCTACCGATGTTATAATAATTTAAAAAAAAAATCCTTTCAAAAATTACTGTTTTATACAAGCAGTAGTTTATGTATAATATCTTTAATGACTAAAGAGAACCAGGCGTTCCTACCGACGTTATAATAATAATTTAAAAAATTCCTTTCAAAAATTACTGTTTTATACAAGCAGTAGTTTATGTATAATATCTTTAATGACTAAAGAGAACCAGGCGTTCCTACCGACGTTATAATAATAATTTAAAAAATTCCTTTCAAAAATTACTGTTTTATACAAGCAGTAGTTTATGTATAAATATCGACTTGCATAGGTCGTCTGGTATTATTCCGCTGCTATAAATTTCGTTTATCATGTCGGTAATCTTTTCTATGCCATATTCTTCTGAGGCTGTCAGCAGAGTGCGAACTACACAGAACTATCAGCTTAATGAGTCACATTACAAAACTGATTGTCAGAATCCTGATGAATAGAGCGAGAAGCAGAATCAGGCCAGAGATAGGACAGGAACAGTGCGGGTTCGTCAAGGACACTGGAACAAGGAGCGCCATATTCATGATTAGGATGCTCTCTGAAAGGGCATTACAAATGAAGAAAGACTTGTACCTATGCTTCATTGATTACGCGAAAGCATTCGACAAAATACGACACAAAGAATTGATGGAAATGCTAGGCAACCTCGACATTTTCGGCAAAGACATAAGAATAATCAAGAATCTCTACTGGCAGCAAACGGCCTGCATACGGACAGGTAACGACCTCAGTAGATACACAAAGATAGAAAAAGGCGTAAAACAAGGATGTGTCTTTTCACCGGATTTGTTCAACCTATACAGCGAGAATATTTTGAGGACCCTAGATGACACACCAGGATTTGTTATTGGAGGCCACAACCTGAACAACATAAGATATGCGGACGATACAGTACTGATCGCGAACACGGAAAGGAAACTACAAGATCTCATACAGAAAGTAGCAGTGGAGAGTGACAAGAAGGGACTACAAATAAACTTTAAGAAAACTGAGTGCATGGTCATCAGCAAAAGATACAACCCAAAATGCCAAATACAGGTAGGGGATAACAGAATCAAACAAGTCCAAGAATTTAAGTACCTAGGAAGTGTTCTAACAGGAGATGGAAAGTGCGACACGGAGATCCGAAGGCGAATTGGTATGGCAAAGGACGCGTTCCAGAAGATGAGCAAAATACTAACACACAGGAAAACCTCAATAGAAACGAAGAAAAGAGTGCTAGACTGCTACGTGATGTCAGTTCTTCAATACGGCTGTGAATGCTGGACAATATCATCGAAAATGAGGACAAAACTGGAAGCGGCCGAAATGTGGTTCTACAGAAGGATGCTACGGATATCGTGGACTGAGCATTCAAGCAACGACGAGGTGTTAGAAAGAATGGTAACAAAAAGGAAATTGATGCTGATCATCAGGAAGAGACAACTGAAGTTCCTGGGACATGCAATGAGGAAGGAGAGCCTGGAGAACCTGATACTGACTGGACAGATAGAAGGAAGGAGAGACAGAGGAAGGCAGCGGATAACATATTTGCAGGGTCTGATCAGGTGGATGACGGAACGGGGCTTGCCAGGAGCAACAGGAGCAAACATACTAAGAGCCACAAGGGATAGGGAGACGTGGAGATCCATGATCGCCTACGTCCCGAAGGGACAGGGCACATAGAAGAAGAAGAAGAAGCAGTTTATGTATAATAAATGATATGCACTGAATTTCAAGTTGGTTTATAGGATTTCCATGTAGATGCATTAACATCTGAAACTACACGCGCGCAATTCTAGAAACGGCATCTGTTAGAAAACAGATAACTTATAATATCTATCTGTTCATTTTTATTTCATATCTATCTATCTATCTATCTATCTATCTATAAAATATCTTCAATATAATCCTGTACAATCTGTCAAATGATTTTTGTTCCCGCTCTAAAAACAAGAACAACACTGAAGAGGAAGAACGGCACAATTAGCAGCATGGACCAAACAATTACGACATTTCGATTTGAAAGAAATCAGATTTGATGGAATAGAGTTCTGTAATCAATAAACAGACAGATTTTTTCCTAAAATAATTGCTAGTGCCAACGCAAATCTGGAGAATTATTGAAAGATCTTTGAGAAACCGTCATTTTTAAAAGTATATGTCAGAACATATAACTTAAAGAATTTATCATACGTTCTCGCCGTTTTCCAACAGATGAAGTTACCAGAACTGCTTGCGTGTAGTTTTAGATAAGGCATCTATAAGTGTGTATTATAACCAAACTTGAAATTCAGTGTATGCCGAAGTGTGAAGAGATTTGTTTTTCATAGCGTTAAACAGGACGGATTTCGGGGCAAATAAAGTATATTTGCGAGGAAATTTACTGTACTACATTATTCAAAAGAAATCTGCAGCTGAAGTACAATAAATTTTGTTGAGACTTACAGCGACCATGCTCTGTCGGAAACAACTTGTAGAGATTGGTTTAGACACTTCAAATATTATGATTTTAATGTTTAAGATAAAGAACGCTGTGGCGCAGAGAAAAAGGTTGAAGACGGAGAATTGAAGGCATTAATTCATGAAGACTCATGTCAGGCGCAAGCTAAACTTGAAGAATCATTGGGGGTTGATCGCGCAACAGTTTGGAAATATTTGAAAGCATTCGGTCAGTCAAGTGTCATACGCGATACACTCGAGACATGACTGAGTGGGCAGAAGATTATCCCGCAGTATGTTGCCATTGCTTTGTGCGGTAGACTGGTTGCCAACCAAGGCTATAGAAGCCAATCTGTCCTATTATTTAACCCATACCTTGAGAGAAGAGACGGATTAATACTTATGGCGTGTAAAGATATATATATATATATATATATATATATATAGATAGATAGATAGATAGATAGATAGATAGATAGATAGATAGATAGATAGATAGAAATAGCCCTAGATAGATAGATAGATAGATAGATAGATAGATAGATAGATAGATATAAATAGCCCTAGATAGATAGATAGATAGATAGATAGATAGATAGATAGATATGAATAGTCGTGGATAGATAGATAGATAGATAGATAGATAGATAGATAGATAGATAGATAGATAGATAGATACTTATAAATAGTCCTATAAAGATAGATAGATAGATAGATAGATAGATAGATAGATAGATAGATAGATGCTTATGAATAGTCCTATATAGATTGATAGATCATTATGAATAGTCCTAGATAGATAGATACTTATAAATAGTCCTATAATGATAGATAGATAGATAGATACTTATAAATAGTCCTATAAAGATAGACAGATAGATAGATAGATAGATAGATACTTATCAATAGTCTTAGATAGATAGATAGATAGATAGATAGATATAGATACTTATAAATAGTCCCATAATCATAGATAGATAGATAGATAGATAGATAGATAGATACCTATCAATAGTCTTAGATAGATAGATAGATAGATAGATAGATAGATAGATAGATAGATAGATAGATAGATATGAAATAAAGATGAACTGATAGATATTATAAGTTCTCTGTTTTCCAACAGATGCCGTTTCTAGAACTGCGCGCGTGTAGTTTCTGCTGTTAATGCATCTACATGGAAATCCTATAAACAAACTTGAAATTCAGTGCATATCATTTAGCCGATGTGTTTTTTATAGTGTTAAACATGTCGGATTTTGTGCAAAAGAAAATGTATCCACGGAAAATTTAACTGCACGACTTCATTCAAACGAAATCTGCAGCTGAAGCACACAGAATTCTTGTTGCGACTATTGGCGACCATGCTCTGTCAGAAACAACATACACAGATTGATATAAGTACTCAAAAATAATGATTATGGTGTTGAAGATAAAGAACGCTCTGGTGCAGCGAAAAAGTTTGAAGACGAAGAATTGAAGGCATTAATTCATGAAGACTCATGTCAGGCGCAAGCTGAACTTGAAGAATCATTGGGGGTTGATCATACAACAGCTTTAAAATATTTGAAAGCATTAGGAATGATTCAAAAGCAAGAATATTGGATGCCGTCTGAGTTGAAACTGAGAGACCTCGAATGGTGTTGTGTCACGTGTGAACAACTGCTTCAACGGCAGAAACAAAAAGGGTTTTTGCAAGGTATCGTGACCGACGATGAAAAGTTGATATACTACGATAAGCATAAGCGTAGACGATTGTGGTCTAAGCCCGGCCATACAACAACATCGGCGGGAAAGATGAATATTCATGATTCGAAGCTTCTGCTTTGCATTTGGTGGAATCAACTGGATGTAGTTTATTATGAGCAGTTCAAATCGCTCGAAAATATCTTGGGAGATCGCTATTGACTACAATTGATCCGTTTGAGCAGAGCATTGAAGAAAAATGGTTGCTATACGAGAAGACGCACGACAAAATGATTTTGCAACATGACAACGCTAGACCACATGTTGCAAAACGGTGTGAAAACCTACTTGGAAATTAATTAATGAGAAATCCTATCCCAACAGCCGTATTGCCCGATTATCACTTGCTTCGATCGATGACACATGGCCTGGCTTAGCAGCACTTTCATTCTTATGAACATGTAAAAAAAAATAAAATAAAAGAAAGAAAGAAGAAAAATGGGTCGACCCGTGGTTAGCCTCAAAAGACGTGTAGTTTTTACGACCTGGAAATCAAATGCTGCCAGGAAGATTGGAAAAAGTAGCTGTTAGCGTTTCCTGTTCCTTCTTTCCTGTTTAGGATGTGGTTTCCGGTTTTTCTTTTTTCTTATCTTTTCACTCTTATGTAGCCCCCTGCGCATCAGTGGCATTTTCGCCTTGTTTGGGGTGATATGATTACAAAAAAATATTTAAAAAAATTTAATAAATAAAAATCCTTTCAAAAATTAGTTTTCTAAAAGCAGTAGTTTATGTATAATATCTTTAATGACCAAAGAGGAACAGGCGTTGCTACCGACGTTATAATAAGAAAAAATCCTTTCAAAAATTAGTTTTATACAAGTAGTAGTTTATATATAATATCCTTTTTGTTGTAAAAAATACCAGGTTGGTTAACTGGCTCGGGATTTCTTTCTCTCAATGAGGGTGAATGGGCCTCTCTTAAGCCGTGGTAGGCAACCCATCTAGCGATGGTGTCACGATAAAAACACCCTGGGTAGCTCTAGCGAAGCATCAATTATACTGCTACTTACAAGATTTTGAATCTCGGCCTAGGCAGCAGAATGATGATGATGACGATGATGATGATGATGATGATGATATTAAAAAAATTCTTATGCTGCAATAATGGTTATATATGAAGTCTTTATTTTATTTTCCTGTTGGCGTGAAGTCACAAATATATATATTTCTTGCAATGTCTGTCGAGCAAATGCAGATTGTTTGTGTCAGAGAACAAGAATAACTTTACGTGATTTTATATCAATTTGGGTAACTTATAGGGAATTCTGAATTAAATATATTTTCCTATAACAATGTAGTTTTATTTTTTGAAAATCCAACAAGTATCCATTTTCCCTATTACATTTCAGAGACATTATATTAATGGAATTGAAACCCTTCCCCAGGCCTTCTTTCCTCATTACGTGTCCCAGGAAGCTCAGGTCTCTCTTCTTGATGTTAAGTATAAATTTCCACTTTTTTTGCCTCATCTCCAACACTACGACGTTGCTCCCATATTCGGTCCATGGTGTCCTCAGCATCCTTCGAACCACGTTTCTGCTTCCTGGACACTCTTTCTCATTCTTGAATGGATCGTTCAACATTCGCTGCTATCCAGAAGAAAGAATATTAAATTGCAGTTCAGTATTCTTTTCTTTGTTCCAAAGATTTTCCTGTCTCTCAGTATTTTGGTTAGCTTTTGAAATGTGTCGCTGGCCATGCCACTGCGTCTCTGGGTTTTAGTTTCGCAATATCCATTCTCTGTCAGAACGCTTCCCAGGTATTTAAAGTTCTTTGTTTTATTTTACTTTCCCAAACTTGTAGTTACCGGTTCGCGTCCGATCACCGAAATTAAGCAATATCGAGCCTGGTCAGTACTTATATGGGTGACCATTTGGGAATACTGTAAGCGTAAGGACCAAGAATGGTCTCCAGGTTTTGGGGGTTGGGTGCAGGGCTAACAACCCTGCCCCGCAAATACAGTTTTTTACAGAAACAGCAACAAAAGGTTGCTGCCCTATGCACCATTGGGTGTGATGGATAAATGATGATGAAACTTGTAGTTGGCAGTCTGTTTTTTTGCTGATGGCCATACATTCAGTGTTCTTGAAGTTTATGCTCAGTCTTGTTTTCTCTTGTTACCTTCTGTCAGTGGTCCTGCATTTTCCTTTCCGTGTCTATTAGCGTTCACTCACCTGATATTGTTGAGATTGTGGCCGCCAGTGATGAATCCTGATAAGGACTGTATCTCTCTGAGAATTGTTTCGATGTACAGGATAAATAGTTCCGACGAGAAAACCCATCCTTGTTTACACCCTTTTCTATTTTTGTATATCTGCTGAATTCATTCCCTGTCCGTATGCAAGCGTTTGTTGTCAATATAGGTTCTTGATTATCCTAACGTCTTTTCCGAAAATGTCGAGGTTGCCGAGCATCTCCAACAAGTCTTTGTGTCGTCCTTTGTCAAATACATTTGCGTAGTCTATAAAGCACAGATGCAGGTCCTTTCTGTATTTGTATTGCTCTTTCAGATAACATTGCCTTTTCTACATGTAATTTCATGGCAACTACTCTGGTGTGTTTTATTCCTTGGTAACCCGACGATATTTATTAATCCGTGCTACAAGACTGGCATCAACTTCCCACCCTTTTACTGTAGAAGTAGTTAACTGTAACCGCGCCTTCTACTCTAACAGCTACTATCGCCAAGAATTTAAATGTAGCTCAGATGCAGTCACTTTCTCACCGGCGCAATGTGGCTTCCTCGTGTCTTTTCTACAAATACATTCACGACTTCTGCTCCGATGAACTTAGCTCACTGGTGCTCCTATATATGAATTTACAAGATCCACAAGATTAGTAAATAGGTCCCACCCTTTTACTGTGAAACCAATAAAATGTAAACGCAAATTCTACTCCATCAGCATTTTTTCTCGCACTTCCCGCCTGTGGAATTCCCTTCCGTTTACTTGCTTCCCCAACAGCTACTATCTCCAAGAATTTAAATGTAAAGTCAATAGTCATCTCCTATCTCACTAACCTACATCTCTCTCTCTCTCTCTCTCTCTCTCTCTCGTGCTCCTTTCTCCGTCCACTCCACTCTCATCATTATTCTCATCTTTCTCTTACCCACTTCCTGACACCCCCTATGACCTGTCACGCTTTCTCATAACTTTCCTCCTATGTAACCCCTTGCAAAACAGTGGTAGTCAAATGCCTTGCTTGGGGGTGATATGATTAAAAAAACAAACAGTTTTTTCTCTTTTATGGCACTCATGTCTTAAAAATTTATATTAAGAGCACTAAAAAAGATTTTATCAGCATATTTCTTCCTTTAATAAGAATACGTAACGTAATCGAACATCACTATCCAAATATTTTATAGTACTTAAAGGAAACCTATTAAACCTCCACAATAAAATGGGAAAAAAAAAAACAAAAACAAAAACATACCAGGCTACAGCAGTGGTAAATAAGTACTATAGAGGGTTAGAGGGATATAACTCATGATTACCAACAGGAATGGGGATGATATACCCCAGTGATTGTAATAAAGGGTTCGGTTCGAAATTCCTAGCACCTGAAGAAGGCCGGAGCGTAAAACGGCCGAAACGTCGTACAAATGGTAACAAAGAATAGAACAATAGTACGATTAATGTAAATAGTGTTAAATTTTTCTGTAAAATACAAAACTTTACTTAGAATGGCAAAAGACAAAACGTATCTCTTTTATTATTAAATAATCGTTTTGATCAGTATTAAAATTTCTGGGAGTTTTTTTAAATGTGCCTTGTCATTTCAGGACGTAGATCTTCCACATCATTTCCGTCCCTTGTTGCTCTTGTTATTTCTCCAAAACCTACTTGTTTAAGCCCATCAAGTATATAACACACTGTTTTCACTTGTCTTTCTTTCATTCTATCCACCATATGAGTATCAGATTCTCCAATCCCTCTTTCCTCATTGCGTATCACAGAAATTTCAGCTGTCACTTCCTGTTGTTAAATATAAGTTTCTTTTTCGTTTTAATTCGCCTCCAAATTGCGTAATTGCTAACTTATTTGGTCTTTGGTATCATCAGAGTTCTTCGGCAGAATCACATGTCTGTTACTTCGAGTGTCTTCTTCATCTTTGAGAAGATAGTCCATCATTCGCAGACATATAGGAGGACAAATTTCGCATAACAGTCCAGTACACTTCTATTTGTTTCCAACGAAATTATCTCGTCTCTCAATACTCTGCTTTTGGACAGCGTTCTTGTTCATGCGATTGCGTCTTCGGATCTCAGTGTCGCACTTTGATTCCTATGTTAGAACAAACACTTCCCCGGTTACTAAATTTCTGTCCCTGCTTAAATTTAGTATCCCGATATGTTATTGGCATTTTCGACTCCTTTTTTGCTGATGAACATGCATTTAATTTACGTGTCAGTTAAGTGCCATACGTGATACACACTTTGGGCGATCATGTCTCAAATGAGAAATGACTGACTGGGTAGAAGATTATCTCGCAGTAGATTACCGTTGCTTTCTGCAGTAGACTAGTTGCCAACCAAGGCTACAGAACTCAATCTGTCCTTTTATTTAACCCATAACTGGGTTAAGAGATAGATTAATATCTTTCCCAAGGGTATTTGTCCTATAAGTAAATGCAAGGTATTCAACTGAATATCGAACTCGGCTCCTCAATTTGTTGCTCTGAGTCGATATCCACTGCACCACAAAGCACATCCTATTTACGTGTCAGTCAGTCAGTTAAGTGCCATACGTGATACACGCTTGGGCGATCATGTCTCGAAAGAGACATGACTGACTGGGCAGAATATTATTCCGCAGTAGGTTGCCATTGTTTTCTGCAGTAGATTGGTTGCCAGCCAAGGCTAAAGAACCCAATCTGTCCTATTATTTAACCCATAACTGGAGGGAAGAATGAATACTTTCCCCAAGGGTATTTGCGCGTAAGTGAATACAAGGAAATTCAACTAAAATTCGACCTCGGCTCGCCGATTTCTCTTTCCGAGCCGATATTCACTGCACCCCAGACGTATATGTAGTTTATGTCTAACCCTTTATTCTCAGTTTTCTTCCTTACCTTCAGTAGTTGGTCGTGTAATTTCTTTTCCGCGTCTGCTATCAACACTGTCATCTGCATATCTTGTGATTTCTTTTCAAATGAAAATTCTGAAATTTCTGACACTGATGAAATGTCTATCAGCCTCGCTAAAATTGAATATTCTGTAATTTCTGACACTGATAAAATATCAAACTACTTTATTGAGATGAAAACTCTGAAATTTCACACTCTATTCATGATACTCTCCATGGAAGATAGTGTTATAGCTAACAGTATTGAATATATTTATGAAAGATATCAAGCGGGTCAAGTGGATGTCGGCTCTGATCGAGAAATCGGAGAGCCGAGTTCGAATCCAGTTGAATCCGTAGCGTTCAATTGCATCCAAAAACCCTTGGGACAGACCTGATTGCGTTGCATCTCCCTCAAGTTATTGGTTAAATAACAGGACAGATTGGGTTCTGTAGTAATATCATTGAGTTGTAATGTCAACCTACTGTGGGAGAATCTCCTGCCCAGTCAGTCATGTCTCTTTCGAGATTTGATCGCCCAAGCGTGTATCACATACGGCATTTAACTGACTGAACGTATCAAGTGACTACGTTGAAAATGAAAACTAAAAAATAAATAAATAAATAAACTTGTGATGCTACCATGAGAGTTAGTGCTATATTTAACAGTAATGGATATTTTTATGAAGTTGATGATATCTCAAGTGACCTAAAGTCCTGAACGCATTCAGACGTCAGGATAGAATGTATTTGGATTTTAAGGCAGATAGCACTTAAAAGGGTCAGTTGCAAAAAAAGCAGGCTGTTGCAGAGAACGGAAGTGTTACTGACGTTCAATGTGAAAATCACCCACCCACGCGACCAAGAGGAAAAAATAACGGCATTCGCTTGCGCAAGGATAAGGCTGCTGCCAATAATGAAGAGAATACATAAAAAAATTCCCAAATATCGATGATGCCACAGTCAGTCAGTTAGTTAAGTGCCATACGTGATACACACTTGGGCGATCATTTCTCGAAAGAGACATGACTGACTGGGCAGAAGATTATCCTGCAGTAGTTTGCCATTGCTTTCTGTGGTAGACTGGTTGCCGACCGAGGCTATAGAACCCAACCTGTCCTGTTATTTAACCCATAACTGGAAGGGATAAACGGATTAATACCTTTCCCAAGGGTATTTGCGCATAAGTGAATGCAATGAATTCGGTTGAAATTCGAACTCGGCTCCCCGTTTTCTCGTTCCGAGCCGATATCCAATGCACCACATGCCACAGTAAGCAACGAAAAAGAAAGAAAATCGAATGACATTTTAAAATAAGGCCCTCATGAGAGAAGTAAGAACAGTATTTTTGCGTTTTTCTATTCGATGGGTGCACATTTGTTTTTCTAAATTTTGATTTCTCATATTTCGTGTCTTTTTTTTTTCATTTGCAAAAGTGTAATCCTCTTTAGTCATATATTTGAAGTGCTATCCTGCTTCTGTATTTCAAATTAAAATTCTGAAATTTCTGATATTAATGAATGTCTTATGTGGACCCAAGGTGGGGGTCACGGAAGGAAAACAAAGATATATTAAACAGAAAGGTTACAAAGAATAGTGAAAGGGTTAAGAGGAGGTTACTATCCAGTGATGTCCGATATTGGTAGGCAGAGAGATGAAAGTGTCAGTAGAAGCAATAGTAGTGGGTTTACCGGGCCATATGGCGCGGCCAGAAATATCTATCTTCCCCAGTCGTGACTCTACTCTTCGGCGGAGCCACGACTGGGTTAGTGCTCTCTGCCCGAAGGCAGAGAGATAAAAGTGTCAATAGAAGCAATAGTAGTGCTATAATATTTAGTCGGCCTTCCCACTTAAGGCGAAATGTGACACAATGTCATTTTAAAGTGGGTCTTCCGGGACATATAGCCCGGCCAAAAATATCTGTCTATCTTTCCCCAGTCGTGACTCTACCCTTCGGCAGAGGCAGGACAGAGTTAGTGCTCTCTGGCAGAAAGCAGGGAGCTGACAGTGTCAATACTGGTACTACTAGAGCTACGATATTTAGTCAGCCTTCTCACTTAAGGCGAAATGTGACACAAGTGGGTTTACCGGGCCATATGACGCGGCCAGAAATATCTATCTTCCCCAGTCGTGACTCTACTCTTCGGCGGAGCCACGACTGGGTTAGTGCTCTCTGCCCGAAGGCAGAGAGATGAAAGTGTCAATAGAAGCAATAGTAGTGCTATAATATTTAGTCGGCCTTCCCACTTAAGGCGAAATGTGACACAATGTCATTTTAAAGTGGGTCTTCCGGGACATATAGCCCGGCCAAAAATATCTGTCTATCTTTCCCCAGTCGTGACTCTACCCTTCGGCAGAGGCAGGACAGAGTTAGTGCTCTCTGGCAGAAAGCAGGGAGCTGACAGTGTCAATACTGGTACTACTAGAGCTACGATATTTAGTCAGCCTTCTCACTTAAGGCGAAATGTGACACAAGTGGGTTTACCGGGCCATATGACGCGGCCAGAAATATCTATCTTCCCCAGTCGTGACTCTACTCTTCGGCGGAGCCACGACTGGGTTAGTGCTCTCTGCCCGAAGGCAGAGAGATGAAAGTGTCAATAGAAGCAATAGTAGTGCTATAATATTTAGTCGGCCTTCCCACTTAAGGCGAAATGTGACACAATGTCATTTTTATGTGGGCCTTCCGGGTCATATAGACAGGAGCCAAAAATATCTGTCTGTTCTTCCCCAGTTGTGACTCTACCCTTCATCGGAGCAACGACAGAGTTAGTGCTCTCTGCCCGAAGTGCTATAATATTTAGTCGGCCTTCCCAGTTAAGGCGAAATGTGATACAATGTCATTTTTATGTGGATGTTCCGGGCCATATATCCGGGGACCAAAAATATCTGTCTGTTATTCCCCAGTCGTGACTCTACCCTTCGGCGGAGCAACGACAGTGTTAGTGCCAACAATATCTGTCTATCTTTTCCCAGTCGTGATTCTAACCCTCGGCGGTTAGAATCCACGAGCAGAGAGCACTAACCCATGACTGGGTTAGTGCTCTCCGCCCGAAGGCAGAGAGCTGACAGTGTCAATAGCAGCACTACTAGTGCCACAATATTTAGTTGGCCCTCCTACTAAGGGCAACATGTGACACAAGGTCAGTTATAAGTGGATTTTCCGGGCTATATGGCCCGGCCAAAAAATACCTGTCTATCGTTACCCAGTCGTGATTCTACCCTTCGGCAGAGGCAGGACAGAGTTAGTGCTCTCTGGCAGAAAGCAGGGAGCTGACAGTGTCAATACTGGTACTACTAGAGCTACGATATTTAGTCAGCCTTCTCACTTAAGGCGAAATGTGACACAAGTGGGTTTACCGGGCCATATGACGCGGCCAGAAATATCTATCTTCCCCAGTCGTGACTCTACTCTTCGGCGGAGCCACGACTGGGTTAGTGCTCTCTGCCCGAAGGCAGAGAGATGAAAGTGTCAATAGAAGCAATAGTAGTGCTATAATATTTAGTCGGCCTTCCCACTTAAGGCGAAATGTGACACAATGTCATTTTAAAGTGGGTCTTCCGGGACATATAGCCCGGCCAAAAATATCTGTCTATCTTTCCCCAGTCGTGACTCTACCCTTCGGCAGAGGCAGGACAGAGTTAGTGCTCTCTGGCAGAAAGCAGGGAGCTGACAGTGTCAATACTGGTACTACTAGAGCTACGATATTTAGTCAGCCTTCTCACTTAAGGCGAAATGTGACACAAGTGGGTTTACCGGGCCATATGACGCGGCCAGAAATATCTATCTTCCCCAGTCGTGACTCTACTCTTCGGCGGAGCCACGACTGGGTTAGTGCTCTCTGCCCGAAGGCAGAGAGATGAAAGTGTCAATAGAAGCAATAGTAGTGCTATAATATTTAGTCGGCCTTCCCACTTAAGGCGAAATGTGACACAATGTCATTTTTATGTGGGCCTTCCGGGTCATATAGACAGGAGCCAAAAATATCTGTCTGTTCTTCCCCAGTTGTGACTCTACCCTTCATCGGAGCAACGACAGAGTTAGTGCTCTCTGCCCGAAGTGCTATAATATTTAGTCGGCCTTCCCAGTTAAGGCGAAATGTGATACAATGTCATTTTTATGTGGATGTTCCGGGCCATATATCCGGGGACCAAAAATATCTGTCTGTTATTCCCCAGTCGTGACTCTACCCTTCGGCGGAGCAACGACAGTGTTAGTGCCAACAATATCTGTCTATCTTTTCCCAGTCGTGATTCTAACCCTCGGCGGTTAGAATCACGAGCAGAGAGCACTAACCCATGACTGGGTTAGTGCTCTCCGCCCGAAGGCAGAGAGCTGACAGTGTCAATAGCAGCACTACTAGTGCCACAATATTTAGTTGGCCCTCCTACTAAGGGCAACATGTGACACAAGGTCAGTTATAAGTGGATTTTCCGGGCTATATGGCCCGGCCAAAAAATACCTGTCTATCGTTACCCAGTCGTGATTCTACCCTTCGGCGGAACCACGACTGGGTTAGTGCTCTCTGCTCGGAAGCAGAGAGCGCTCTCTACCCGAAGGCAGAGAGCTGAAAGTGTCAATAGTAGAACTGCTGGTGCTGCTCCCATAATACTACCATTTACTTAGTAATATAGTACTCGAAGTGTCCATGATGTAGGTAAGTATCGTTCTCACAACAATGTCTATCAGACTCGCGAAAATTGGATATATTGCAATTTCTGACACTGATAAAGTATCAAGCAACTTTATTGACAATGAAAGCTCTGAAATTTTACACTCTATTTATGATACTCTCCATGGAAGATAGTGCTATAGCTAACAGTACTGTATATATTTATATAAGTAAATTTTTGTGCAGCTTTTGTAAATAGATGTTGTAATTGTTTTATTTCTCTGATACGTTTCCTCCTTTCGAATTTGGCCTAATAGACGAGTCTTTTTTGTTTTTAGGATGTGCCTTGTAGTGCAGTGAATATCGGCTGGGAACGTGAAATCGGTGTGCCGAGTTCGAATTCCAGTTTACTTACGCGCAAATCTTCTTCTATGTGCTTTGTCCTTTCGAGAAGTAGGCGATCATGGTCTTCCACGTCTCCCTATCACTGGTGGCTCTTAGCAAGCTTTCACCTGTAATGTCTCGCATCCCCCGTTCTGTCATCCACCTGCTCAGGCCCTTCAAATATGTTATCCGCTGCTTTACTCTGTCTCTTTCCTCTATATCCGACCTGTTAGTATCAAGTTCTCCAAGTCCTCTTTCTTCATTGAATGTTCCAAGGCCTTCAGTTGTCTCTTCCTGATCCTCAGTAGTAGTTTCATTTTCGTTTCCATTCTTTCCAACACCTCGTCAGTGCTCACATGCTCGGTCCACGATATCCATAGCATCCTTCTGTAGAACCACATTCCAACTGCTTCACGTTTTACCTTCATCTTTGTTGATATTGTCCAACATTCACTGCCACATTGAAGAACTGACATCAGATAGCAATTCAGTATTCCAATCCGTTTCCAGTTATAGGTTAAATAGCAGGGCAGATTAGGTTATTTAGTCTTGGTTGGCAGCCAGTTTACCGCAACGTATTGCGGGAAAATCATCTGCCCATTCAGTCATGTTTTTTTCGAGACATGATCGCCAAGCGTGTATGACTGACTTGTTTGTTTTGCACCTTTTTTAACTTTTAGGATAGGAGAGATACGTCTTCTTTTTCCTATTATATACGTACTAGCTAAATGCTTGTATAAGGCAAATAACTGTAAGTTGTTGTTAGGAGTTAACATTTTTATAGTCTCAGAGACAGAAGACAGAGGGAAAGAAAAAAGAATTAAAATGAATTAATTGTAAATGAAATCTTTAAGAAGGAGGAAATAATAATTATTTCCTGAGCTCTAAACATAAATAAGTAAATAAAAATACACCATAAAACACGGAAAAAGACAGTCACTATAGAAAGAAAGAGAGAGAAAAATACACAGTTTATAAAGATGGGGGCAACTGAGAAAGAAAAGAAGGAAGAGTCAGCAGAGAAAAAAAAAAGAGCAGAGTTCCGAAGGAAAGTAAGAATGATTTGTTTGTTTAACGGCATATCAACCTTATATTATTACAGTAGGTACTCCCACTCATTTTTTGACACCTAACTTTTCAATCAATTTTAATAAATAAAGCGTCCTTGAAACTTGCAATTTACTTTTAGTGGAAAGCTAGCAGATTATTTTATGATTTCTAGTAAACAAAAATACTCAGGTGTATTTCAAACAGAAATTAAATTAATTGGAATCTAACATTTTGAGATTTAAAAAATTCAATTTTTCAGCCATTCTAGAATAATAACAAATTTGTAAACAAAATTGAACTCTCGTTTTTAAAAAATCCTGCAAAAATGAAATATAGACTGCTGGTACGCTATTTTAAAAATTAGCAAATTTAAAGTTACATTATTCTGATTTGATACATATATTACTTGCTTACTGCCTGAAATGTACTATAAAAGCGTTTTTTAGTCACAGTGGTCCTGTGTTTCTGAAGGGCTAATTGACTAGTGACAGCTGGAACTGTCAAAAAGTTATGTATAGTTAGCGAGAATTGACATAAATTTAAGTAACCTGACTGAATGCTTCGTTTTTTGCTTTTAACTGCATAGTAAAATAAAAAATAAGAATATTTTTAGAAAAAATCTAATATTTTATAGAATTTTAGTTAGTTTAGCTTTATAACCTTACGCTTAAGGGGGCTTAATGAAAAACAAAAATTAAAATTATATAGAACTAAAATTTAATAACTGAGATTATAAAATTATATAATATGACAGAGGTAACTCAATTTATGATATGTCACTTGCGATCTACCATAAAAAATAAAAAACATATAAGATATCTGCGCACAAAAATGTTTTAATTATTTAAAAAATGATGCTTGGTGAAGATTTGTATTATTTTTGTTTCAATTTTCAATTCGTAAATATAGTCTTTACTTATTAATTTGATAACCTAATTGGAACAGTGATTAGAAGAAATTTTAAAAGATTGTTGAAATTATATAAATTGTTATACTTAAAAAAGAAAAATGATAAAAATTCTTGTAAAAATTCATTATACGTCAATTTTTAATCTTTTAAATTTTATATCCTTAATATATGTTGTTTATAAAAGCCAGTAAAAGTTTATCTGAATAAAAAATAGCATAGTTTTATTACATTTCTTTCACTATTCGAAGCAGATTATCTGAAAAGGAACAATTGTTTGATAAAAAAAAAAAAAAATAGGTGATTTTACATTTCCTAAGGTGTCCCGTATTTTACTAATAAAACAAAGTTTCGGCAAAGACGTCAATTTCTATGAATTTCAGGAAATTAATTAGAGGTGGTAACATATGTAAAATTTTATTTTTTACAAAATTTTATAATTTTAATGATCTCAGAAATAATTTCTGTCTTTTGTGATTAAATACCGAAAGTTTTATCAAAAACAATGATTTGATTTTTGCGAGAATTTCCAAATTAATGTGTTGTTCACTGGCAAAAAAAAAAAAGAATTGCGTAATTTTATATTTGGCATAGTAAAATCTGCTAAAAATCTCATCAATCAAAATTTCGAATACAAGGATTAAAAATTTAATAAAATAATAAAAAATAGTTTGAACGTTCCACTTAATAATAACTAGCAGTATAGCCCGGCGTTGCTCGGGTGTAATGAAAGCTTTAAAACTAATCCATGATCCTGGAACTCAGACTCTTTGGACGTTGACACGAAAGACTAAAAAGCAATAGTTGTTTCCAGTTAAAGCGAAACCGTAGACTGAAAGAAAAATGAATGGATGTAAGTCAAATTTTGATTTCCTGGTATCGATATCAAATTTTCTGCACTTTTGCAAGAACTGTAACCTTGAAACTTCTGAATATCGTTTCTTATGTCTTTGTCTATGAGTGTATCAAATTTGATTAAAATCGGACCACTCGTTCTATAACCCGATTTTTTCGATTATCGATTTTCGATATTTATCGCAGGTACCTTGACACAAAACCTAGCTAAGAACACTCGCAGACGCTTATAGTACAGCTGTATAAATTTTCAATAAAATCGGTTCAAACACACACACACACACACACACACACACACACACAGACTCTTTGGACGTTGACACGAAAGACTAAAAAGAAATAGTTGTTCCAGTTAAAGCGAAACCGTAAACGGAAAGAAAAATGAATGGATGTTAGTCAAATTTTGTAAATTTCTTTCTTTCTCGGCTCTTCCCATCCTTACACAATTTCTAAGATGGCTCTCCTTTTTCATATAAACGGTATTTAGCAACCTTCCCACGCAAGGTAAGATGTCACACAAGGTCTATTTATTGTGGGTCTTACTAAGAAAAATACTTTTCATCCGTTTATTTTTAGTATTTTATCGAAACAGTTCTTCAGTTCTCGCTGTGAACAACATAGAAAGTCGCAGTCTTTATATTATAATACAATTTATAACAACCTAGGTACCTACTTCTGTCATTCATTCATTGATAAAATAAGAAAACTATGAAATTTTTCCAGGTTAAATTAACATAGGAAGTCGTAGTCTTTATATTATAATACACTTTAAACTACCTAGGTACCTACGTCTGTCATTCATTCATTGTTAAAATAAGAAAACTATTTAATTTCCCCAGGTTAAATTAACATATGAAGTCGTAGTCTTTATATTATAATACAATTTATAACAACCTAGGTACCTACTTCTGTCATTCATTCATTGTTAAAATAAGAAAACTATGAAATTTTTCCAGTCTAAAACCAGGTAATAACAATAACAAAATTAATGCTGACATTAATTGATAGAAGTTATTTACATACGCATTGTCTGTCTTGATGGTTTACGTCCACATCACTACGAATCCATATTCCCGTACAATCACCAAAGTTAAGCGACATCAATCCTGTTCAATACCATTATGGGTGACCGCTTGGGAATACCAAGTGTGGTAAAGTTGAATGCGCGGATGGTATAATGACTCTGTCTTATTAATCTGAGGGTCGAGCTCCAATTCCAGTTGGGTTCGTTATATTCACTCACGTGCATATATCATTGGGAAAAATATGAATTCACCTCTTTTATTCCTTCAAACTATGGGTTAATAGTAAGACGTATCTATAATAATAATAATAATAATAATGATGATGATGATGATGATGATGATGATGGTGATGGTGATGATGATGATAATAATAATAATAATAATAACAACAACAAATCATCTTCTAATCTCAAAGTATCTTCTGGTTTTAAATAATCGGTGAAGAGATGATAAGCCGTAAAAAGAAAAAAGAAACGAGTCGATCGATTTTGTCTTGGTGGATTTTTTTTGTAGATTACAGGATAAGTCGGCCACGGTGACAAAGAATTCAAGTCTAGATATTTTGGAACACCCGCCAATCGAAAACAATTTGAGCGGTGTGGGTTACCCAACCTGAAGATATATTTTACAGTGATGTCCACTCTGTACAAGTACAAGGGATCATTAGAGATAGGGTTAGCGTAAGGCGCAGCTTATTCTGATAGGACGGGAAGATAATGGTTAGCCCTAGACTAGAACAGAGTAAGATTGTGGTGATCAGCGAAAAGTTTTCTTGGGATTTGGTTCCACAATGTAGTGGCTCACGGGAAGGAGCTGTTTGAGTGCAACATTTCACCGATTGTATACAGAGGGAATTTGGAGGATTTGCTACAATCTGAATGGCATGTCGGACGCATGTGGGCTTATTTGTTTTGCTGCTTCTTTTCTTCTAACAATTTTCCAGAAATTCTATTACGTAAAAAGCAAAAAAAAAAAAAATGACAAAAAAGACAGAAATGATTGCAAATATACAGACTTGATTCGCTCATGGTATTTACTGCCATTTCATTTCACCTCCTCTCTTTTGGCTTTTATCGTCAACCTATGTGCGTTGTGGTGCATTGGATATCGGCTCGGAACGAGAAATCGGGTAGCCGAGTTCGAATTCCAGCTGAATTCATTGCTTTCACGTTACGCGCAAGATTAATGCATTTCCAAAGGGTATTTGTGCGTAAGTTAATAAAAAGATTTCAACTTGAATTCGAACTCGGTTCCCCGATTTATCGTTCTGAGTCGATAACCACCGCACCATAACGCACATCCGCATCTCTCACCTATATTGCTGAATTTAAATAATGTTTTGCTACGCTTATTGTTTGTTATTTTTAATGGTTTCTATCATCTGACGTTGACTACGCCGTTTACGGCATATCACGTTGAATACACCGGTTCTCGTTCGATCACCGAAGTTAAGCAACGTGAGCCTGGTCAGTACTTAGATGGGTGACCCTTAGATGGGTGACCGCTTGGGGAAGTTCAGGCGCTGTAAGCGTTCAGTGACGGATGTGCGTTGTGGTGCAGTGGATGTCGGCTTGGAAAGAGAAATCGGTGAGCCGAGTTCGAATTCCAGTTGAGTACCCTGCATTCACTTAAGCACTAGTACCCTTTGGAAAGGTATTAATCCGTCACTTCCCTCCAGTTATGGTTTCCATAACAGGATTGGGCCTGGAGGCAACCCATCCAGTGCTGGTGTCACAATAAAAAAAAAACCCTTGCTAGCCCTGGCGAAGCATCAAGTATTCAGCTATTTGACAAGATTATGAATTTCGCTTGAAACTGCGCCAGGTTTCCAAATGCACAGAGAATACTGGAGGGGTGTAGTGAGTTCTATCTCGGCCAAGGCCGCATGACGACGGCGATCAAAATACCCCACAATCCTTTGATAAAAAGCTGGCCATGTATTCTTAAAAAAAAAAACAATATCGATCTCAATGTAAACAAACTCTTGTTTTTATATTTCGTCACTTGTCTTAATACAATTTCGCCTGTCATCGGCGTCTGCATTCTTGATCTTTTAAAAAAGAAATTATTTTCTTTTCAGTTCTCCCAGCTTTGCATTTTTCTATCAAACGATACTTGATCAAGTAAATACACTTCTAAACAAAATTATACTTGAGGTCAGATAATATATAACACTTCTAAAAATTTTCAGTAAATTCCATAACGGTTAAAACTTGATTGGAACAGGTTAAGATTTCAGTGGTTAGGAAAACAACCTCTTTTGAGTCAGTCACACAGAGCAGTGACTCGCTGGAATAAAAGTTTTGAGTAGAACTTCTTATTAATAGAATGTGAGGAGAAAGTGGTACGTTTGCTGCAATGTGAAGTGACTGATCCTAATCGTTTAGAACTGGCAGAACCAAGGAATGCAGTTGATCCGAGCAATTTCCATGGAAGTAGCGATAGAGTAATCAGAAGCTTGCCAGAGATAGATAGATAGATAGATAGATAGATAGATAGAGAGAGAGAGAGAGAGAGAGAGAGAGAGAGTTTGTAGGGTGGAAAATAATTTGGTATCTACGAGGACTCTGAGAGGCGTTTGAACTCTATCCAGACTGTAAAATAGGATTTGGCATCTCCCGTTCAAACATGACAGCATTCCGCCATTTTAGACCTGCACTGCCACCTTGTGAAGGTAAAGGATAGCATAAAGAATCATGGTTTCCTGCAGCGGCACAGGGAACCAACCACTTTTCCTGCCTCATTAGCGATGTATCATGTGTTCGATTTCTAACTGATTTCAAGTGTGCGTTCAAACCCCCAATAATCTTTCAAGGCACGGTGCCTCCCCGAGAGAGCATCCATTTATTCTCTGCTTTTAGCAATATCTGTCACGAGGTTGTGCAAAATTCATTGGGATGATTTTGCCTTTTAATGGTCGTTGTAACAGATATATTGGGCTTCGTGTATTTTTACCGGAACCTTATTGGCGTGTTGTTCTCTCATTCACTACAACTTCTATATTTTAGGAAAATCGATGAGAAAGCTGGAAAAAGATTTAGGTGAGGACTTCATTAGTTGCTCACCGTAATGAATCTGACCATTATATTGATTTAAAAATAGCTACTTCAATTAAAGAAGAAAACAATTTGTTAACGCGAACATGCATATATATTTGCATTAAAGATCATTTGCTTATATATACATGAATGGCCAGTAAGCACACACACATACACACACACGTATATATATATATATATATATATATATATATATATATATATATATAATACAAGAGAAGGCAGTAAACACCCACTCCTATGGTATCAAACAACGAAAAGAAAGTATATATATATATATATATATATATATATATATATATATTCAGATACTTTAATCCAAGCTAAAAAAGCAGGAAGGTAAATTTCAAAAAAACGATCCTAATTAATATTAAAAATTTTATTTTAATATTAAAAAATGATACAGGAAGAGAGCTCCATGTAATAAAATATTACAGAGCAAATATAAATTAAAATAGGATTAATTCAAGGAAGTTGAATGACCATTTCGATATGAAAATGATGTGTTATCCCCCGTGGGGATTTTCATATCGAAATGATCATATAACATCCTTGAATTAATCCTATTTTAATTTATATATATATATATATATATATATATATATATATATATATATATATATATATATAAAATTAATTATTTCGAACATTATTTTTACCGATACTAGTATTTAAGTAGATATTCTGTTTTTAATTAAACAGTATTTTATATTTATACCTACCGGCCTGATTATTTCACGATTATTTCACGATAAATAAATCGCATAATACCTGAGATAGGAAAAATTATTAAAAATATACCCGAAAAAGTAAATAAGCAAATTATGGGATACCTTGATTCAAGATTATGGAAGTATACCACCAATTTAAAAATTAGGAAAGAGTTACTTAATGATATTACACACTTTCGTACAGGTTTGTATGATCCAAGGATGTTCTTTTGCATGTGATTACATCTGGACAGTATGGTTAATTTTTCATTTAGTAATTTTTTTTTTTTGTTCTGGAAACTAACTTTTCTTCTTGACCCAATCTACAGATATCACCACCGTCATAAGATTTAGTTTTTTAAAAAATACTCAATGTTTTAATTTCCACTAGTTGTTCGCTAATTTGGTATAATTTTTAAGGTTTTCCAGCTTAAATTTGTGGTTATCTAAACTTATTTATAAATGGAACTTTGACTGTGTGTGTGTGTGTGTGTGTGTATGTCCGTTACCTATAGACTCCGAAACGGCTGAACCAATTTTCTTGAAAATTTACACAGTTGTACTATAAGTTGTACTAGGTTTCGTGTCGAGGTACCTCCGATAAATATCGAAAATATATAATCGAAAAAATCGGGTTATAGAGGGAGTGGTCCGATTTTAATTAAATTTGATACGCTCATAGACAAAGACATAAGAATCGATATTCAGAAGTTTCAAGCTTGCAGTTCTTACAATAGTGCAGAAAATCGATAATATATATATACATATACATATATATATATATATATATATATATATATATATATATATATATATAAAAGATTTCATTACACCCGAGCAACGCCGGACTATACTGTTAGTTATATCTGTTTTTAAAAAAGTACCTGTTTTTCTTTGTACATCTGTATCTTGTAATTTTGCTTTGTAAACAAGACTTTCTGTCTTACAAAGACCATCAAGTGGGAATCTGTGTCCCTACAGTTACATTCTTTAATACTGATATTATGCTGGACAGTATTTTTTCAAAGTTTCTGGCGTTTTGTTTTTTATGTAATTTTCTATACACCTATAACTTAATTAAACTGAATTTCTATTGAATTGTTATAATGGAACATCCTATCACCCCTGACAATTGACTAACCGAAGAGATTAAGAAGTAAGGAAGTACGAGACGATTCGACTTCCGCCTTGGTTTACCAGTTTATTGAACTCTCTCTTTATTGTACTTTCCTGTACAATAAACTCTGTTATTTGTTTACCCATTGCGTGTTGTGTAAATCATTCCACTTGGAATTTACCTTGTTATTTATATCGTTCCCGCGATATAACGTGAATATTTTATTTAATTCTGAGATTTTTAGGAAATGATTATTAGTTAAAAAAAATATTTGTCCTATTTTGGATTTTAATTCAAAGTTAAACGGTGGGTTGAACGAAATAATATTTCAATTTCTAGTATTATTTTTCATTTGTTTGTTTAACTGAAGTTTGTATTCTACTTTCCCTTTATGTCCATTTTCATCTAAGGCTGTAGCTGTGGGGAGCTGGTTAATGTTTCTGTGATTCGGCCTTGTGTCAGACTTAACCAAACGCCCTAAAGCTTACAAGATTTATCCAGAATTATCATCAGATGGTTATCATTAGAAGGTTGGCTAGTAGCAGTTTGGAATGTGTGAATAAGTATAGAATAGTGTAAGAATAAAATGCTCATTTTGCATTTTAAAATAGAAATTTATTAAAAGAAAGAATAACACAAGTTGTAGACGTTAATGTGTAATTGGAACCATTATTAAGAAGTTAAGGGTAGAGTTCGTGTTCAGTGATAAAGTTATGGGTGTCAAGACTTGTAGAAAATGTTCGTAGTCGTAATTGTTGAAAGAGTCTATGCACGTATGTATGTATTCAGAAGGAATGTCTTTGGATGCAAAAGAAGTAAAAGGAATGGAATCAGCAGAAGGAAAGAGAAAGAAGACAAACATCCGGGTCAGCTTGAATCTTTTCTCGTTACATCCCTGACTGACTGACTAACGCTAATCGGGGCCGTTTTATTGTAATTAGATTTTCGCACTGACTTGTGAAATTTTTTTAGGTTTTTCCAAAATGTTTTTAGTTCTTAATTTCTTATCCCTACAAGGCCCTTTCGTCATCTTTTTCTTTCGTCGAATATTGTTTTGTGAGAAGAAATTTTGATAGTCTGTGTTCTATTTCCTTGTGATGTGTTTGATTATGCTAGTCGGATAGTTAGATAAAAAGTGTTTACGTGCTTTCAAGTTGCATTTCTTTTCATATACGGAGAGAGACTACCAGTTGGTAGATTAAATTCTACATCTAAATATTAGACAACATTTTAATTTATTCATACTTCTATCTTAAAATCGAAGTTTTTGAAGAGTTTGAAAAGTATTTTTTATTTTATCATGTTTTCTTCTGTTGTCTGGTTTTATCAGCAATCTTTCATCTCTGTAGAATTCGTTTTTGTCTATGTCGACCATAATGCTTTTTCAATGAGTCAGACTTTCGTTAATTCGGATTTTAAAAAATGCTACTTTAATTAAAAGAGAAAGCAATTTATTAAGGGAGAAAATGCATATAAACTGACACTATAAAGCATTTGTTTATATCTACTATTTATTTACCATATCTACGGTCGAGATATATCTATAAATACTTTCATGGCTTCTACTCAGACGAACTTAAGTCACTGGTGCCTCCCCAACAGGTGTTTACTCGTGCAACCAGACTGGCAACTGGGTCCCACCCATTCACAGTCAGGTTAGTCAAATGCAGACGATAATTCTACTCCTTCAGCTTCTTCTCTCGCACTTCCCGCCTGTGGAACTCGCCCCCATATTCTTGCTTTCCTGACGGCTACAACCTCCAGAAATTTAAATGCAATGTCAATACTCATCTATTAACCACTGGACTCTAGCTCTCTCCCCACCCCCGTATATCCTTCCCTTTCTCTCCACCTATGTATCTGTCATCGCACCTGCATTCTCAGCTTTCTATTGCTCCTTTCTAACTAGTTTGTACTCCTCACTCTTTTCTAATTAATCTTTTTACAGTTATGTAGCCCCCTGCACATCAGTGGCATTTCTGCCTTGCTCAGGGTGAAATGATTAATATATATATATATATATATATATATATATAACGGTCATATCACGTTGAATACACCGGTTCCCGCTCGATCACCGAAGTTAAGCAACGTTGAACCTGGTCAGTACTTAGTTGTGGTGCGGTGGATGTCGACTTGGAAGGGGAAATCGGTGAGCCGAGTTTCAATTCCAGTCGAGCACTCTGCATTCACTTACGCATAAGTACCCTTGAAAAAGGTATTAATCCGTCCCTTCCCTCCAGTTATGGGCTAAATATCTGAGGTCTGCTGTTCATGCGATCCCTGGCGAACTTCTGCACCGATTGTTTGTTATCAGCAGTTTCAAAAAGTGTGGATGGTGCTACACAACTCTAAACAATTCTTTGTGTAGCTGTCTAACTGAGTTAGATGTTCATGCGTCGAAATCGACGGGAGAGTCCATAATAATATATTTATATATATAGTCATCCGCAGGCAGATCTGTTTTGCTGTATCACAGCTCATCAGTACGGTTAGACATCCGATTGCTTTTAGCCAGGATTGAAACCCGACGAATTGGTATCAGTCGGCGATTCTACCTCTGAGCTATTGCCGATAATGAACAATGCGTAGATGCTAAAGTAGAGACTGAGTTCTCAAAGTCTACCATTCTTCCAGAGTGCTCAATCATGGTGATATATATATATATATATATATATATATATATATATATATATATATACACTTTCACACGCTGACTGAGCACTATGGAGAAATGGCAGACTTGAAAAATATCGACTTACGCATTTACGCATCGTTCATTCAGTAATGAATTTATACACTCTCGGCTAGTGGTGTGGGTTTACATTGTATATAACACACTAAAAGTCTGCCTTACTCTAGTGGGCGCCCATACCTCAAAAGTAGAATCATATATATATATATATATATATATATATATATATATATGGTAGTGGATGTGCACTGCTGATGAATTCTAAATATAGGACGAAACAGCCGTCCACTGCATTTTGCATTCTGGGGAAGAAAATTTTAAAAACAGTTTCCACTTCGGCTATATGCGTGGCTCTTCAGAAATGAATTGAGTTCTTTCGGTGACTGGCGTGTGTATACACTGCTTCTATACAACACGTTAAAATTTCCCTTCTCTGATTTCATGCGCCAATGGCTTAGGGTGTAGCGGCTCCGACTTACACCAAATCGGTCGATTTTCGATTCCGGCCAGAAGCTAGTGGATGCGTCTAGTCACACTGATGAGCTGTGATACAGCGAAACAGGGTTGTATGTGGATGACTAGTTGTTGGGACGCCCGCGCCTATTCGGCTATAATGGACTATAACATTACTATGTAAAGTAATGGTGGCATCTACGAAGGAGAGGGTGCCGAGCAGCCGATCGACAAGTCAGTCGTAGACTTCCGGTGACGACCCGGAAGTACCCATTGCTCATACTACGTCTTACGACGGTTGAAACGATTAACCTTTATTCTTGTATTGGATACTAATAACCTTTGTAAATACTATTTTCACGGAATACAACAATTAACCTATTCCTGTTGTTGAGTTATTTATTCTTACTCACGACATAACACTAGTATATATATATATATATATATATATATATATATATATATATATATATACTACCGGCCATAATTATTACGCCACTCCAGTATTTTAAACTAATAATAACAAAAGAAACATTCTATTTTCATTTAGATTTATCCACTTGGCAATAAATACTAAAAATAGTATGAAATACATCATTTCTACAAAAAACTGGGGTGGCCTAATAATAAAGTCCGATATATATATCCCTGGCTATCTCCCCCTCTTAAGGAAGGATTCCACTGTCCACATGCATGGGCTGGGGATCTACGTCAGCGAACACCTCCCCATAGCTAGGGTAACCTCACTTGAATCTGCTGCCCACCAGTATGTATGTCTCCGTCTGTCTCTCCTCAGTTCGGTTAGTTACTTACTCTTTCTGTACCGTTCTCCCTCCTCTCCTGACTGCTCCCTTCTAGATAGCATTGCTGACAACATTGATAAGGCTATTTCCTGCCACTCATTTGCTCGCATATTTGTATTAGGAGATCTCAACGCACATCACTCTGAGTGGCTTAAAGACTCTGTTACTGATCTTGCGGGTGTCCACGCCATGAACTTCGCTATTTCCCAATCCCTTACGCAAGTGGTAGACTTCCCCACTCGCTTCCCAAGCACTCCCTCCAGACACTCCTCACTACTAGATATATGTTTTACCTCTGCCCCCGACGCCTGTCAAGTCTCGCAGCTTTGACCGCTCGGCAACTCCGACCATACTGTTGTCTCTCTCAGTATTTCTTTCCACTCTCACTCCCCTCAGGAGCCTCCTACCTATAGGACCTCCTACCGCTACCAAAAAGCTGACTGGGATGCATTTTTGCGATTTCTTCTGCGACGTCCCTTGGGGAAAAGTTTTCGATCTCCCAGTTGATGACTGTGCATCTGAGGTCTTGTCATGGGTGAAAGCTGGCATTGATGCCTTCATACCCACCAAGAAGTATTGCCTAAAACCTCATTCCTCTCCGTGGTTCTCTCCTGCCTGTTCGGCCGCCATTGCCCACAAGAACCATTACTTCCGACTATTCAGGAGCCAGTCATCTGATAACAATAGGCGCCTATTCACGTCTGCTCGCAATAAGTGCAAGAGAATCCTGAATGACGCCAAACGGTTGTTCGCTGAGAGAATGCGACAGCGCATAGCTGACCGCAAGTTCGGCTCCAAGGACTACTGGCGGATATGTAAACGGGTGCGTAACAATTGCAAATCCTCAATACCTCCTTTAATACATGAATTTGAGGTTCTCACATCATCTGCGGAAAAAGCTGAGTGCTTTGCCCGCAGATTCTCATCCAACTCCACGTTTGACTTATCTGGAATATGCTCACCCGATTTCCCCGTTAGAACTGAGGCCAAACTGCACGACGTACATATTACCCCGAAGGTAGTATCCCGAGTAATTTCAAAACTTGACCCCCATAAGGCGAGCGGTAACGACGGAATCCCGGTGATAGTCCTTAAGAGGTGTGCCCCAAAACTCTCCCCTGTCCTCTCTAAACTGTTTAACTACTGCCTTTCTGCTTCCTGCTTTCCTGCATGCTGGAAGTTCTCTTCAGTCGTTCCTGTTTTTAAGAATTGTGGTGAACCCTCGGACCCATCCAACTATCGCCCTATCAGTCTTCTACCGATATTCGGGAAAGTGTTCGAGGCCATAATCAATGCTGAAATAGTTCAACATCTTACTGCCCACAAACTCTTCTCTGACAAGCAATATGGCTTCCGCTTTGCCAGGTCCACTGCCGATATGCTAACAACCTTTACGGAGTACATGCTCCAGACCCTCGATGAGTCAGGCGAGGCTCGTGCAGTTGCTCTGGACATCTCCAAGGCTTTCGACAGAGTTTGGCACTCTGGCCTCCTTTGCAAGCTACGGGGTTACGGCATTACTGGACGCCTGCTTGACCTAATCCAGTCTTTTTTTAAACAACCACAAAACGAAGGTCGTTTTGAATGGGCATACCTCTTCATCATACAACACGAATGCCGGTGTCTCCCAGGGCTCTATCCTGGGCCCGACGCTCTTCCTTATTTTCATCAACGACCTCCCAGATGAGATCAAGTCCCAGAGTAGGCATTTACGCAGATGACACCACAATATACTCCCGCACCAATAAGAAACCTGGCATGTCGGACAGACACAATATCGCAGCCGACCTTGAACGGGATCTACACTCTGTGGTGAATTGGGGCAAGAAGTGGCTTGTCAACTTCAATGCGTCCAAGACCAAGCTGTTGTCTATCAACCATCACAGGCAACCTCTCCTGCCTCCCATAAGCATGGACCAAGCGATTCTCTCTGAGTGCAATACACTGCGCCTCCTCGGCCTTACCCTCTCTTCTGATCTCAAATGGAATCGGTACATCGAATCCATAGCTAAATCTACTGCTAAGAAGGTTGGGTCACTGTGTCGATCCAGGACGTTCTTTCCGCCTGAATCCATCCTGCATATATACAAGTCTACCATTCGAACCTGCATGGAGTACTGCTGCCATTTATGGTCAGGCGCCCCTGTCACTCACCTCAGTGTTCTCGACAGGCTCCAAAGGAGAGTTAGTAACGTGATAGGTGCTGACTTGGCGGCTCGATTACAGCCACTTTCCCACCGACGAGATGTAGCCTCTCTTTGTTCTATAAGTACTTTTATGGCTTCTGCTCAGATGAAAAGTTACTGGTGCTTCCTCAACAGGTGTTTACTCGTGCAACCAGACTGGCAACTGGGTCCCACCTATTTCGAGTTAGGTTAGTCAAATGCAGACGACAATTCTACTCCTGCAGCTTCTTCTCTCGCACTTCCCGCCTGTGGAACTCGCTCCCATATTCTAGCTTACCTGACGGCTACAACCTCCAGAAATTTAAATGCAATGTCAATACTCATCTACTAACCACTTGACTCTAGCCCTTCCCCCACCCCGTGTATCCTTCCCTTTCTCTCCCCCTTGCAACTGTCATCACACCTGCATTTTCATCTTTCTATTACTTCTTCCTAATTGGTTTGTAATCCTCTTCTCTCTCCTCTAATTCATTTTCTTTCAGTTATGTAGCACCCCGCACATCAGTGGCATTTACGCCTTCCCCGGGGTGAAATGATTAAAAAAAAAATCTCTTTTTTTGCATATATTATCACAATGCCTAATGTTTTTATAGCAAATGCTATAAAGAATATACAAAAGAAAAAAGAAGCGTCAACCGGCTATAACTATACAACCAAATCACATATTTAAATAAAAACAAGAAAAAAAGCAAACTTATATTTGAATTTATAATAATTAGATGCATGTATCTTACCACATCAACGTAAACATCATGTTCTCAAGTATGAAACGAGTTAACCAGAAATTTTTCCATGTTCTCATAAATTTTCCTGAAACAGTGCATAGATTGATTAAAAATGTATATACCGTTTTCCAATATATATATATATATATATATATATATATATATATATACTACCGGCCATACTTATTAGGCCACCAAACATTTCTTTAAAGAAATGATGTAGTTCATACTATTTCTAGTATTTTTTTTTAATCATATCACACCAAGCAAGGCGGTAACGCCACTGATGCGCAGGGGGCTACGTAAGGGTAAAAAGAATGGAAAAGAGAAAGCCGGAGACCGCATCCTAAACAGGAAACAAAGGATGAGCCTCTTCACCTGTTCAATAGATGTGGGTGGAGTGTGAACCGGGCGATAGTTTAGTCTATCTACTCCAATCGAAAAAAAATAATAAAAAAGGAAAAGAGTGAAAAGATTGGAAAAGAGAAATCCGGAAACCACATCCTAACCAGGGAACAAGGGATGAGCCTCTTCACCTGTTCAATAGATGTGGGTGGAGTGTGAACCGGGCGATAGTTTTATGCCAAATGAAAATAGAATGATTTTTTTGTTAATATTCATTTGCAAAATTTTACAAGGCAAGGAAGCAAAGAGGAACTCGTCCAAACTACCCGAAAGTTTATTTATTCTTTCATTGATGAAACTGCCATATAGGTAATTATTAAATACTTATAATAATATTTGATGTACATGTTATTGTGAAGTATTAACAAAATAATCGTTCTATTTTCATTTACAGTTATTCACTTGGCAATAAATACTTAAAAATAGGTTGAAATACATCATTTTTGAAACACTGGGGTGGCCTAATAATTATGGCCTGCAGTGTATATATATACCAACATACAGTGTGTGTATAGAAGAATTCAAAGGAGTATCCTGTACATACAGTGGTATGATAACTCTCATGATATTTTTCATGTAGCATCTTATACTTATGTAAATGGTATAAAAGTATTCATTTTCATGGATAACTATTACCAACCGTTTGATGATTTCGTGAAAACGTATGAAATACATAATCGCTGTTGGGCACAGCTTAACGGAAATTTAATTAAAACTTGTTATGGCCATGCCACTAATATGGCATTGATATTTTTCCGGTGTGCGTCCATATCAGGCAGTCTAATGAGCTGGTTATTTTATATATATATATATATATATATATATATATATATATATATATATATATATATATATTGTGTGTGTGTGTGTGTAAGTGTATTTAGGCAGCATTGTTTCATTGATGCATGTTCGATTAAATAATATAGACAAGTTCTGTCTATTTATTTTATGTAAATTCTTTTCATATCTTCTGATAAGATTAATAGCATTATTGTTGAAAAAAAAGAAAGAAAATCACAATATTAATACATAAATGTTTATTTAATCATTTCTGAGCTTTCGGCTTACATCAGCCATTATCAAAGATGACAGTTATATTAAGTGTATTAAACAGTTCGCGGATGAACGGTAGTATTAGTCATCTATTTTGTTTGCATGGAAGATTTTCAAAGCAACGGCAAACACGAGCGTGAGTGCTGGAAGCGAAAATCGCACTACAGCTTGTGCCGTTACACATGACCACGCAGAGTGGGGACAGGAAGTGTTAAGTATGGAAAGCCATTGGGATTAGCAGTCGCTTCTTTGATATATATATATATATATATATATATATATATATATATATATATATAATACTACCTCAGTAGCACAACTTGGAGTTTCATCCGTTATACAATCATCAGGTGTATATTAAGAAATGACCGTTTAAAAGATTTGAAATTATGTTTACCCGATTTCGGTGAACGGTAATTCTTATAATCTTAGGGTACTATATGAGTAAGTTTTCAATAAACAAAAATTACATGAAAAAAAAAAAATTTAAATGTAAAAAAATATTGTTAAAATGCAATCAAATGGTTGGAATTCGTAATTATTAATATTAATACTTGTGGGGAAGAGAAAGAAACAGGGTGAGAAAGAAAGAGACAATCTTAAAGAGAAATCTGTATCAATCAGAATCTAAGAATTTAAGTAAGTATATTTCCTATAGCAGCATAGGATCGTAAATTTACTTATTTTGTTAAGTAAATTAGGGTTATTTATACGATTTATAAGACAGATTGGGTTCTATAGCCTTGGTTGGCAACCAGTATAATGCAGAAAGTAACGACAATCTACTACGGGATAATCTTTTGCCCAGTCAGTCATATATCTTTCGAGACATGATCGCCCAAAGCGTGTATCATTTATGACACTTAAATGACTGACTGACTGACTGTTAGTTATCGCAGGTTCGGATCCTGCTGAATGACATATATTTTCCTAACAAAATTTCTCAAACATATTCAGAATGATATATATATATATATATATATATATATATATATATATATATATATATATAACCGGCCATAACTATAACGGAATCCCAAGTTTTTAAAAAGAAATTATGTATTTCATACTATTTTTAGTATTTATTGCAAATGGATAATTCTAAATGAAAATAGAATGGTTCTTTTGTTATGATTACTTTGCAAAATTGTACAGGGCAAGGAAGAAAAGATGAATTCGTCCGAATCCTCCTAAACTTTCTTCATTCATTCATTGAGGAAACTGCAATATAGGTAATCATTAAATATTTATAAATTAATTTGATGCACATGTTATTGTGCAGTATTAACTAAAGAATCATCCTTATTTCGTTTGCAACTATTCACTTGGCCATAAATAGTTAAAAATAGTATGAAATGCATCATTTTTAAAACACTGGGGTGGCCTAATAATTATGGCCGGGTAGCCTATATATATATATATATATATATATATATATATATATATATATACTGTCGTTGTATATAGTAATGGTATGTTCCTATCCTCTTAAATACGTGGACACCATTAGAGTAAAGTGATTATACTGACTGGCAGCTCACTAGCAATGTCCCTCTTTTCTGCAGCGTGCGTGTCTTGTATTTAGTGATCTACTATTTTTCCCAACCTTCATTTTTGTGATTGGTCACTCAGTAGCATTTAAGGGTTACTGTTTAATTAAAAACGTTTCATCTACTCAAATACAAGTATGAATTAAAAATAATTTTCAAACAAATAAATTCTCTCTCTCTCTCTCTCTCTCTCTCTCTCTCTCTCTCACTGTTATGTCGTGAGTAAGAATAAATAACTCAACAACAGGAATAGGTTAATTGTTGTATTCCGTGAAAATAGTATTTACAAAGGTTATTAGTATCCAATACAAGAATAAAGGTTAATCGTCTCAACCGTCGTAAGACGTAGTATGAGCAATGGGTACTTCCGGGTCGTCACCGGAAGTCTACGACTGACTTGTCGATCGGCTGCTCGGCACACTCTATATTTAGTTGTCCCTCCCAGTAAGGGCAACATGTGACACATGGTCAGTTATAACTATGGCCCGGCCCAAAAATGTCTCTCTATTTTTGCCCAGTCGTGCTTCTACCCTTCGTTGGAACCACGACTGGGTTATAGCTCTCTGCTCGGAAGCAGAGAGCGCCCTCCACCCAAAGGCAGAGCGCTGACAGTGTCGTAGTAGTGTACGGCTGCTCGGCACACTCTATATTTAGGTGTCCCTCCCAGTAAGGGCAACATGTGACACATGGTCAGTTTTAACTGGGATTTCCGGGCTATATGGCCCGGCCAAAAAATGTCTGTCTATTTTTGCCCAGTCGTGCCTCTACCCTTCGGCGGAACCACGACTGGGTTATAGCTCTCTGCTCGGAAGCAGAGAGCGCCCTCCACCCGAAGGCAGAGAGCCGACAGTGTCGTAGAGAGCACGGCTGCTCGGCACACTCTCGTCACGTAGATGCCACCATTACTTTACATAGTAATGGAATAGTCCATTATAGCCGAATAGGCTCGGGCGTCCCAACACACACACACACACACACACACACACACACATATATATATATATATATATATATATATATATATATATGTATATATATATATAAACCCGCACCTATGTTATAGTACAAGATTAAGCTGAATGCATGGTCATCAGTAAAAAGAGGAATCGTAAATGTCAATTACAGTTTGGAGATACTAAAATCAAACAGGTACAGAAATTGAAATGCCTGGGAAGTGTTCAGAGGGCAGAAAGTGCGTCCCTGAGATCCGAAGACTCATTGATATGCCCAACGACGCATCGCAGAAACTGAGCCGAGTATTGAGAGACATGAAAATTTCGTTGGACACAAAAAAAGAGAGTACTGGAGCGTTATGTAATATCGGTCATTTCTTATGGCAGCGAATAATGGAAAATCATCTCACAACTCAAAGAAACACTACAAACAACAGGAATCTGGTTGTAGAGAATGATTCTGAGGATAGCATGGTTCGAATATGGGAGCTACGATGAGGTCTTGGAGAGAATGAAAAATAATAGAATACTCATGTTTTGCATCATGTAGAGATAGTTGAAGTTTCAGGACACGTAATGAGGAAGACGGGTTTGAGGAATCTGATGCACACGAGACGGTTAGAGGTAAATCGCGCTTGTCATTTGATGAAGTTAAGTAAATGGATGGCAGAGGAGGGCTTGGGAGAAACAAGACGAAATGTATTAAAATCATCACAAAACAGGAAAATGTGGAGGGCTATGATTAACACCGCACATGAAATAACATATGGATTTCTATGCCTATGCGAATGTATTTCAGGTGCATCTAGTTAGTACCAATAATTACACAGAGTAATCAAATACGGAATTCCCGTCGCGAATTTCGTTCAGTTAAGATAAAATGACTGGCCAAAAATTGAAGAACCTTTAAACGGAACATGCACGGCTAAAAGCTGTTGAACAGAATAAGAAAAGAATTTGGAAAAGCCAGTTCCAAACCCAATTCTGATATCCATTAGAACAGTGCTACTCAAAGTGTGGTACGCGTACCGTCACCGGTACGCGAGCCATCGTCTACCGCTACCCGGAGATGTCCCAGAAAAAAACGAAATAATAGTAACACTCTATGCCACGAGAGACTGCCAGGATATTTGACTCGTTTTCGTTTATTTTTAACATTTTAATTTTAGTTTTATATTATTATGGCTGCATTGTTCATTTACTCACTCATGTTAAAAAGTTATTGCTATCCAACTAACGAATGCGATATAATGAACAGCAAAACTGTAAACTGAATACGCATCAGACTTTGTTCCATTCATATATCCATGATGTATACATAACAAATATTTTAAATACGTCTTAAATTAATTACAATTAATATTTTGATTTACTATTTGTCTATGGTTAAAAAGATTAATGCCTTTTATTAAATTCAAATTGCTTACAAAGTATTAATATTAACTTTAAATATTTTTTCTGGATTTTTAAAATATATACCCTCAAAACCAGTGGCCATAACTAATATAGCACAAATATGGTACCGGCCAATGGTACACTAGGAAGATTTGTTGCGTCAATGATGACTGCCCTTAGAATGAACAAGATATCATGTCCTCATGTTTATTACAGATAGTTTCAAAATGTTCCTGAAATAATACATATAAAAAAAAAAAATCCGGGGTTCACAGTCCCCACCCCTCTTACTCAGCTGGATTGGCTTGCTTTGCTTGCCGGTTCATGCCACATTGAAAAAAAACTACCGTCCGCCACATCAGATAGTTTGAGAAGCCCTGCATTAGAATACATTCAATGTGGTTGATAGAATTGACTATAAGCCAGCAAGAGGTTCCACATAAAAACACTAGGTTACAAAACTCATAAAAATACAAACATATGATATAAAATAACTAGCAGTATAGCTTGGCGTTGCTCGGGTGTAATGAAAGCTTTAAAACTAAACCATGGCCCTGAAGATTAGGCTCATTGGACGTTGCCACGAAAGACTAAAACCAATAGTTGTTTCCAGTTAAAGCGAAACCGTAGACTGAAAGAAAAATGAATGGATGTAAGTCAAATTTTGATTTCCTGGTATCGATATCAAATAAGTTCTTTCGTCGTAAACTAAATTTTGAAGGCTAGATAAGTCCTCTAAGTAAATGGTATCATGGCTGAGACTAAGAACTACAATTATACCTACTTAGAGCCAAACCCAAAGCAAAAACTAAAATAAAAGGACTGAAAAACTAATTTTGATCAGACCCGGTATATATTATCGATTTTCGGCACTATTGTAATAACTGCAACCTTGAAACTTCTGAATATCATTTCTTATGTCTTTGTCTATGAGTATATCAAATTTGATTAAAATCGGACCACTTCTTCTATAACCTGATTTTTTCGATTATCGATTTTCGATATTTATCTGGGGTACCTAGACACAAAACGTAGAAAAGAACACCCGCAGACGCTTATAGTACAACTGTGTAAATTTTCAAGAAAATCGGTTCAGCCGTTTCGGAGTCTATAGGTAACGGACACACACGCACGCACACACACAGACACAGAGAGAGATAAATTTCCATTTATAAATAAGTTTAGATATAATTGAATAGTCATACAGTAATGTCAAGTGACAACTCATTCTTCTTTTACGTGTGCCACTTTTCTTCAAGACGTAGGCGATCATGGACTTCCACTTGGCTCTGTCTCTTGTCGCTCTCAGTAATTTTTCTCTTGGTATCTCTTCCAAGTCCCACTCCATCAACCATTTTCTCAGATCTAACAAGTACGTCTCGCGCTGCTTCTCCCTGTCCCTCTTTCTATCTATCCGTCCTGTGATTATTTAATTCTCCATGCCCTCCTTCCTCGTTACGTGTCCCAGAAACCTCATTTATCTCTTCCTGATATTTACTATCAGTTTTCTTTTCATTTGCATCCTTTCCAACACCGCTTCGTTGCACATGTGCTCTGTCCATGGTATCCTCAGCATCCTTCTGTAAAACCACATTTCTGCTGCCTTAAGCCTCTCCTTCATCTTTGATAAGATCGTCCAGCATTCACTTCCATACAGAAGGAAAGATATCACATAGCAATCCAGTACTCTTTTCTTTGTTTGTAATTAGATTTTCCTGTTTTTCAGTACTCTGGTTAGCTTCTGAAATGCATCTTTGGCCATGGCAATGCGTCTTTGAATCTCCGTGTCACATTTTCCATCCTCTGTCAAAACACTTCTCAGGTATTTGATTTTTTTTTACTTGTTTTATTTTAGCTTCTCCAACATACAGTTGGCATACTGGTCTCCCCTTTTAGCTGATGACCATGCATTCAGTTTTCTTGATGTTTATGCTCAACCCTTTCTTTTCACTTTCTTTTGCTAACTTCTGTGGAAGGTCCTGCAATTTCCTTTCCGTGTCTGCTATCAGCACCGTGTCATCCGCGTATCTGATATTGTTGAGATTGTGGCTGCCAATCACGAATCCTGGCAAGGCTTTTATTGCACTCATAATTGCTTTGATGTATAGGTTGAAAAGATCCGGTAATAAAACACATCCTTGTCTTACGCCTTTTTCTATTTTTGCAGACATGCTGAGTTAACCTATTATCCGTACACAAGCGGTTTGCTGCCAATATAGATTCTTTACTATCCTAACGTCTTTTCCGAAAATGCGGTGGTTGTCGAGCATCTCTATCAAGTAATTACTCATGCTTATAACAACATTCCAACTTGATGTTATTTGTATCAAAGACCAGTCAGTTATGTGCCATACATCATACCCGCTTGGATAATCATGTCTTAAAATGATATGACAGACTGTGCAGAAGATTTTCCCGTAGTAAATTGGCATTACTTTATGCTGTAGACTGATTGCCAGCCAAGGCTATAGAATCAATCTGTCCTGCTATTTAACCCATAGCTGGAGGGAAAAGCGGCAGATTAATACCTTTTCCAAGGGTATTTGTGCGTAGGCGAATGCAACGAACACAACTGGAATTCGAACTCAGAGATATTTTTAAAAACTGATAATGTTCTGTAATGTAATCGATCGGGACTTAGCAGCTCTGATGCACTCACTTTCTCACCGGTGCAATGTGGCTTCCCTGTGTCTCTTCTACAAATACTTTCACGGCTTCTGCTCCGATGAACTTAGTTTTCTGGTGACCCCTATGTATGAATTTACTCGAGGTATAAGATTAGAAGTAGGTCCCAACCTTTTACTGTGAAACCAATAAAATTTAAACTCAAATTCTACTCCATCAGCTTCTTTTGTCGCACTTCCAGCCTGTGGAATTCCCTTCCGTTTACTTTTCCATCGACGGCTACAATCTCTTTAAATGTAAATTCAGTAGTTATCTCCTATCTCACTAACTTGCATCCTCTATCTCACGACCCTTTCTCCGTCCACTCCACTCTAATCAGTATTCTCATCCGTCTCTTACCCACTTTCTGACAACCCCTGTAACCTGTCACTCTTTGTAGAAGCAAACGAAAACAGACGGGGAATACTAGCCCAATAATCTATACATATAAAAGTGTCGAGGGTGGATATTGTGTAAGTATTTGTTTGATAGATTCGACTTAGCATCTGCATTTTGCGGTCTAGCTCAAAGCGAGTTGCACTCAGATGTGGATCAAAATTTTAGAACGCTAACGATAATTTGAAATTTTTGAGAAAACCAAAATTAGGGGTAGAAAAATATATTATCACTCCAAAAAGTCAAGGATCAGTTTATGTATTGTTTATAATATAGAATGTATCAACCCACTTTATATTATCTATATCTATATATGTTGCCCCTCCCCCTCCCACCCTAATCCAATAGAGACATTCTACATTGTTATCTGTCATATAATGATTCTGCTTGTTCCTTCCTTAGTTACTTAGTTTGTCCCTCCGTTACACGACTGAAGAAACATAAAAAAACTTACTCTCCATACGAGCTTTTCCTTCCCTTCTATCTTTTTACTCTCCTCATCCGTTCTCTCACATTTGCCAAACGGAAGGGTAATAAAGAGTGAGAGAGTAGGAGCAGAAAGCCTATAACATTACCGTATCAGTAGCAGTTAAACTGGTGGTTGTAGCAGTAATTATGTGTGCGTACAGTACAGCATAGTAAAAATAAGTAGGTTAGTTGACATATCCCGCGACCAAATAACGAAATGTCTGGCCTCTACACCCTTGGCCATTACTCAGTTGGTCTTTTCTGTTTACAATGGACACAGGACCCATGATTTTTCAGTAATAAAAAAACATTTTTTCTTTCAAAAGCTCTCACAAAACAGCGTACGTATTTTGGTTATTTTGGTTATGTTCTGTGCATACGCCGCTAAATATAATATAAGATTGCAGTAAAGTCGCTTCTATGGACATTACTTTTATAGATATTTCAATAAAATTACACTCTATGTTATCGTTATTTTATTATCCAATACCTTTATGTTTGAAGACGTTGCTATCATTTGTAGTATGATAAAGTAAACATTTTTTCCAGGAAGCCATAATTATCCTTCCGTGGAAATTCCACGGGTTTCGCTAGTAATATAAGATTACAGTAAAGTAGCTTCTATGGACGTGACTTTTATAGATATTTTAATAAAATTACACTCTGTGCTATCGTTATTTTATTATCCAATACCTTTATGTTTGAAGACGTTACTATCATTTGTAGTATGATAAAGTAAACATTTTTCCAGGAAATTATAATTATCCTTCCGTGGAAATTCTATGGGTTTTGCTAGTATCTATAAAAGTGAAGAGGTTGTACGTTGTGTAAGTATTCGTTATGTAAATTCATCATATGTTTTTTATTCTTATTATTCCTTAAACTACCCGAGTGAAACCGGGATAAACTGCTAGTCCTCTCTAAAACTAAAAATAAGATTCCGTAATAACGCATAAAATATCACATTCGATCTAAAATACCTGTTCCAACAAAAAGTGAAATAAAAAAAAATCTGGTCTCTGGATAGACCCCATTATTTAAGAAGTAGAAATAACTCGATCTAGAATCTATATTACAATCTTTACAAAATCGAGGACTATAAACCATAAAAATAGCGGAAATAAATTTAAAACACTAGAAATGTTTATAAAAGAAGACAGCATCCACTTCTGTTCCACGAGGGAATAGAAAACAAATCGAAATCTTTTATCCCAGACATTCAAGCAATTTCACGGATAGATAAAAATACAGAAATGTACAGTTATTTATAATAAGTAAATAAAAAAGAAATATCTGTTAAAAGAAACTAGATATAGAAACTTGCGCAATAGACCAAACACTCAACTCTATCTCTAGAAACAAAAACACTTTTATATTTCTGACACCCTACCGATTAAAACGACAAGAAAAATAAATAAAAACCCAACTGCTGGTGAAATTGCTATGCAGGCTGGATTCATCCAATCATTGCGTGATATAAACTTAACCGATCATGTCTCTTTGGAGACATGACTGACTTGGCAGATTATTTTCCCGCAGTAGGATTCCATTACTTTGTACGGTAGACTGGTTGCCAACCAAGGCTATAGAATCTAATCTGTTCTGCTATTTAACCCATAGCTAGATGAAGAAGAGACAGATTAATACCTTTCCCAAGGATATTTGCGCGTAAGTTAATGCAACGAATTCAAGTGGGATTCGAACTCGGCTCTCCGATTAATAGACAATAAAGGTTTAAACAAATAAACAAAAATATCTACACACTTAAAATTTTCAAACTGACGTCCGTTTATGTCCAGGCATTGCTGACAACGCGAAGTAATGCAATCTCAAACATCACGAAATAATTTCTTTGGTATTTGTGTGCATTTTCGTTCAATGGCTTGTTTCAATTCAGCGACTGTTGTGGGTTCGTCTTTTAGGTATCCCCATTTAAAAAAAGTCTAGTGGTATGAGGTATGGTGGACGCGGAGTATATTCTACGAAACCACTTCGTCCAATCCACCTTTTTTGGCAAGATCTCATCAAGGAAACATCTTACATCACGATGGTTGTGTTGGGTGCCCCGACTTACTGAAAATAAAATTCATCACGTTCAATGTCTTCTCTAATCTTTGGCATGACAATCTGTTGTTGAGGACTCCACGTATATATCACAGATAATAGCTTATCTACAAACTCTCTCTCTATATATATACCTAAAACATATGGTTACCCTGAAAGTATGGCGTTATGCACAAAATGTGTAGTCCAATACATACAATTGCGTTACAAATAAATAAGGCAGAGCATGCTGGGAAATATCCTCATGGATGAAGCAACAGAAACGTGGCTTTAGAGATGGATGCTGAGAATAATATGTCCAGAACATGTGAATAGCGAGGAAGTTTAGAGAAAATGTAAATATAAAGGGCATGTATAATTGTCGGCTCGGAACGAGAAATCGGAGATCCGAGTTCGAATTTCAGTTTTATTCGTTACATTCACTTACGCGCAAATACCCCGAGGAAAAATATTAATCCATCTCTTCTCCCTCCAGCTATGGATTAAATGACAGGACAGATTAGCTTCTTGTCACTCAAAAAGAAGCGTCGTCACCGACAGATGTGGTTGAACGTTGATATCCAGATAACAAATAAAATTATAAGAATTGATTAATCCATTAGTGATCACTTGACCATCAAAACGACCTAAATTAAACACCAGACAGAAGTCTAGGTGGATCAACCCAGTTCATCTCTGTCTTTTAACTTTGTTGGACGATTCGAGCGGAGAGGAAGTCAGGCGAGACAGTAGTCGTACTAGTTATAGCCGAGTAGCAGAGTTCAGTGTTCACAGTGTGATATAGTCCTTGAGTAGATTACTCAGGAGGACTCCCAAGAGAGGATACTACGTATTATCAGAATGAACCTCTTGATACAGTAGTATTTGCAAGATACGCAAATAACTATCTTGCAAATAGTTTTCAAACATACGCACCGTAATGGGGGCGCTAGAGGGTGTCGTCAGTGATGTCATCGCGAGGATCACTCGGGGGTTTCGGGTCTTTCAACATCATACCTCCCTCACCGCACCGCACCGACCCGACCAGAGTTGATCAGTTTCTGGCCCACCCTCGATAAGTGCTTTCAGACAATGGAAAAATTATGTTTGGGCCCAGTACGAAACCTTGCTTCTGATTGGCGACAGTCAGAGCCACTTTCCATTTAGAGGCAAACCGTACATGAGCTCAGAGATTGAACTCACAATTACGATGTCACCAAATTCATAACCTGATGCTTAAATCTACTTTACTATTTTCTCATGTAGAACTTGGAACCTCTCCCTGTGTCATGTAAAAAGAAGTGTCAACATCGACACGTGGTTGAATGCTGATCACCAGATAACAAATAATACTATAAGAATGGATTATTTCACTGTGTATAACGTAACCACAGTGATAACCTATATTAAGCACCAAACAGAAGTCTGAGTGGATCAACTGGATCACGAGTAGCAACAGCAGTTTTACTAGTTACAGCCAAGTAGCAGAGTTCAGTGTTCACAGTGTGATATTACTATATACTCCTTGAGTAGATTGCTCAGGAGGACTCCCAAGAGAGAATTTTTTTTTTTTTTTATAAGCGTTTCACCCCGAGCAAGGCATATCACTGCCACTACTGCGCAGGGGGCTACGTAGAGTGGAGAAAGGCTGATTAAATATAGGAAATGACAGAGGGTGGGTGATAGGCGGTAAGGATACCGAGAATGAGGGTTGGGTAGATGAGAGTGGTGTGAGAATAGTTGGGAGTTAGTGTGATAGGAGGTGTCTATTGACCCTACATTTAAACACCTGGAGATTGTAATTGTCGGAAAAGCAGACTTGTAGAAGGGAGTTCCACAGGCGGGAAGCGCGAGAAAAGAAGCTGTTGGAGTAGAATTTACGGTTACATCTTATTTGTTTAACTGTAAAAGGGTGGGACCTAGTTGCTAATCTAGTATCTCGTGTAAATTCGTGCTTAGGCGACAACAGTGATCTAAGCTCATCGGAGCAGAAGCCATGAAAGTATTTGTAGAAGAGGCACAGGGAAGCCACATCACGCCGGTGAGAGAGCGGCTGCAGCCGGTCTGCCAAGTCAGTATCAACCACGTTACAGATCCTCCTTTGTATTTTGTCAATAATAGGTATTATCAGGTGGAACCACTTAATAAACTACTATTCGTGAGATACATGAATAACTATCTTGCCTTGACCGATTGTTATATTAGGAGCATTTACTGGAGCAAACAGAACAGTTAGCCTCTCAGATGATATGAAACTTTAAATTAAATGTTGACGTCTATATTCTTCCTTTATACATGCTTTCAGAATGTAGAGGATTATGGCTCTTTACAACTTCCTGATAAAAACTTTTAACTGATCTCCACATAAAACTATATAAATGGATTATTTCACCGGGGATCATGTGACCATTGTAATAACCTATATTAAGCACCAGACACAAATCTGGGTGAATCAACTGATGGATTGACTGGGCGTATCAACCAAATTATGAGTAGCAGCAACAGTCATACTAGTTACAGCCAAGTAGCAGAGTTCAGTGTTCACAGTGTGATATTACTATTTAGTCCTTGAGTAGATTACTCAGGAGGACTCCTAAGAGAAGATATTACATATTACATTTGATATAAAAATGTATTTTTATATTTTCATTGTCTTTTTGTTTGGGATTCCCTATATACTCATAGATGGAAGCCTAACTGGTGCAACCATCTCATGTCATGGTGAACAACAGCGATTGAGAGGTGATTCCATGCTCCTCAAAACCTCCCAATCAGAGGTTTTGCTGCCAGATGTAGTTTATCGTCATACCCAGAACTTAATAAATTTGACTAACATAACTAATAATTAATTTTAGTATTATAACTATTATTGTGTTTAGGCAAAGATAGTATTATTTACAAAGAAATAAAGAATAAGAATTTGATTTCTTTAACAAGTTAATCCTTGTGCTCTAACTGACAATGTTCATAATTTGGTTTTCGTGAATGTTTCTCAATCGGACAAAATAGAAGGACTTTGGAATTGTTCAGCAAAAGAGATCAATACAAGGACAATATAATCAAATGGAAGTCGATTCAAATATTGATCATTGCCTTGACCGATCGTTATATTAAGATCATTGACTGGAGCAAACAGAACAGTTAGCCTCTCAGATGATATGAAACTTTAAATTGAATGTTGATGTCTATATTCTTCCTTTATACATGCTTTCAGAATGTAGAGGATTATGGCTCTTTACAACTTCCTGATAAAAAACTTTTAACTGATCTCCACATAAAACTATATAAATGAATTATTCCACTGGGAATCATGTGACCACAATAATAACCTATATTAAGCACCAGACAGAAGTCTGGGTGAATCAGCTGATGGATTGCCTGGGCGGAACAACCAAATTATGAGTAACAGCAACAATCGTACTAGTTACAGCCGAGTAGCAGAGTTCAGTGTTCACAGTGTGATATCTCTATTTAGTCCTTGAGTAGATTACTCAAGAGGACTCCCAAGAGAAGATACTACTTAACATCAGGAGGGGCTTCCTAATACAGTACTATTCGTGAGATACGCAAATAACTGTCTTACTGGAATATGACCTCGTAGTAATAACTACTAATAATCAATGACTAACTGAAGTAATATACCAAAACCCAAGACAATATATCCGTGTGATACCACATCACATCACATCACTAACCTTTTAGGTCATATAAACAAACAAAGTTACAATAGTTCTATAGCCTTGGTTGGCAACCAGTCTACCGCAGAAATTAAATGCAAACTCTCGAAAGAAACATGTTCGCCCAAACATATAACACATATGTCATTTAACTGAATGACTGATTCTTAGAATCAGAAAAAGACAGAATTTCTAATGTATATAATGAGGATAGAGGGCTTAGAAAATTTGACACTCACGTAAAAGAAGAAACAGAATTTGTGTAAATGGTTAGAAGAATAGGGTTTTAGGAGAGATAGCGAAAAAAATACTATGAGCTAGAAAGGTGAGAAATTTGTGAAGAGCCATGACCATCCACGTCCTGAAGGAACACGCCGCATAGAAAAGAAAAATAATCTGTTTAAATGGTTGGAAGAATAGGGGTTAGGAGAGATATAGAAAACTGTGAGGAAACTGTGGAGAACTATGGTCCCGCACGTCTTAAATGCATATTTGTAGTTTTCTGAAGGAAAACCATTAAATTATTGACCGAACTGTAAGCCTTGCCGGTCATTGTAAATTTTTAAAATACTTTCAGGTAAAAAAGCTATTCAAGAACATAAGCTTTTGAAGTTCATGAACCTTTATCGAGCTTTCTCGCATTGATGGTCTCCAAATGAGAGCGATGGTCATGGACATCATGAAGTGGTGAGAGGTCACCATAGATTGCTCACGTTGGAGTCGCGATTTATACCGAGGACTTGAGCGTGGAGAGAGGAAAAGAAGGTTAGTCGCGAGAGAGAAGCCTGGCCTACGGAAAGAAAAAAAAAACAAGGCGGTATGAAGGGATAGTATGCTCACTTGCATTCATTGGAATTGAGTCACTCTCGTATGGGCCTGTACAGCCATTAAAATATTTCAGCCATTCTTTCTTTCTTTCTTTCTTTCTTTCTTTCTTTCTTTAAATTCATGTTCGCTTTAGTTTCTTCAACGTTTTCTAATTTCTCTTTCTTTCTTTGATATTTTTAAATATATCTTTTAGAATTGTTTTGGCAGCTATTTTTATAACTTTCTTTCTTTCTTTCTTTCTTTCTTTCTTCTTTCCTTCCTTTATTTAAATTATTGTCTGCTTTATTTTTTCGACATTTTCGAATTTCTCTTTCTTTAATTTTTTAAAAATATTTCCTCCTTTTTTTTCCATAAATTTCTTTATTTCTTTTTTTCCTTTTTCTTTTTTTCTTCCATTAAATTTTTTAAATACTTAACATTCTTTATATTTTTTAAATTTCGCTTTCTTCCTATGATATTTTTCGAAATATTTCTTCAATTTGATTTGACTGCTATTTTTATAAGTTTCAGTTGAGATACAATTTTTCGGGCATAGAACTAAGATTTCTCGAGGGCGACGGATGCCACACACAAGTATTGATGGGCGTTTCTTGCCTAACCTTTTAGTTAAGGTAGTGCAGAATGTCAACATCTCTATTCAATCGTTGTTTTCTTTTCTAGTTACGTGTGATTTTCCTCTTTTTCTTTTTGTTGCTACTGGTCTCCCAATGATGAGGGGTTTTATTTGCTGAATATCTTTGTAAATATGTAGCTTCAGCTAAGAGGGTTTGGAGATTGATAGTTTTCTTTACGACATAAGCTGTCAATGAGATTGTAACCAGAATTTTTGTTGATTTGAGCCACACACCTCTAACTCACTTCCATTGAAACCATTGCGCTTTGTCAGAGAAAAATAGCTTGAAATGAAATCACAGTACACAGCTCTTTCCAGCAGAACAGCTTTGTCAAATTTCTACCCTGGTTTGTTGTTTCCCCACTACGCATGCTTGTACACTTATATTTTATTGATAACAAAAAACGCATATCCCATCATTAAACCTGTTTCAAAAGAAAGTTTCAACAGCAGGGGTTACCACATATCCACTATTGCAAAATCAGTTCAGTGCGATACGTGATACACGCTTAGGCGATCATGTCTCGAAAGAGACATGACTGACTGGGCAGAAGATTATCCCGCAGGAGGTTGCCATTACTTTCCGCAGTAGACTGACTGAATGTCAGTCAAGGCTATAGAACCCAAATCTATCTTGTTATTTAATCCATAACCAGAGGGTAGAGACAGATTAATTCTTTTCCGAAGAGTATTTACGCGTAAGTGAATGCAACGAATTAAACTGGAATTCGAACTCTGCTCTCCAATTTCACTTTCCGAGCTGATATCCATTGCACCACAATGCACATCCATTGCAAAATACAATATTAAATTCTGTCTATCGCATGCTCATTGAAGACGTTTTCCAAAAATATTTTATGAAAACAGAAAAGGGCACAATAATACCATTTCTATGGAAGATGTTTCGTTTAAGTAATAAAGGGCCGAATAAACATGTCTTTTATCCACATCAGTCAGTTAAGCGCCATATGTGAAACACAATTGGGCGATCATGTCTCGAAAGAGACATGACTGACTGGGCAGAAGATTATCCCCCAGTAGGTTGCCATTGCTTTCTGAGGTAGACTGGTTGCCAGCCAAGGTTACAGAACCCAATCTGTCCTGTAATTTAACACATAACCGAAAGGAAGAGACGGATTAATACCTTTCCTAAGAGTATTTGCGCGTAAGTGAATGCAATGAATTCAACTGGAATTCGAACTCGGCTCCCCTATTTCTTGTTCCGTGCCGATATCCACTGCACCACAACGCACATCCGCCGCATACAAAGTGTTTTTGTTGCTTTTGGGGAATGCATAGAGGTATTTTTTCGATTGTTCCTAGACCTTTTTTTTACATTGGTGCCAGGATGTGCGGTTGGTGCAATATATATCGGCTCGGAATAAGAAATCCGGGAGCCGAGTTTGAATTCATGTTGTGTTTGAATTCAGATTATGATCATTACATTAATTTATGTGCAAATGACTTAGGGAAAGATAAATCCAAACGCTGACTAACAATTATCCGCGTTGAACGACACGAGCCATCGCTGAGTTACTCTAAAGATCCTATATGAATGTTGAAACGCAATTGAAACAAAAAGATGCGAAAACTGCTAAAAGATTAGGCTAATCCATAACGGTTAAAAAAAATTAACGGATCAAGAATTTTCATCAGCGATTCTTTACTCAAAGGTTTAATCATTCCCCCCCCCCAAACAAGGCGGTACCGTCACTGGTGCGCAGGGGGCTACATAAAAAAAGAGTGAAAGTTTAAGCAGCAGAAGAGCGAAGAGAAAGACGAACCAGTTATAGGGGGTGTCGAAGAAAAGGTAAGAGAAGAATGGGAACACAGTTGCGAGGGTAGAGTGAGGGAGGAAAAGAACAAGATACACATTGGAGTAGACTAAACTATCGCCCGGTTCACACTCCACCCACGTCTATTGAACAGGTGAAGAGGCTCATCCCTTGTTTCCTGTTTAGGATGCGGTTTCCGGCTTTCTCTTTTCCAATCTTTTCACTCCTTCTTTTTTTTTTTTTCAATTGGAGTAGATAGACTAAACTATCGCCCGGTTCACACCCCACCCACGTCTATTGAACAGGTGAAGAGGCTCATCCCTTGTTTCCTGTTTAGGATGCGGTTTCCGGCTTTCTCTTTTCCAATCTTTTCACTCCTTCTTCTTTTTTTTTTTTTTTCAATTGGAGTAGATAGACTAAACTATCGTCCGGTTCACACTCCACCCACGTCTATTGAACAGGTGAAGAGACTCATCCCTTGTTCCCTTTTTAGGATGTGGTTCCCGGCTTTCTCTTTTCCAATCTTTTTTACTTTTTTTTTTCAATTGGAATAGATAGACTAAACTATCGCCCGGTTCACACTCCACCCACGTCTATTGAACAGGTGAAGAGGCTCATCCCTTGTTCCCTGTTTAGGATGTGGTTCCCGGCTTTCTCTTTTCCAATCTTTTTTACTTTTTTTTTTCAATTGGAATAGATAGACTAAACTATCGCCCGGTTCACACTCCACCCACGTCTATTGAACAGGTGAAGAGGCTCATCCCTTGTTCCCTGTTTAGGATGTGGTTCCCGGCTTTCTCTTTTCCAATCTTTTTTACTTTTTTTTTTCAATTGGAATAGATAGACTAAACTATCGCCCGGTTCACACTCCACCCACGTCTATTGAACAGGTGAAGAGGCTCATCCCTTGTTCCCTGTTTAGGATGTGGTTTCCAGCTTTCTCTTTTCCAATCTTTTCACTCTTAAGTAGCCCCTGCGCTTCAGTGGCGTTACCGCCTTGCTCGGGGTGATATGATTAAAAAAAAACACACACAAGATGATGGGGAATGGACGAGGGATGGACTGGAGTCAAGTAGACAAGAGATGGGAATTGACATTGCATTCAAATTCTTGGAGATTTTAGCCGTCAGGGAAGCAAGTATACGGAAGGGATTTCCACAGGCGGGAAGTGAGAGAAAAAATGCTGTTGGAGTAGAAGTGGCAACTGCATTTATTTGATTTAATTGTAAAAGTGTGGGACCTTGTTGCCAGTCTGGTTGCTCGAGTAAATTCTGGTGGAGGGGGCATCAGTGAGCTAAGCTTGTAGGAGCAGAAGCCATGACAATATTTGTAGAATAGACAAAGGGAAGCCATATCCCGCCGGTGAGAAAGTGGCTGGAGTCGAGCTACCAGGTCGGGATCTATCACGTTACAAATTCTCGTTTGGAGTCTGTCGAGAACCCTAAGATTAATGGCAGTGGCCCCCGACCAGATATGACAACAGTATTCTATGCACGGTCGGATGGTTGATTTGTATATGTGCAAGATAGACTCAGGTGGGGAAAAACTTCTTGCCTTTCTAAAAATAATGATCATAGGTGATGAAATGTAGATCGATTACAACAATGTGGAGCCATAAACGTTTTTGGAAAAACGAAATAAGTTACCATTAATTATTCTATCTGAAGACGTTGAATCTGTGTATCCGTTGGGATATCAAACTGCAATTTTCATTAAGAGCTTTCTTCCTTAAAATTCGACTTTGAATTTGGGCAAGTATTATAACCAGTTATATTGATTACTAGCAGCAACCAACGAAAAGAATCCCGAATTAGCTAATCGGAAAGAGTTCGTCTTCCGTTACGATAACACCTCTCTTTGCTGACCTTGCATTATAGGCTTATCATTCATTGTCTGCAAAATTGCCTTAATGGAAAAGACTTGAAGTCTGTAAAACCATGAATTCATTATTCAGCATTTCTAAGAGCATGAAATAATGAAGCTGTTTTAATGAAGAAAAGCAGTGGAACAAAATGGCAAACATATGATTAAATAAATTTATAGAAAACAGTCAATTACCATACGTGATACATGCTTCGCCAATCATATCCGTCGATTCATGGTAGACTAAGCTGAAGATTTCCACTAGTAGGCTGGCATTTTTTTCAGTAGCAGGCTGGTCGCCAACCAAGGCTATATGGCCTAGTTTGTCCTGTTATTCAACGTAGCCCATCACCCAATAATTCCATGGCCTGAAACATAGATGGCGTCACCAATAAAAAAAATCCATATGAAGTGCTAACGAGATGGCACGTGACAAAACTTGGGTTCAATCGGGTTATTAGTCTACAAATTACAGTTATTTAAATGAAGCTACTTATGCAAATACACTGTAATAAAAAAGATTCAGTCTTGGTAGAGTTCTCATAGAATCGCTTACAAGGAAGTCGGTCAGAAGTATTCGTTTGAGGACGATCACATAGATAGATAGATAAATAGATAGAGAGATAGAGAGATAGATAGATAGATGTGATCAGGATTAGATAGATAGATAGATAGATAGATAGATAGATAGATAGATAGATAGATAGATAGATAGGATCAGGGTTAGATAGATAGATAGATGATAGATAGATAGATAGATAGATAGATAGATAGGATTAGATTAGATAGATAGATAGATAGATAGATAGATAGATAGATAGATAGGATCAGATAGATAGATAGATAGATAGATAGATAGATAGATAGATAGATAGATAGGATCAGATAGATAGATAGATAGATAGATAGATAGATAGATAGATAGATAGATAGATAGATAGATAGATAGATAGATAGGATCAGGATTAGATAGATAGATAGATAGGATCAGGATTGGATAGATAGATAGATAGATAGATAGATAGATAGATAGATAGATAGATAGATAGATAGATATGATCAGGATTAGATAGATAGATAGATAGATAGATAGATAGATAGATAGATAGATAGGATAGGATTAGGATTAGATAGATAGATAGATAGATAGATAGATAGATAGATAGATAGATAGATAGATAGATAGATATGATCAGGATAGATAGATAGATAGATAGATAGATAGATAGATAGATAGATAGATATGATCAGATAGATAGATAGATAGATAGATAGATAGATAGATAGATAGATAGATATGATCGGATAGATAGATAGATAGATAGATAGATAGATAGATAGATAGATAGATAGATATGATCAGGATTAGATAGATAGATAGATAGATAGATAGATAGATAGATAGATAGATATGATCAGGATTAGATAGATAGATAGCTAGATAGATGATAGATAGATAGATAGATAGATAGATAGATAGATAGATAGATAGATAGGATCAGGATTAGATAGATAGATAGATAGATAGATAGATAGATAGATAGATAGATAGATAGATATGATCAGGATTAGATAGATAGATAGATAGATAGATAGATAGATAGATAGATGTTATATATCTAGCGAATGCTGGTTCCAGTTATATCGACGAACAGACAACACGGGTGTATATAAAAATATATCAGTGATATTTTTATTAATGAACGATGCACCGTGTGGCCTAGTGAACAGAGAGTTGAGGGAGCGCGCCTCTAAGGGTTGACAGGGTGACGGGGGGGTGTCGTCGTATCTGTTCTCCTCTACGTCTCTCTGCCTAGACTGCCTGTCGAGACTGACTGACTCTGACTGACTCTGACTCTCTCTGACTTCTTCGACTTCTGGCGAATCCTTGTTTTCGAGGTCTTTTTATATCTTCCAAAACCGGAACTTGTTTCTTCCGGGTTTTGCCTCGATCCGCGACGCCTACACGACGCCTACGTAAATTCTCAGAGACACCTGTTCTGTCTGCCTCTTGTGGCCATTTCCGCTACTGCCGGAAATAAGGTCAAACAACCATCCGTTCCTTTCAACGGCCGGAAAACGCCCCAGCTTCCTCACTTCCTTCTTTGGGTGGGGCCAGATTATTATATTACATTCCTCGCCCACCCATTTTCCAAAATGTTCGCCTAAGAACATTTTAAGCGCAACATCCTCACTCTCCTCCCCATGCCACACAAGCCCTACAATTGTATAAAACATGTGCATGCCAAAACAACAAAACATGTGCATGCCGAAACAAAACAAAAAAAACAACAAAAAAATATATAGGGGAGCCTACATCAGCAACCCAACAATGTTCGTGTCCATCGTGAAATTTTCCTGTAAAAAAAAAAAACAGAATCCCTTGCGCATGCCTCCCGATGCAGCGCTGGAAGCCAAAATGAATGAGACCGCCACAAAAGTGACGACAGAATCACTTGGGAATTACACAAAAAATAATGTTCTCGCAGCTCAATGTTTCATTGTTCTTTTTTTTTTTTTTTTAAATATCCATTTGCACCGAATTGGGTAAAGTTCTTAAAAATGTTCATTCTCTTTCTCCTCTGTGTCCATAAGCGTAGACACCTTGATGCATGACGATATGCCCATGGGCGGTAACCGCGCCCCAGTTTCTTAAACTGACATCGAGTAAATGACCTTTGACCAACACCATGTGTGCTTCTGCTCGAGTTTATTGTTACACATGTAACCTCATTTAATTTAATTTAATTTCAAACATACTATGTTTGAACACAGAAAAAAAAACTGCCATTACCTGCAGTAAATCATTCATAGTCTGACCGACAAATGTTCAACAGAAAATGAAGAAAATTACCCTGATTCCAACTTTAATCCCGCATGCAATTTACTTGTGGAGGATATTAATTTAGTCTAAAAAAAAAATGGACCCGTGACTCGTAGTTCCCTAGTTTGTACAATGCTTTCCATTCCCTGAACTACTTCCTCTGGATTCGAAACCAAGCATATCTGATTTGTTGACATCTCTCTGTTTAACGCCCGTTGACCCCGGAGTACTATTCACAGCGGATAACTCAATTTCCTTTTCCGAAGCACTGTTGCTTCTTTTACACTTAAAAATCCGCTTCCTGGCTATTATTCCCAGGATTATTATTACGCCGACCACGCCAGCAATGACTCCTATCGTCAACTTCTTCGGGAGTTCTTCATATCCTTCACTAAATCTCTCCATATTTACTAGTTTTCAGAAATTAATATATCTTCAAAAGATATTTCCCAAGTCACATAAATGAAAATTCACAGAGGATGTTGAATTTATGGGAACCTGCACGAAAGCATAAAAGTGAAGTACTTTCACGTAAATAAAAATAAGTTTTAGATTTTAATTTAATTTTCCCAAATCTCCCCAAATAATCCGATTCCACCATATTGATAACAAAATATCTTTTCAATATCTGACTCATATCGCGAAACACTGAGACGCGGGTGAATGTTTTAAGAATATATATAATCGGTGTATTCGCAACGAAATAACCAAACAATGCAGTTGTTTTCAAGCAACGATGTTGAGATATATTTATAATTGGCGATTTTGTTGGCTGTTGTTAACTGCATAATTAAAATTACACTTTAAAACTCTCGATAACATTTAAGTCATTTCTATGCTGTAGAAATGTCACGCAAAACACAAACATTTTTAAATTTTGACCATATCTGTGTAAAGATTACAAATTGACGTTTACGAACGAATTTCGTTGACGAGATCAAAATTAAAGAACCCTTTCGTTTCTCTGATTTTCCTATTGTGGTAGCATTCAGCTACATTTATAATTTGTTAATGTTTACCAATTTTGATTTAGTTCATGCAATACAAGGCCTAATGGAGAAAATGGAGAGGGTCATTTTACGCTAATACTCCAATTGGGGAAAGTTTGTGTACGTAGAACATCGATTGTTTTTTTTTTTTTTTTAATTCGGCTCGAGTACTGATCAGAAAAAACTCAACTATTTTAACCATACAACTGACCTTCATAATCACATTGAGAATAGTTGTTCGTCAATATTTCTATCGGGTTGTCTGGAAAGTTCATGCCGATTTTTAAGTAAAATTAAGACACAACCCCAAATTATTTCATTAAATATTTATTCTACGAAATATTAACTATTTTCTTGCACAAACCAAAGAAAACCATTGCTATCAACAAGTTAATCCAATTATCCACTTAAAAGAGTAGAAGAAACTTCCTTTACTTACTCAATAAAAGTACCATTAACTAAGCAACATACCAATAAACTCACTTCATATATATGGTAAACATTAACAACAAAAATAAATCAACTCAGACGCTCCGCACCCACAGACAGGCAAATATTTCAACTTTCTCCCTCTCGTCAACTTCAACACCCTCGTCAATTTTAACAGCCCACTCCTCCAACTTTAACACCTTTAACACTTTCTTCCTCATTTTAACACCCCCTTCCACCCGTCAACCCCCAAACCTATGCGCTCTCCGCCACTGCTACTCTCTACATATATTCCTGACCCCCTATCTCTCTATCGAACAATCCATTTTTCTCAATGGCAAAAGTATGCATTTTTTTTTTTAACTGGACTTATTATAAACACGAGCAGAGAACACACACACTATTAAATCAATAAGTCACTTTACCTGGCGATGTCTAGTCATACGGCTGCTATATTTTCGTCTTCTTTTTTTTCTTTCTATCTGGTGGCAGTAATTCTGTTGCCGTGGTAAATCAGTTCGTATCAATGTTTTGTTGTTTCAAAACCAAATCACTTAGGCACCAAATAATGTTTGTTATATAATGACAGACAACAAACAAGCATGTATATAAAAATATGACTTGTGTTTTTATTAATGACGATGGACCGTGTAGCCTAGGGAACAGAGAGCGAGAGAGCGCTTCTAATTGGGTTCGACGGGAGTGTAGCCTCTCTGCTTAGCTCTTCTAGCTTCTTCTTCGACTTCTGGCGAATCCTTGTTTTCGAGGTCTTTTTATATCTTCCAAAACCGGAACTTGTTTCTTCCGGGTTTTGCCTCGATCCGCGACGCCTACACGACGCCTACGTAAATTCTCAGAGACACCTGTTCTGTCTGCCTCTTGTGGCCATTTCCGCTACTGCCGGAAATAAGGTCAAACAACCATCCGTTCCTTTCAACGGCCGGAAAACGCCCCCGCTTCCTCACTTCCTTCTTTGGGTGGGGCCAGATTATTATATTACATAGATAGGATTAGGATTAGATAGATAGATAGATAGATAGATAGATAGATAGATAGATAGATAGATAGATAGATGATAGGATCGGTTAGATAGATAGATAGATAGATAGATAGATAGATAGATAGATAGATAGATAGATAGATAGATAGGATTAGGATTAGATAGATAGATAGATAGATAGATAGATAGATAGATAGATAGATAGATAGATAGATAGATATGATCAGGATTAGATAGATAGATAGATAGATAGATAGATAGATAGATAGATAGATAGATAGATAGATATGATCAGGATTAGATAGATAGATAGATAGATAGATAGATAGATAGATACTGTGTAAGTGAGCTATGGTTTGTAGAAGTGATTAGAAAGAAGTCGACAGGATCATTTGTTCAAAATGCTCACGTTGATTGTTAATCCTATGTCTCCCTCTCTCTATCTCTCCCTAATCTCTGTCTTTCTCTTTTTATCTTAATCACTCACTCACCGTTACTCATCTACTCTGCAACAGCCAAAAGTAAACTGACTGCCATCGTGAATAATGGCGACTTTATAGCCAGTTAATGGTAAGCCATTTAACTAGTTCAATAAATATAGTTCCAAGGACAATCACTCGACATAACACATCACTCAATACGTTTAGGGGCTGACATATAGATGGCGCCAGTAATAAAAAAATCCATCACGTGACAAAATTTTGGTTCAATCGGGTTATTAGTCAACAAGTTACAGTTATTTAAGTGAAGACATTTTTGCAAATTTTCAAAACAATGGAAAAATCTTAATTTAGTGTGTTGATAAAGCGTCGCTTTCTGATTAAATAAATACGGTTCAAGCAAAGCAATAGCTTGATAAGTGTTATTCGGACTCTGCTCCGTTGGAAAAAAAAACGTTTAATATGTGGTATACTGACTTTGAACGTGGTCGTACAGACAAAACGAATGCTGAACACCCAGGTCGCCCCTAATCGGCAGTTGTCCTGGAAAACACCAAAACAATCAACAAACTCGTTTTTGCCTGTCATAAATTAAAACTGCGTGAGAAACCAGAGGAGTTGAATATATCAGATGGCAGTGTATTCCCCATTTTGCAAGAACATTTGTCAATGAGAAAGATGTGTTCAAAGTGGGTGCCGTGTTTGCTCACAGTCAATCAAATACAACAACGCTTCGACGATTCAGAGTGTTGTTTGCAACTGTTTCAATGCAACAAGTACGAGTTTTTTGCGTAAATATGTGACATTGGCTGACACACTGATCCACCACTTCACTCCGGAGTCAAATCAGCAGTCAGCTGAGTGGACAGCAGCAGGTGAAATCCGTCCAAAGCAACCAAAGACCAAAACAACAGCAGGCAAGGTTTCGGCCTCCGTAGTTTGGAATGCTCTAGGTATTTTGTTCATCGATTACCTTGAGAAAGGAAGAACTATCAATAGCGAATATTATATATAATTATTGTTGTAATTGACGGAAGAAATTTCCAAAACACGGCAACAAATGTAAAAGAAAGGGATCTTTCACTAAAACAACGTGTCGTGTCACAAGTCGATCGCAACGATAGCAAAACTAGATGAATAGCACGTTGAATGGCTTGCGCATCCACCCTATTCTCCAGATCCGCTCCCCAGTGATGACTGGCTGTTTGCAGACCTTAAAAGAATGCCCCAGGGAAAGAGATCTGGCTCCAATGAAGAAGTGATATCGGAAAATGAGGCGTATTTTGATGCAGAATGCAAACCGCTCTACAGAAACAGTTTCGAAATGTTAAAGAAGCGTTCGAATCAGTGTATTACCCTAGATGCAGACTATGTTGATGAATAAAGTCAAATTTTGCCTAGAAAGTTGTTGTTTTTATTATTTAAGTCCGGGATTTATTGAGTGATGTGTTATATATCGGGAAATAAGTGATGTGATCCTACCTTGCCACAGGCTATTTGCTCATAAGTAAATGCAATGAACACATTTGTAATTCGAACCCGACTTTCTGTTGTTTGATCGTAAGGGAACCGTTGTTCTAACGTATTTCTGGTCCAAAGAAAATATATTATTTTATGATAAAAATATGCTTCCTTTATGTGTCGTTGGAGACCATGGCTTTTAATTTCCTGTCCTTTTTAGTTATTATACTTAATAATAAAATAATAACTAATAATAAAATTATTAATAATTTTGATATATACTATTAATCATAAAACTGTTGAAAATAAAATAAAATAAAATTCGTAAAAAAAAATTAATAGACGATATTCTAAAACACATACAAAAAAAATAAATTTAAAGTCATAACAACTTCAGTGTTTTCTAATATAATTATAATTGACACTTTACATTTTTATTTTCCCCTCCGTTCTTACACATATATCATTCCATCAAGGCAAATTATTGCGAGTTATGATCCTGTGTACGGTTATTTAACTTGAAGATATAGGGAGATGATTATGGTTATTTTTGAATCGGCCTTGTGTCAAACATAGCAAACTCCCTACAATTAAAGATTTATTCGTAATCATCAGAAGTTTGTGGATAGGAATGTGTGGATTTGTGGAAGAATAAAAGTATACCTTGTGCATGTTTGAATAGAAATCTTTTGATAGAAAAGAATAACATGAAATGGTAGAAGTGAAATGTGCCAAGAGAAATAGTATTAAGAGGTTAAGGGTATCAAAAGAGTTTGTAGTAGTCCTTGCACAAGTGAGTTTATGTGTACGTAGGCAGGAATGTATGTATGTATGTATGTATGTGTGAGCGTTATCTTTGAGTAGGAGTGTCTTTGAAGTTATCGCTCACGGTGAATGGTGAAAAGTCAGGCGATGACTGGTGAACGATGAAGAAGAAGGAGGTGAGCAGTGAGAGAGATATATAGGGAAAATATTAATAACAATCGCTTGACGTTTGTCAAGGGTACGTGTTAATTGTTCGTCATCTTAACTCTCTGGCGAGAGCCGATTTCGCCCGTCTTTTTATTTCGTTTTGGATCCCGAAAAGGCCATCTGGGAATTCACTCCCGGATGTAATTCTGGCCTTTTCATTGGACAAAAAATATCTCGCATCGAGGAGTGAAATTTCACGAGTTTTGTTTGTGTTAAACAAAGATTTTAAGTTCGAGAAAATTCGTTTATTTCTAACACAATGAGTCATTTGAATTGTTAATTCTAGAAATTGCTTTGTTTACCACAACCTTGAGCTTCTTGATAAAAATGAAAAAATCAGCAATATTGTTGGTTTTCATCTGGCAGATCGGCCACATTCACTTTCCTATCACAGTAAGGTTGCCTCTCAGTGAACTCTGTATAAATGCCTTTATGGTAACTGTTAGGATGAGCACTTTGTTATGTTATCTAGGCTTTTGAAAATTAAGCATAATAACAAACTGACATCAAGATATCATCAACTTACAATTGAGCTGGCTTAGATGTAGCCGTAAGTTCTATGTTAAGAATCACTTCTCCCTTGTGAAACTTCTTTTAGGCTAAATTTTCTAGCAAACTTTAATTAAAAAATAATTAAATGCAATGCCAGTTGATTTAAGATTTGGAATCTGTAATGTGATCGATCCCGATTTGGCAGCTCGGGTACAGTCACTTTCTCACCGGCGCAATGTGGCTTCCCTGTGTCGCTACTACAAATACATTCACGGCTTCTGCTCCGATGACTGAGCTCTCTGATGTCCCCTATATATGAATTTACTCAAGCAATAGATTAGTAATTAGGTCCCACCATTTTACTGTGAAACCAATAAAATGTAAACGCAAATACTACTCCATCAGCTTATTTTCTCGCACTTCCCGCCTGTGGAACTCCCTTCCATTTACTTGCTTCCCCGACAGCTACAATGTTCAAGAATTTAAGTGTAAAGTCAATCGTCATCTCCTATCTCACTAACCTGCATCTTCTCTCTCATGCTCTTTCCTCCGTCCACTCCACTCTCATCAATATTCTTGTCCTTCTTTTACCCACTTCCTGACATCCCCTATAACCTGTCATTCTTTCTCATAACTTTCCTTCTATGTAACTCCCTGCAAAACAGTGGCAGTAAAATGCCTCGCTTGGGGCGACACGATTATAAATAAAATAAAATTTCTGCTGTCATCTTGATTCCTTTTTCCTCTTTTCGCCGATTATTAATGCTTAACGACATGAGAAGCAGGTATCTCTGGACCATTACCCTGCCACTGAGCGCAACAAACAAATAATGGGGACATGAAACGTCAGGACGCTCAACAACTGTGGCCCACACGAGAATGTCAAGCAGAAGATGAACGAACTGATCATTAATATTCTGGGAATATGCGAAAATAGATGGCCTAACAATGGAGACTTCAACAGAGACAACCGCAGGTTAATTTACGCAGGAGGCAAAAATAACGAAAAAGGAGTCGGCTTAATACTGGACAAAGAAATGAAAAAATGCATTCTGGAATACTATCAGCTTTCCGAGAGAGTCCTTTTTGTTAAAATGAGAGGAAGACCCTTCAACATATTTATTATAGTAGTTTATGCACCAACAACGCAAAACACTGAGTAAGAAATAGAATAATTCTACTCTATACTGGACAATGCCAAGGCTCAGTGCAAAAGCCAAAAAATTAGAATCATAAGGAGTGACTTGAATGCCAAAGTAGGTAAAGAGAAGGAAGGAAAGACGACCGACAACTTTGGATCAGGAATCAGCAACAAACGAGGAGAAAATGGATTGAGTAGTGTAAAGCAAATGACCAGGTAATAACCAACACCTGGTTTCAAGAGCACCAACGACGTCTATAGACATGGAGGAGCCCAGGAGGTGAGACGAAGAACCAAATAGACTACATAACGATAAACAAGAAATTCAAAAATGCATTGATTCAATGCAAAACCTATCGAAGTGCCGACTGTGGGAGCGACCACGTCCCAGTCATCTGCAAACAAAGGGTGAAACTCCAGAGAATGAAGAATGAAGAATGTACAGCACCAAGACTGAAATACAACACGCTCGTGAATGACCTCAACCTGCAGAGAGAATACTTTAACAGCGTGAAAAACAAATACGAAGAACAAATTGGAAAAAGAAAATTCGCAGTGGGAACCATTAAAAGAAGCGATAGTGACATCAGCAAACAACATTGTCCCAAAGGAAATCAGACGCAGAAGAAAAAAACGAGTGGATGACTGAAGAGATTCTCGACATGATGCAAAGGAGACAGAAAATGATACCAAAACATGGAAGAGAATACAGTAATTTACACAAGAAAATAGGGAACAAATGCAGACAGGCTAAAGAGGAATGGCTCAACAACAAATATGCAGAAGTAGAGACACTGAGCAGGACTAATAAAGCAGACAAACATAAAGAAATAAGGGAACTGCGTTGTGTAAACTGCAGGATGTGCGTTGTAGTGCATTGGATATCGGCTCGGAACGAGAAATCGGGGAGCCGAGTTCGAATTCCAGCTGAATTCATTGCATTCACTTACGCGCAAATACCCTTGGGAAAGGTATTAATCCTACTATTCCTTCCAGTTATGGGTTAAATAGCAGGACAGATTGGGTTCTATAGCCTTGGTCGGCAACCAGTCTACCGCAGAAAGCAATGGCAACCTACTGCGGGATAATCTTCTGCCCAGTCAGTCATGTCCCTTTCGAGACATGATCGCCCAAGCGTGTATCACGTATGGCATTTAACTGACTGACAGGACAAAAAACCTGCTCCTCAACAGGATGTATAAAATCCAAGGATGGAACGATCATATTTGAGAAAGAGGAAATACTCCAGCGATGGGAAGAATATATAAAAGATCTTTTCCATGACAAGAGAGCAACCAATAATACACAAAGATGAGGACGGACAGGAAATATTAGAGTCCGAATTGGAAGCTGCAATGGTCAAACTGAATAGGAACAAAGCAGCTGGACCAGAAGGCATTGTAACAGAGCTGCTGACTGCCCTGAACAAATTCGGCGTAGAGAAATTAAAATTAAATTTGTAATAGGGGTGTAATAAGAGACAACCTAAGCAAGTCGATTTTCATAGCACTTCCTAAGTAGCCAGGTGCAAGCGAGTGCGAACTCCACTGAACAATAGGTTTAATGAGCCACATTACAAAACTGATTGTCCGAATCCTGATGAACATAGCGAGAAGCAGAATCAGGCCAGAGATAGGACAAGAACAGTGCGGGTTCGTCAAAGATACTGGAAGAAGGAACGCCATATTTATGAAAGGGCAATACAAAGGAGAAAGGACTTGTACGTATGTTTAATCGATTATGCGAAGGCGTCTTACAAAATACGACACAATAAATTGATGGAGATGCTCAGCAGCTTCGACAAATTTGGGAAAGACATAAGAATAATCAAGAATTTCTACTGACAGCAAACCGCCTGCATATGGACAGGTAACGAAATCAGCAGATATACAAAGATAGAAAGGGGCGTAAGACAAGGATGTGTCTTCTCGCCGGATCTATTCAACTTGTACAGCGAGACGATTCTGAGGACCCTACATGTTATGCCAGGATTTGTCATCGGAGGCAACAATTTGAACAACATAAGGTACGCCGATGATACAGTGCTGATAGCAGACACGGAAAAGAAACTATAAGACCTCCTATAGAAGGTAGCTGAAGAGAGTGAAAAGAAAGAACTTCAAATAAACTGCAAGAAAACAGAATCGCATGGTCATCAGCAAAAAGAGCAGCCCAAAATGCCAAATATAGTTGGGGGATATTAAAATCAAGCAGGTACAAAAATTGAAATACCTAGGAAGTGTTCTAACAGAAGACGGAAAGTGCGACACAGAGATCGGAAGGCGAACTGTTAAGGCAAGGAACGCGTTCTAGAAGCTGAGTAAAGTATTAAGAGACAGGAAACTTTTACTAAAAACACAGAAGAGAGTAATCGATTGCTATCGGATGTCGGTTCTTCAATATGGTAGTGAGTGCTAGACAATATCATCGAAAATGAAGGAAAAACTTGAAGCAACTGAAATGTGGTTCTACAGAAGGATGTTTGGGATATTATGGAACGTGCATGTGAGCAATGATAAGGTTTTGGAAAGGATGGAAACAGAAAGGAAATTAATACTGAGCATCAGGAAAAGACAGCTAAAGTTCCTGAGACTTGCAATGAGGAAGGAAGGCTTGGAGAACCTGATACTAACAGGCCAGATAGAGGAAAAAATGGAAAGCAGCGGATAACATATTTGACGGGCCTGAGCAGGTGGATGACAGAAGGGGGCTGCGTGGTGTTACAGGAGAAAACGGGCTATGAGACACCAGGAATAGGAAGACGCGGAAAGCCATTATCTCCTACGTCCTGAAAGGACAATACACATAGAAGAAGAAGACTTGTTCGTGGATTTTTCTTCTGGATTCTTATTTCTCAGTCCACTTTGATCGTCAAAAATCTGAATGAAATATCAATCAATATCTTTTCTTTTAATATACTCTCTACTTAATAGTGTTTTTTCTTCTGTGCTCTCTAAAACACAGTCACTTCGTTGGTTTTCAGTGGTTTTATAGCCTTACTTGGGGTGAAATGATTGAAAAAGAAATATAAATTAATATTATTGTTTTTTATATAACGGCATTTTCTACTCTTTTAATATTTATCTGAATTTATCTTTTCATGCAAGCCTTCTTCACACTTGTGCAAATTGATTGAAACAAAACGAATAATATATTCTTAGGATGTTTCACTCTTCACCTGATCACTTATACATCGTCTCCTTGCATTGTTTTTCTCTTCCGACCGCATTATTCTTTACGTTTTAGCTGATGGATCCAGTTTATTTCCAGTTTTTTGATGACACGATTGTAGTTGAATGGTTGACACCAACAATATCCATGATCTCTCCGTAAGGCTTGTCAGTGTGTTCGTGCAGCGTTACAATTTTCGTGCACTTACTTGGAGTAATTTTAATCGGAGACAATGGGCGTAGGATAACTAACCGACAGTCGAGATAATGGTGCTTGTGCGAGATGAAAATCTGATGCAATAACGGATGAGGAATATTTAATATTTGCCCCAACAAATTTCATCATACACCCCGAAAATAGACTCATATTACTGCATATTAATCTGAGAAGAACAGGAATCGATTACACCCTGCCACCCCAATATGTCTTATAATGACGTATGTTGAAAGAAAGGAAACTAAAGTCGTTGTTTCAGCTAATTTGTACAATATATATATATATATATATATATATACGGAAAATCTAAGCAAGAGCCAACAACCTACCACATAATTCTAAATACATCAATAGTTAATCAAATCAGCCTTATAGGATTATCAACAATTTACATAAATAAATCCAATTTCGTTTAAGTACCAACTCTAGCAATAAGAACGTTTTTAACAATTCGAAAATTAAATAAAAACAAGTAAACTAAACACTAGCTTAGAACTCTCCGTGAAAAACAAGGTAGGCAGAAATAAGCAGAAACCATATAAACGTAATATTATTTGGTTTAACCCACCCTTTAGTCGTAACGTCCAAATTAACATTTCTAAACTTAATTCATAAACATTTCTACCATATATATATATATATATATATATATATATATATATATATATATATATATATATATATAACCTGTCGTGGCGGACAGACATAATCTCGCTGCTGACCTTGAGCGGGATCTACACTCTGTGGTGAACTGGGGCAAGAAGTGGCTTGTCAACTTCAATTCCTCTAAGACCAAGCTGTTGTCTGTCAACCATTACAGGCAACCTCTTCTGCCTCCCATAAGCATGGACCAGATGATTCTCCCGGAGAGTAATACACTACGCCTCCTCGGACTTACCCTGTCCTCAGACCTCAAATGGAACCACTATATTGAATCCATAGCAAAATCTACTGCTAAGAAGATTGGGTCACTATGTCGATCCAGGATGTTTTTTCCACCTGAATCCATCCTGCATATATACAAGTCAACCATCCGTCCGTGCATGGAGTACTGCTGCCATTTATGGTCAGGTGCTCCTGCCGTTCTCCTCAGTGTTTTTGACAAGCTCCAAAGGAGAGTCTGTAATGTGATAGGTACTGATCTGGCGACTCGTCTGCAGCCACTTTCCCATCGTCGAAATGTGGCCTCCCTCTGTCTCTTTTATAAATACTTTCATGGCTTCTGCTCGGATGAGCTTAAGTCACTGATGCCTCCTCAACATGTGTTTACCCGTGCAACCAGACTGGCAACTGGGTCCCACCCATTCACAGTCAGGTTAGCCAAACGCAGACGACAATTCTACTCCTGCAGCTTCCTCTCTCGCACTTCCCGCCTGTGGAACTCACTCCCGTATTCTTGCTTTCCTGACGGCTACGACCTCCAGAAATTTAAAAGCAAAGTTAATACTCACCTACTAACCACTGGACACTAGCTCTCTCCCCTCCCCTGTATAATCTTCACGTTCTCTCCGCCCATGTATCTGTCATTGCACCTGCTTTCTCAGCTTTCTATTGTTCCTTTCTAACTAGCTTGTACTCCTCACTCTTTTCTAATTAATCTTTCTACATTTATGTAACCCCCTGCACATCAGTGGCGTTTCTGCCTTGCTCGGGGTGAAATGATTAAAAAAAAAAAATATTCTTTAGAACTAACCCGGAGGGAAAAGAAGGGGAAGAAAAAAGAAACAAACGAAATACCTGAACAAAAAGTCAAGCATTCGTGAGAAAGAAAAAAACCAAGACGAAAACCTTAACAATAAAGAGCTCAATAATCTTTTCACTTTTCCTTTTCCAATCTTTTCATTTTTCCTTATTTTTTATTCAATCGGAGTAGATAGACTGAACTATCGCCCGGTTCACACTCCGCCCACGTCTATTGAACAGGTGTAGAGGCTCATCCCTTGTTCCCTGTTTAGGATGTGGTTTCCGGCTTTCTCTTTTCCAATCTTTTCACTCTTACGTAGCCCCTTGCACACCAGTGTCCCTACCGCCTTGCCCGGGGTGATATGATTAAAAAAAAAAAAAACTAAATAAAGCTTTTCCCCCTTATATTCTTGAGTTTGGTGTCTTCCCTGTTTAAGCTGAAATTCTATATATGCTGCATAATTTCTAAGTCATTAGCCAATTTTTTCTGACGAGCTGTTAAGCGAAACCGTGGTAGGTTGTTGGTTCACCCTTAGATGTTCGTTCCTATATATATATATATATATATATATATATATATATATATATATATTTACGCAGCAAATATTCTTTTAAACATGTCACATTAAATAAATTGCAAACAATATGTTTGCTTATTTCTAATAAAATCCGTTCATACTCACGGATAATCTTTCGCGTATTACAATCAAAAGATCTCAGAAATGAGCTGTAACGTTGACAGATGCTATTTTCATTCAATTCTTACGGTACCCAAGTACTTTCAACTTCTTCCCGAGGTCATCTTTACGGGTGTGAGTTATGGTAACGAATAAAACCGGAAAACTGTGTTGCTGAAAATTACTGTACATTTTTTCTGCTTAAAAATACAATTATTCTACACCATGAAAACAAGAAAACAACAAGAGCATACTACAGGCAATATTCATTAAAACACTTAAGCGTTCAATTAACCCTCTAGGGCCATTCGTATCATATTTGATACAGTATGAAAACAAGCCTTGAAAGAAATATTTTCCTGAAAAATTTTTTAAGAGAAATATTTTATAAATTTCAAATGAAAGCAGTACTGACTGCTCAGTCAATGAATACCAAATGTTTCCTTATAGGGAAATACCAAATGTTTCCTTATAGGGAAATACTGTATCAAATATGATACGAATGTCCCTAGAGGGTTAACACGACTAGCAGAACCTATAATGATTTAATACAAATGCAAATTGAAGACACCAAGATCCTTTTACGCCCCTCCCCCTTTTTAACCCTCTAGGGCCATTCGTATCATATTTGATACAGTATGAAAACAAGCCTTGAAAGAAATATTTTCCTGAAAAATTTTTTAAGAGAAATATTTTATAAATTTCAAATGAAAGCAGTACTGACTGCTCAGTCAATGAATACCAAATGTTTCCTTATAGGGAAATACCAAATGTTTCCTTATAGGGAAATACTGTATCAAATATAATACGAACGGCCCTAGAGGGTTAATAGAATCATCTATGAATACTGTGAATAGAATCAGACCAGACCCTGATACTGCAGCATATAAAAAAAATTATTTTGGATAATTTTCACGTTCTAATGAATAATAGCAATTTATCAACCGTTATATTTGTAGCAGGAAAAAATGTACATAATTTTCCACATATATATATATATGTACTCAGTTATGATCTGAGATTACGGTTGGTTGGTTGTTTTGTTTTTATGGCATGTCAAACTCGACGGGTCATTTATTGCCAACTAAATGTTATTTATTTATTGCTGGTGATAACTTTTTCTTTCAGCAATAACATTGTTTTTATATAAGTTTCGTGCCTAGTAATACTTTTTTCTTTTCGAGTATCAAGATTCATTGGGATTTGTTTTTAAGGGGAAGGGTCCCCAAGTCCTACCCTGTTATTTAACCCGTAACTGGATGGAAGGTTCAGATTAATACCTTTCCCAAGGTTACCAGTGCTTAAGTGAATGCAGGTTATTCAACTGGAATTCGAACTCGGTTAACCGATTTCTCTTTCCGAGCCGATATCCACTGCACCACAACGCACATTCGTTACTAAACGCTTACAGCACTTGGTATTCTCAAGCGGTCACCCATCTAAGTTCTGACTAGGCTCAACGTTGCTTAACTTCGGTGATCGAGCAAGTACCAGTGTATTCAACGTGATATGGCCGTAAGTCTGAGATTAAGGACAGGAGGGTTAAATAAAAAGAAGACAAGAGGAAAACTGTATTTAAATCGTCTACGCGTTTCGTCCTGTGATGGACTTTCTCAATGCAAAAAGTCGAAATGAGCCTTATTCTAAATTATGTATCTTTAAACAAACAAACATAGAACAGACTAACATACATAATAAAAAGTCCAAAGAAAACGGTTGAAATTCCTTCATTTTAACATCTCATGACTTTGCGCTACACATGAAGGAATTCTAAAATTAAAATATTCTGTTAATCTTTTTGAATGATTTGTGAGCGTCTTTGTGGTTACCAACACTATTTGTTTATAGATACGTAATTTAGAATAAAGCTCATTTCGACTTTTTGCCTTGATAAAGTCCATCACAAGACGAAACTCGTAGGCGATTTAAATACTCTTTTCCTCTTGTCTTCTTTTTATTTAACCATATATATATATATATATATATATATATATATATATATATATATATAAATAAATAAGATTTCCCTTGTTTACTGCTGCCATTTATGGTCAGGTGCCCCTGCCGTTCTCCTCAGTGTTCTTGACAAGCTCCAAAGGAGAGTCTGTAATGTGATAGGTACTGATCTGGCGACTCGACTGCAGCCACTTCCCCATCGTCGAAATGTGGCCTCCCTTTGTCTCTTCTATAAATACTTTCATGGCTTCTGCTCGGATGAGCTTAAGTCACTGATTGACGTGTTTTGTCATTTCCTGACTTGCTTTGGCGAGCGTCAGACGTTTTGTGTTTGCAAATAACCCATTTGGACTAAATTTATTTCACAGAAAAGACCCCTCTTTGGTTTAGCTAAGTTTATTTTTTATTTATCTTTTCGTTTTCTTGCTTTGTTTTTTAATTTTATTTTCTAGCTTTTTGTATTTTAGTTTCGTATTTTTTTTGGCGGCCATATTTGTTTTTGTTTAGGTCGGCCGTCTTGAATTTATTTTTGTTTCTTTTTTTTCAGTATCCGTTTGGCCTTAAGTGCCATATTTATTTTTGTTTAAAAACTTTTCCTTTAATAGTAATTTTTATTTGAATTTGTGACCAAAAAAACCGTTTAATTAATTTTTTTTTCCACTTTTCTTTTTAACCCCTCCCCATATTTCATTTACGGAGGTTGCCTTAGGCGACTCTTCGCTTTTTGTTTGACTTTCGTATTTATTTTCTTTGTATAGTTTGTTTCATTTTTGTAAAGTTTATTCGTTGTACAAATTTAATTTGTTGATTCCTTTTTTGTAAACTTTATTTATTTTTAGCCCCTCCTCCTATTAACGAGAGTAGCCTTTTTAGGCAGCTCCTTTTTTTTGTTTGTTTTATTTCTTTTTATTGTAACTTGTAAAGTTTATTCACTGTTCTCGTTTTGTTTTCGTTTATTTTTTGTAAACCTCTCTAGAGGCTTATCTTTTTGCCGTTTAAAGGCAATTTCTTAGTATAGTTTTGGCCGCTAAAGGCTAGTGTTTTGGCCGTTACTGGCTAAAACTTAATCTGTATTTATTTTAAAATCCTTCGGGGTTTGTTGTTGTTATTTTAAAACCGTTTTCTTGTCTTTCTTTGTTGCTTGTTTAGTTTGTGTTTTTATTTATTTTCTTTATATATTTTTTTTCCTATTTTTACTCCCGCCTTTTCCCACGCCTCCATATAAGTTAGATTGGTGGAAAAAAAAACAAACATAGTGTTAACTGGAGTTGTGAAACTTAAAAATGGCCGACACTAGTCGGTCAATAAAGAAAAAATTGAACTTTGACCCCCCCTTGGAAGGGCCCACCGGAAAAAACCGATGAGGCATTTCCCCCTCTTCCGGGAGAAGAGCATGAAAAAGACAAAGACAAAGAAATGAAAGCAACTATGGCCGAGAATGGCCAGAAAAACCTTGAGAAAAAAGACGAGACAACGAAAGATGCTGAGGCCGGGGAATCGCCCTGTGGCTGGAAGTCCCCTCCGAAATGCACGATCAATCTGGCGGAGTTCTTGGAGAGAGCTAAGAGCTACGCACAACTTGTCGTAGAAGGTGGGCTCTTGGAGGATCCCCAAGAATTAAAGAGGATTGAAAAAAAAATAGTGTCAGTCTTCGTGGTGGACAAGCGTACGCGCAAAATTTGTCGCAGCACGAAAGACATGGTGTTGAAAACACTACAGTCAAAGGGGTATAAGCCCTTAAGAATAGTTAAAGGTGCGGGCTTCTTCATGTGGGACATACTGCTACCTACGCCAGAAGATTGCCTAAAATTGGCAACTCAAGAACTAATAACTAAAGACCACATTTTTAGAACTGAGTATGATGGCAAAAGAAGGACAAACGTAGCAGTGTATGAGCTTCCTCCTCAGGTCATCGGGGAGCATCTGGCTGCGTACTTTTCGCAGTTTGGCCAAATTTTAGATGCCTCCTGCGAGGACCTGACCGGGGGATGGTCTTTTGATATTATGATCAGCCGTGAAGACTTCGAGACTATCCCCAACTGTCTTGACGTAGGGGGCCTGAGCCTACCAGTAATAGTTACCGGTCGCAAACCGAAATGCTGGAGGTGCGGAGAGATTGGTCACCTCTCCTCCTCCTGCCCAGAGAAGAAGTCCTCTGGAAGCCAGGCCCCAGTCGACCAAAATCCCCCTCTGGCCGCTTCTGTTACATCCGTCTCGCCCGTAGTGGGCATGCCAATACCCAGGACTGGTGCGGCAGTTACCCCGGTTGGGAACAAAAAAGTTCCCTCACCCCCCGAAAAACCATCACCAGCTGCAAGTGTAGCCAAGGAGAAGGATAAGGGGGAGTGGCTGGTTGTTGGCAGGGCCAGGGGGAAGCGCCAAGCTGCGGAACCTCGGTCCCCGGAGACCCCAAAGACTAAAGGCACGTACAGCCCCACTCCCTCTACCAGCAAGAAGGGCGATGCCTCGGCCTGGTCTGCTCCTAAATTAGAAGACCTTAAAAAAGCCTACGATCCGGGATACGAAAAAACCTTAAAAATTAAGGAGCTGAAGAAACAGTTAGAAAAACGTTCTTTTCGGCCATCAGAAGAGCGGTTAAAACAACTGGAAAAACGTCGCTCGTGCCCCTCGGCCTCTGCCCCGTCCTCCCCTCAAAAGAAAAAGACGGAGAGACCGAAGAAAGTGCATTCTTCTCAACCCACGCCCAGGAAACCTTCCCCTCGCAGTCGAGATCCCAGCCCAATTATCAATTATTTCAGAGTCTCTCCCTGCCTCTCTCCCTGTCCCTCTCCTCCAAAACTGATGCCGCCTCCATTAAAAAGGCAAAGGAGTGCTTCATCGGAGGACAAAGAAACGCGCAAGAAGCCTGCAAAAGTGCCGTACAGGCAAGGGGAGGACATCTGCCGTATTTCCCCGGCCCAGGCCGAAAGAGCCAAGGATTTTGGAAAAAGAATAAAACAACTCAACGCGCTCTTGGCAATGAAGAAGTGCGGGGTCAAGGATGTGGAAGTGCCACAAAACTTCCCTACTGCTCAGAGGATATTAACAGTTATCCGCACGGGGTCGGGGGCGCGGCAGGTGTGGGGCATGGTCGAGGAGGCGGCCAAAGTAATATCCCTGACTCCACCAATCATCACTACAAAATCAGAAAGACTAACAAACTTGGAGAAATTTTGTTCAGGACGGGTCCCGGTTTTAGTTCACCCCTCCCTCTATAGGGCTCTAAAACTAACCTTTCCCTGGGATGTTGGCGGCGTCTCCTCTGACGGCACCATCAAGAATGAGATGGGCCATGGGTCCATGGAAGAGGCTGTCGGCATCCTTTCCCCGACCATGTTCTGTCCAGGACCCCAACCCTAATTACGTATCACAATGGCTTTATGGTTAGCAAGTATAAATGCCCGGGGGCTGAGGTCCGAGTCTCGGAGGGTGAGACTCACTCATGATCTCCAGCGCCTCGGGGTGGATGTTTGTTGTGTACAGGAGACCCGGTTTTCAGTTGGCGACTATGAGAGCATACTGTCTAGGGATTACGATCTCTATTCAGCATGTTTTGATGGTCGTTCCAGAGGTGTCTCCTGGCTAGTGAGCCAGTCATTGAATGCGGTGTGTACGCTTGTCTTCGCGGATCCAGCGGGCAGGATTTGTGTGCTGGATATTACCATAAAGGAGAAGTCTTATCGCCTCATTGGGGTTTATGCGCCCAATGTCCATGGGGAGCGTCCTGCTTTGTTTCGGCAGCTCGAGTCGTTCTTTGGAACATCGAGGCGGGTAATTTTAGCGGGGGATTGGAATGCCGTCCTTGACCCTGAGAAAGATCGGATAGGAGAAAGATCGGGTACTAACAACCCGGATGTGAAACCATTTCGGGAATTTGTCGACAGGAATGATCTTGTCGATAAATACCGAAATGAACACCCCCGGGAGGTAGTGTGGACTTGGACTAATAGGGGCAGCTCGGTTTCGAAGGTAAGCGCCAGCTACCTCGACCGAGTCCTAGTTAAGAGAGTCGACGTAGGGCTCTTAGGTTGTCCAAGTTTCCATTCGATAGTTTATACGGATCATAGGCTCGTCCGGGTTCGTGTAAACTTAGATAAGCCTAAGGTTAAGTTGGCTGGTTACTGGAAATTGAACGCGTCATTATTTGATAGCCAAGATTTCCAGCACCAGCTTTTACTAACACTAAAGCGGGAACTGACGGGGGCTGTGCTTGGGAATAAGTGGTGGGACACACTAAAATCGAAACTTAGATCGTTTGCTGCCGACTATAGTCGTCGGCTCAACTTAGCTAATTTAGCGGCGCAAACGGCAGTAGAAAAGAAAGTTGATCGGGCAGTTAAATCCCGTAATAGTGGGGACGTAGCCTTAGCTAGGGCCGAGCTGGCCTCCTTGCTTATCAAGAAGGATCAAGCTCTGGTAGTTAGGGCTAGGTTAAAAAGAATGTCTTCTGAGGCGACGAATATGGCCGCAGAATTGCGTGCAGAAGAAGCTAGGCGTGCAGTCAATCGGCATATCAAGGACATCACATTGCCGGATGGACGTACCGTGAATACAGACGTGGGTATATGTGGGGCTTTTCGGGATTACTTCCAGGATCTTTTCACCAGGGAGCCCGGTCTGAGTTCGTCTCAGTTCGACACCTATTTGGCTGACTTTCCCCGCATCTCGGCGGCTGAAGTGGCTAGGTGCGAGGGGCCCATAACAGAGTCGGAAATCTGGGATGCGCTGAAATTGGTTGGCCGGGACAAAACTCCAGGATTGGATGGTCTTCCCTACGAACTGTACTTGAGGCAGTCGTCCGTTTTTGTTCCTCTGCTGGCTCTTGTTTATAACAACTGGATGGAGCAGGGGTCTATACCTCGACGCTTCACCAGGGGTGTAATCAAGTTGCTTCGCAAGAGCAAGGACGGTGGGGGTGGCATAGATAATTATCGGCCTTTAACGATGTTAAATACTGACTTAAAGATATTTGCCAAGATCTTGGCCGGCCGTTTGCAGGCTGTCCTCTCTAGTCTGATTGGCCCCGAGCAGACTTGTGCTGTGAAGGGCAGGACTATCCAGGACAACCTTCATTTGGTACGCCTGATCATCGAGAAAACCGACACGGAAGCCGCGCTGATCAATTTTGATCAGTCCAAGGCATTCGATAGGGTTGACCATCGCTTCTTGGAATCTGTCCTTTCCGCCGCCGGTTTCGGGCCGTACTTTCGCACCTGGATCCGACTGCTGTATGAGTCCCCCGGTGCGCTGGTGGAAGTGAATGGGGTAAGATCGAAGCCCTTCACTTTATCTCGCTCCATTCGTCAAGGTTGTCCACTTTCGCCTTTGCTTTACGTTTTTGCGTTGGAGCCTTTCCTTCGCAAGTTAAAGGCGAATCCGGTCCTTCGCGGAATTTCCCTACCTGGTGCTACCACCTCGGCCAGGTACTCCGCCTATGCTGACGACGTTTCGGTTTTTGTGTCGAGCAGAGCCGAGATTGACGAAGTTAGCAAAGAAATCAGATGCTATGAGACGGTGACAGGGGCCAAGATCAATCGCGATAAGTCTGTTGGCTTGCGATTGGGTGCGTGGAAGGGAGTTTCTCTTCCCGGACCTTTCCTCTGGACGGACGGGCCGATCAAGATTCTCGGCGTCTTTTTCGGTCCTGATCTCCAGTTGGAAATGAATTGGTCGGAGGTTCGAGAGAAGGCCGAGGGCGCAGTTCGTCTGTGGACTCGGAGGAATCTTTCCTTAAAGGGGAGGGCGGAAGTATGTGCCTCGCACATCTACCCGATTCTCCTTTACCGACTCTCCGTACTTCCTCTCCCGTGTGCCATTCGTTTGGGATTGATTCAGCTCTTGTTCTCTTTCCTTTGGCGAGAAGGCAAGGCTCCCAAGGTGCGTCGCGAGATCTGTTACCTGCATCCATCTGAGGGCGGTCTGGGCATGCCTAGCGTTGAGATTCGTCAACACACGCTTCGCATTAGATTCCTGGATCGAATGTGTATGCTGGCGGATGAGAACGGCGGCCTCGTTCAAGAGGACGTCCATAAAAACTTTCCATCCTTGAGAAGTGTGCATTTGTCGGAGGAAGAGGCCCGCCGTATTCCTCGTGGCGAATGCTCCTTCTATAAAGAATGTCGTTTGGCTCTCCAGTTTCTCTTGCGGGCTACGGATGGCCTCTCCAATGCCCAAGCGTTGTCTCTTAGGGCATTATATCGGGTGTTAGTTAGGGGGGCCGTTCAAGATGAACTGATTGGCGAGCTCGGGCTTACGAAGCAGGAGGCTCGCTCCATATGGCCTTGGGCGCCTGGGTTGAAATGTCTCACAAACGATGAGGCATCACTCACCTGGCTGATGATCCGAAAGGCTCTCTGGGTAGGCAAGAAACTTAATGTAGCCGGCCTAACACCGAAATCAACCTGCGTGCGTTGTGGGCTGTCGGCGGAATCCGTCGATCATGCCTTCTTCCACTGCAGAGTTGTTGCGCCGTTATGTAAGTTCCTTGAAGATCTCATGGTTCGTATGCTGCGTGGAAAGTTCTTTGTCCTTGAGGCTAGTTCTGTTTGTAGCAATGTTGTACCTCCGTTATCTAGGGCTGAGCACTATGTGCTCTTTTGCTTACTAGGTGTTATGCGAATCGTGATTTGGACGACGCGACAGAAGGAATTCTATGGGGATGAGAAGTTTACCTCTTCCCAACTGATTTTGTTCTTTAAGCATCAGCTTAAAGTCAAGATCAGGACGGAAAGGAAACGACTCACTCCATCTGAATTTGGCAAAAGGTGGGTGAGTCTTGCGCGTTTCTGTCGAGTGAAAGGTGCTGACCTGGAGTGGTTGTTTGATGCTGGTTAGGCATCAGGATATTGGGTGTGCTGGGCACAACATGTGCACCCCTTCCCTGTTAGTTTAGAGTAGGAAGTATTTGATTTTCTGTTTTCCTCTTCAAAGTTAACTTAGCTAGGTTATGATTGCTCATTGGCCCCACTTTTTCTTTTTGGCCCCAGTTTTCTTTTAGTTTAATCCCCCACCCCTTCCCACCTTAGGTGTTCAACAATGTTAGTTCTCCGGTGGATGCGTGGCGTCTTTCGTTATTTTTCAAGTGTGCTTTTCGTTTTTGTTATGGTGTTTAAATGTGTGAGTGATTGTGTGAGTGATTGCTGATCGGATAAGTGGTATTATGATATTTCTAAAAGCCGCGCATTTTATTTCGTCCGGGGTAGTAATTTTGCTGTCACAATATTAGAGTAGTGGGGGGCTTTTATTACTAATAAGATTTTATTTAGTTTCTTGTATATATCGTTTTCTTCATTGTATAAAACCATTGGGGATATTTTAATGTTGTTATTTTCTGCCCATGCCCTCCACTGAATATTGTAAATATGGGAGTAAAGTAGGACAACATAGAGCAGCCGAGGTATTATGGTGAACGTGGTAAGAATGGTAAGTAAAAATGTGGTATTATGGTGCAAGGATTATTATAAGTGTGTCAGGGTCGACGAAAGTGAATAGCTAAGTTAAAGTAGGACAGATGATGACCAGCCTTCCCCATCCCCAATTTCGGCCTTGTGCCACATTTTTTGTATTCGTACAAAAATAAATACAGCTTAAGTCACTGATTGACGTGTTTTGTCATTTCCTGACTTGGTTTGGCGAGCGTCAGACTTTTTGTTGGCAAATTAATAACCCATTTGGACTTAAATTTATTTTACAGAAAAGACCCCTCTTTGGTTTAGCTAGGTTTAATTTTATTTATCTTTTCGTTTTCTTGCCTTGTTTTTTTAATTTTATTTTCTCGCTTTTTGTATTTTAGTTTCGTATTTTTTTGGCGGCCATATTTGTTTTTGTTTAGGTCGGCCGTCTTGAATTTATTTTTTGTTTCTCTTTTTTTTCAGTATCCGTTTGGCCTTAAGTGCCATATTTATTTTTGTTTAAAAACTTTTCTTTTAATAGTAAGTTTCATTTGAATTTTTGACCAAAAAAACCGTTTAATTAATTTTTTTTCCACTTTTCTTTTTAACCCCTCCCTATATTTCATTTACGGAGGTTGCCTTAGGCGACTCTTCGCTTTTTGTTTGACTTTCGTATTTATTTTCTTTGTGTAGTTTGTTTCATTTTTGTAAAGTTTATTCGTTGTACAAATTTAATTAGTTGATTCCTTTTTTGTAAACTTTATTTAATCCCAGCAAAGTTTATTTTTAGCCCCTCCTCCTATTTTTAACGAGAGTAGCCTTTTTAGGCAGCTCCTTTTTTTTTTGTTTGTTTTATTTCTTTTATTGTAACTTGTAAAGTTTATTCACTGTTCTCGTTTTGTTTTCGTCTATTTTTTGTAAACCTCTCTAGAGGCTTATCTTTTTGCCGTTTAAAGGCAATTTCTTAGTATAGTTTTGGCCGCTAAAGGCTAGTGTTTTGGCCGTTACTGGCTAAAACTTAATCTGTATTTATTTTAAAATCCTTCGGGGTTTGTTGTTGTTATTTTAAAACCGTTTTCTTGTCTTTCTTTGTTGCTTGTTTAGTTTGTGTTTTTATTTATTTTCTTTATATATATTTATTTCCTATTTTTACTCCCGCCTTTTCCCACCCCTCCATATAAGTTAGATTGGTGGAAAAAAAAAACAAACAAAGTGTTAACTGGAGTTGTGAAACTTAAAAATGGCCGACACTAGTCGGTCAATAAAGAAAAAATTGAACTTTGACCCCCCTTGGAAGGGCCCACCGGAAAAAACCGATGAGGCATTTCCCCCTCTTCCGGGAGAAGAGCATGGCAAAGAAAAAGACAAAGACAAAGAAATGAAAGCAACTATGGCCGAGAATGGCCAGAAAAACCTTGAGAAAAAAGACGAGACAACGAAAGATGCTGAGGCCGGGGAATCGCCCTGTGGCTGGAAGTCCCCTCCGAAATGCACGATCAATCTGGCGGAGTTCTTGGAGAGAGCTAAGAGCTACGCACAACTTGTCGTAGAAGGTGGGCTCTTGGAGGATCCCCAAGAATTAAAGAGGATTGAAAAAAAAAATAGTGTCAGTCTTCGTGGTGGACAAGCGTACGCGCAAAATTTGTCGCAGCACGAAAGACATGGTGTTGAAAACACTACAGTCAAAGGGGTATAAGCCCTTAAGAATAGTTAAAGGTGCGGGCTTCTTCATGTGGGACATACTGCTACCTACGCCAGAAGATTGCCTAAAATTGGCAACTCAAGAACTAATAACTAAAGACCACATTTTTAGAACTGAGTATGATGGCAAAAGAAGGACAAACGTAGCAGTGTATGAGCTTCCTCCTCAGGTCATCGGGGAGCATCTGGCTGCGTACTTTTCGCAGTTTGGCCAAATTTTAGATGCCTCCTGCGAGGACCTGACCGGGGGATGGTCTTTTGATATTATGATCAGCCGTGAAGACTTCGAGACTATCCCCAACTGTCTTGACGTAGGGGGCCTGAGCCTACCAGTAATAGTTACCGGTCGCAAACCGAAATGCTGGAGGTGCGGAGAGATTGGTCACCTCTCCTCCTCCTGCCCAGAGAAGAAGTCCTCTGGAAGCCAGGCCCCAGTCGACCAAAATCCCCCTCTGGCCGCTTCTGTTACATCCGTCTCGCCCGTAGTGGGCATGCCAATACCCAGGACTGGTGCGGCAGTTACCCCGGTTGGGAACAAAAAAGTTCCCTCACCCCCCCGAAAAACCATCACCAGCTGCAAGTGTAGCCAAGGAGAAGGATAAGGGGGAGTGGCTGGTTGTTGGCAGGGCCAGGGGGAAGCGCCAAGCTGCGGAACCTCGGTCCCCGGAGACCCCAAAGACTAAAGGCACGTACAGCCCCACTCCCTCTACCAGCAAGAAGGGCGATGCCTCGGCCTGGTCTGCTCCTAAATTAGAAGACCTTAAAAAAGCCTACGATCCGGGATACGAAAAAACCTTAAAAATTAAGGAGCTGAAGAAACAGTTAGAAAAACGTTCTTTTCGGCCATCAGAAGAGCGGTTAAAACAACTGGAAAAACGTCGCTCGTGCCCCTCGGCCTCTGCCCCGTCCTCCCCTCAAAAGAAAAAGACGGAGAGACCGAAGAAAGTGCATTCTTCTCAACCCACGCCCAGGAAACCTTCCCCTCGCAGTCGAGATCCCAGCCCAATTATCAATTATTTCAGAGTCTCTCCCTGCCTCTCTCCCTGTCCCTCTCCTCCAAAACTGATGCCGCCTCCATTAAAAAGGCAAAGGAGTGCTTCATCGGAGGACAAAGAAACGCGCAAGAAGCCTGCAAAAGTGCCGTACAGGCAAGGGGAGGACATCTGCCGTATTTCCCCGGCCCAGGCCGAAAGAGCCAAGGATTTTGGAAAAAGAATAAAACAACTCAACGCGCTCTTGGCAATGAAGAAGTGCGGGGTCAAGGATGTGGAAGTGCCACAAAACTTCCCTACTGCTCAGAGGATATTAACAGTTATCCGCACGGGGTCGGGGGCGCGGCAGGTGTGGGGCATGGTCGAGGAGGCGGCCAAAGTAATATCCCTGACTCCACCAATCATCACTACAAAATCAGAAAGACTAACAAACTTGGAGAAATTTTGTTCAGGACGGGTCCCTGTTTTAGTTCACCCCTCCCTTTATAGGGCGCTAAAACTAACCTTTCCCTGGGATGTTGGCGGCGTCTCCTCTGACGGCACCATCAAGAATGAGATGGGCCATGGGTCCATGGAAGAGGCTGTCGGCATCCTTTCCTCGACCATGTTCTGTCCAGGACCCCAACCCTAATTACGTATCACAATGGCTTTATGGTTAGCAAGTATAAATGCCCGGGGGCTGAGGTCCGAGTCTCGGAGGGTGAGACTCACTCATGATCTCCAGCGCCTCGGTGTGGATGTTTGCTGTTTACAGGAGACCCGTTTTTCAGCTGGCGACCATGAGAGCATACTGTCTAGGGATTACGATCTCTTTTCAGCATGTGTTGATGGTCGTTCTAGAGGTGTCTCCTGGCTAGTGAGCAAGTCATTGGATGCGGTGTGTGCGCTTGTCTTCGCGGATCCAGCGGGCAGGATTTGTGTGCTGGATATTACCATAAAGGAGAAGTCTTTTCGCCTCATTGGGGTTTATGCGCCCAATGTCCATGGGGAGCGTCCTGCTTTGTTTCGGCAGCTCGAGTCGTTCTTTGGAACATCAAGGCGGGTAATTTTAGCGGGGGATTGGAATGCCGTCCTTGACCCTGAGAAAGATCGGATAGGAGAAAGATCGGGTACTAACAACCCGGATGTGAAACCATTTCGGGAATTTATCGACAGGAATGATCTTGTCGATAAATACCGAAATGAACACCCCCGGGAGGTAGTGTGGACTTGGACTAATAGGGGCAGCTCGGTTTCGAAGGTAAGCGCCAGCTACCTCGACCGAGTCCTAGTTAAGAGAGTCGACGTAGGGCTCTTAGGTTGTCCAAGTTTCCATTCGATAGTTTACACGGATCATAGGCTCGTCCGGGTTCGTGTAAACTTAGATAAGCCTAAGGTTAAGTTGGCTGGTTACTGGAAACTGAACGCGTCATTATTTGATAGCCAAGATTTCCAGCACCAGCTTTTACTAACACTAAAGCGGGAACTGACGGGGGCTGTGGTTGGGAATAAGTGGTGGGACACACTAAAATCGAAACTTAGGTCGTTTGCTGCCGACTATAGCCGTCGGCTCAACTTAGCTAATTTAGTGGCGCAAACGGCAGTAGAAAAGAAAGTTGATCGGGCAGTTAAATCCCGTAATAGTGGGGACGTAGCCTTAGCTAGGGCCGAGCTGGCCTCCTTGCTTATCAAGAAGGATCAAGCTCTGGTAGTTAGGGCTAGGTTAAAAAGAATGTCTTCTGAGGCAACGAATATGGCCGCAGAATTGCGTGCAGAAGAAGCTAGGCGTGCAGTCAATCGGCATATCAAGGACATCACATTGCCGGATGGACGTACCGTGACTACAGACGTGGGTATATGTGGGGCTTTTCGGGATTACTTCCAGGATCTTTTCACCAGGGAGCCCGGTCTGAGTTCGTCTCAGTTCGATACCTATTTGGCTGACTTTCCCCGCCTCTCGGCGGCTGAAGCGGCTAGGTGCGAGGGGCCCATAACAGAGTCGGAAATCTGGGATGCGCTGAAATTGGTTGGCCGGGACATAACTCCAGGATTGGATGGTCTTCCCTACGAACTGTACTTGAGGCAGTCGTCCGTTTTTGTTCCTCTGCTGGCTCTTGTTTATAACAACTGGATGAAGCAGGGGTCTTTACCTCGACGCTTCACCAGGGGTGTAATCAAGTTGCTTCGCAAGAGCAAGGACGGTGGGGGTGGCATAGATAATTATCGGCCTTTAACGATGTTAAATACTGACTTAAAGATTTTTGCCAAGATCTTGGCCGGCCGTTTGCAGGCTGTCCTCTCTAGTCTGATTGGCCCCGAGCAGACTTGTGCTGTGAAGGGCAGGACTATTCAGGACAACCTTCATTTGGTACGCCTGATCATCGAGAAAACCGACACGGAAGCCGCGCTGATCAATTTGGATCAGTCCAAGGCATTCGATAGGGTTGACCATCGCTTCTTGGAATCTGTCCTTTCCGCCGCCGGTTTCGGGCCGTACTTTCGCACCTGGATCCGACTGCTGTATGAGTCCCCCGGTGCGCTGGTGGAAGTGAATGGGGTAAGATCGAAGCCCTTCACTTTATCTCGCTCCATTCGTCAAGGTTGTCCACTTTCGCCTTTGCTTTACGTTCTTGCGTTGGAGCCTTTCCTTCGCAAGTTAAAGGCGAATCCGGTCCTTCGCGGAATTTCCCTACCTGGTGCTACCACCTCGGCCAGGTACTCCGCCTATGCTGACGACGTTTCGGTTTTTGTGTCGAGCAGAGCCGAGATTGACGAAGTTAGCAAAGAAATCAGATGCTATGAGACGGTGACAGGGGCCAAGATCAATCGCGATAAGTCTGTTGGCTTGCGATTGGGTGCGTGGAAGGGAGTTTCTCTTCCCGGACCTTTCCTCTGGACGGACGGGCCGATCAAGATTCTCGGCGTCTTTTTCGGTCCTGATCTCCAGTTGGAAATGAATTGGTCGGAGGTTCGAGAGAAGGCCGAGGGCGCAGTTCGTCTGTGGACTCGGAGGAATCTTTCCTTAAAGGGGAGGGCGGAAGTATGTGCCTCGCACATCTACCCGATTCTCCTTTACCGACTCTCCGTACTTCCTCTCCCGTGTGCCATTCGTTTGGGATTGATTCAGCTCTTGTTCTCCTTCCTTTGGCGGGAAGGCAAGGCTCCCAAGGTGTGTCGCGAGATCTGTTACCTTCATCCATCTAAGGGCTGTCTGGGCATGCCTAGCGTTGAGATTCGTCAACACACGCTTCGCATTAGATTCCTGGATCGAATGTGTATGCTGGCGGATGAGAACGGCGGCCTCGTTCAAGAGGACGTCCATAAAAACTTTCCATCCTTGAGAAGTGTGCATTTGTCGGAGGAAGAGGCCGGCCGTATTCCTCGTGGCGAGTGCTCCTTCTATAAAGAATGTCGTTTGGCTCTCCAGTTTTTCTTGCGGGCTACGGATGGCCTCTCCAACGCCCAAGCGTTGTCTCTTAGGGCATTATATCGGGTGTTAGTTAGGGGGGCCGTTCAAGATGAACTGATTGGCGAGCTCGGGCTTACGAAGCAGGAGGCTCGCTCCATATGACCTTGGGCGCCTGGGTTGAAATGTCTCACTAACGATGAGGCATCACTCACCTGGCTGATGATCCGAAGGGCTCTCTGGGTAGGCAAGAAACTTCATGTAGCGGGCCTAACACCGAAATCAACCTGCGTGCGTTGTGGGCTGTCGGCGGAATCCGTCGAGCATGCCTTCTTCCACTGCAGTGTTGTTGCTCCGCTATGTAAGTTCCTTGAAGATCTCATGGTTCGTATGCTGCGTGGAAAGTTCTTTGTCCTTGAGGCTAGTTCTGTTTGTAGCAATGTCGTACCTCCGTTATCTAGGGCTGAGCACTATGTGCTCTTTTGCTTACTAGGTGTTATGCGAGTCGTGATTTGGACGACGCGACAGAAGGAATTCTATGGTGATGAGAAGTTTACCTCTTCCCAACTGATCTTGTTCTTTAAGCATCAGCTTAAAGTCAAGATCAGGACGGAAAGGAAACGACTCACTCCATCTGAATTTGCCAAAAGGTGGGTGAGTCTTGCGCGTTTCTGTCGAGTGAAAGGTGCTGACCTGGAGTGGTTGTTTGATGCTGGTTAGGCATCAGGATATTGGGTGTGCTGGGCACAACGTGTGCACCCCTTCCCTGTTAGTTTAGAGTAGGAAGTATTTGATTTTCTGTTTTCCTCTTTAAAGTTAACTTAGCTAGGTTATGATTGCTCATTGGCCCCACTTTTTCTTTTTGGCCCCAGTTTTCTTTTAGTTTAAACCCCCACCCCTTCCCACCTTAGGTGTTCAACAATGTTAGTTCTCCGGTGGATGCGTGGCGTCTTTCGTTATTTTTCAAGTGTGCTTTTCGTTTTTGTTATGGTGTTTAAATGTGTGAGTGATTGTGTGAGTGATTGCTGATCGGATAAGTGGTATTATGATATTCCTAAAGCCACGCATTATATTTCGTCCGGGGAAGTGATTTTGCTGTCACAATATTAGAGTAGTGGGGGGCTTTTATTACTAATACGATTTTATTTAGTTTCTTGTATATATCGTTTTTTCATTGTATAAAACCATTGGGGATATTTTAATGTTTTTAATTTTCTTTTTGCCCATGCCCTCCACTGAATATTGTAAATATGGGAGTTAAGTAGGACAACATAGAGCAGCTGAGGTATTATGGTGAACGTGGTAAGAACGGTAAGTAAGAATGTGGTATTATGGTGCATGGATTATTATAAGTGTGTCAGGGTCGACGAAAGTGAATAGCTAAGTTAAACTAAGACAGATGATGACCAGCCTTCCCCATCCCCAATTTCGGCCTTGTGCCACATTTTTTATATTTTTTACAAAAATAAATACAGCTTAAGTCACTGATGCCTCCTCAACAGGTGTTTACTCGTGCAACCAGACTGGCAACTGGGTCCCACCCATTCACAGTCAGGTTAGCCAAATGCAGACGACAATTCTACTCCTGCAGCTTCCTCTCTCGCACTTCCCGCCTGTGGAACTCACTCCCGTATTCTTGCTTTCCTGACGGCTACAACCTCCAGAAATTTAAATGCAAAGTTAATACTCATCTACTAACCACTGGACTCTAGCTCTCTCCCCTCCCCTGTATAACCTTCCCTTTCTCTCCACCTATGTATCTGTCATCGCACCTGCTTTCTCAGCTTTCTATTGTTCCTTTCTAACTAGTTTGTACTCCTCACTATTTTCTAATTAATCTTTTTACATTTATGTAACCCCCTGCACATCAGTGGCGTTTCCGCCTTGATCGGGGTGAAATGATTAAAAAAAATATGATCCGCTTGCAGTCTAGAGGGAACTTAGATATTCGAGCTCTCCAGACTTTGTTCTGGCCGTTAATTCGATAAGGATTTAAAGCTATAGATAAAAATAGTGATTTTAGAGATGGTACAATCTGAAAGTATAGTACAACCAGGAAGCATAGAATTCACGATATAGTTGTGACTGATTCTATATGTTTATTATTTTCATACTTTTGACGTAATTTGTGTCAAAATTCTGAACCCTTAAATGCACGCTTAATATTGCAATTTCTTCCGAAGACATGAATTCATTTTCGCCTTAGCTGACAATTCCGGTAAAACATGCATTTATTTTCTGCTGTGCTGATGTTTTTTTGTTTGTTTGTCTTTTTAATCATTTCACCGCAAGCAAGACATTCCACTGCGCATGGGGCTGCATAGGGGAAGGTAAAGAGAAGGAGTGGTTAGACATAGGGAATGTCAGGAGGAAGGTGACAGATGAGTAAGGATACCGAGGATGAGGGTTTGGGCAGATGGGAAGAGTGTTTGATAGAATGGGAGCAGGTTAGTGTGTTAGGAGGGGGTGTCTATTGACCTTACATTTCAACTCCTGGAGATTGTAGCCGTCGGGGAAGCAATCGTGTGGAATGGAATTCCACAATCGGGAAGTGCGAGGAAAGAAACTGTTGCGGTTGCATTTTATCGGTTTCACTGTAAAAGGGTGGGATCTAGTTGCCAATCTAGTATCTCGTGCAAATTCGTATTTAGTGGGCACCAGTGATCTAAGTTCATTGGAGCAGAATCCGTGAAAGTATTTATAGAAGAGACACAGGGAAGCCACGTCGCGCCGATGGGAGAGAGACTGCAGGCGGTCTGCCAAGTCGGTATCTATCACATTACAGATCCTCCTCTGTACTTTTTTATTTTCGCCTTAGCTGACAATTTCCGGTAAAACATGCATTTATTTTCTGCTGTGCTGATGGGGGTTCCTCTTGTCCTCAGCACAAGACAATTCAAGGCCGGTCGCTGTCACTGTCATTCTAAACCCAACGATACCCGCGTATTATGTTTCGCAAGGAGTACATACAGTTTATTACACTTTTCAGAAATGTCTTTCTCCTAGACTGACTTCGTCTCCGTCTTCATGAGTTGTGTCCCTTCACAACTTCCAACTTGGTTCTGTCTCTTATTGCTCTCAATATTTTTTCCTGGTCGTATCTCTCCCAAACCCCGCTCCGCCATCCATTTGCGCAGGTATATCAAGTAGGTCTCGTGCTGCCTTCCCCTGTCTCTCTTTCATTCTAACCGTTCTGTGGGTAGTAAACACCTCATAGTTGCTCGCGTGTTCGGTTCATGGTATCCTCAGCATTCACACCCAAGAGAAAACAGGCAAATCTGCCCAAACTTTTAATCCTTTACTGAGGCTATTCATAGATTAGTAGCTTTCCCAATGCAATGCTTGAGTAAATTAATGTAATGCAACACGACAAGAATGTTGAGCTGCTATCCATTAGATGATTCGCACATGAGAGTTATGTAGGATGCGTGAATTATATATATATATATATAGTGTGTGTGTGTGTGTGTGTGTGTGTGTGTGTGTGTGTGCGTCAAGGTAAGTAAAAAATTATCCAACATCGTCATTTCGGTCGTGTTTCAATCCTGGGTAAAAAAGCAATCGGTGTCTAACCGTACTGATGAGCTGTGATACGGCGAAACAGATCTGTCTGCGGATGACAATATATATATATATATATATTTGTCGGCATGATTCTGCATAATTAAGTAAAAACCAAAGTAACAAACATTAATCCTATACGTGTACACACACACACACACACACACACACACACACACACACACACAATTATTTAATTACTTAGTTTTTGGTCATAATTTGGTAATAACTTTATAGACACCCACTTCTCTCTCTTTCTCTCTCTCTCTCTCTCTATATATATATATAGATATATATGGATTATCTTATGGCTAAGAAGCAGCGGAGTAACTTCTTTTACATCAGCATAAATTTGCGATAATATATATATATATATTTATATACATACATACATATATATATATATATATATATACATATATATATCTGCCTTCTTCTACCGAGCGTCCATAGCTCCGTGGTAGAATCAATTTGGTCGGGTTTCAATCCTGGGTTAAAAGCAATCGGAGTCTAACCGTACTGATGAGCTGTTATTCAGCGAAACAGATCTGTCTGCAGATGACTATATATATATATATATATATATATATATATATATATGTCTTAATCTAGTTGGTTTCCCTTAAGAAAAAGCATTTCCTTTGTCTTAGATTTTACCCTTGTTTTATTTCTATAATATCAGCCATTTATTGTCCATAAGTCTATTCGTCTAAACGAAGGTCAGCTATGAATTCGAAATCCTGTGGATAGAAATTATAATCAGTTATGGTGCTAGATTGTAATTTCCATTTTGTTTCTCAATTTGACATTTTATTCTAATATATATCAACCATTATTTACTTTCCCCTCTTTTCCCTCCGCGTTTGTCCTCGGTGGCTTGTTCAAGACGATTTAAATTGTAGCTTAATTAGTACTAGTTTTGGCAGAGTTAGTTCTGTTACTATTGGTATTGTAATTACTATAGTTAATATTATATATATATATATATATATATATATATATATATAGCAAACCTACATGGTGCGATGGGTAAATTGTAGCTATTTGGCCCTGTAAAATCTTAAAAACTGGGTCGCTTAATAATTATAGCCTGTATTATATATATATATATATATGTATAAAATATAGAGGGCGCGATGGGTAAATTGTCGCCATTTGCCTTGTAAAATCTTGCAAAGTAATCATAACAAAAGAACCATTTTCCTTTCATTTAGAATTATCCACTTGGCAATAAATACTAAAATAGTATAAAATACATCATCTTTTTTTTCAAAACTGAGTGACCTAATAATTATGGCCGGTAGTGTATGGCAAGTTGGAAAGAAAGTGTTCAAGTTTTTCCTGTGTTATTCATATAATGTGTTCAAGTTTTTCCTGTGTTATTCATATAATGTAAGCGGCTTTCCAGGCATTGTCACGGAGGAAACCATTTTATTCTAATATATATCAACCATTATTTGCACGGACATGTGGCCAATTGCTATGCAGCTTTCCAAAAATCTAAGTACATTTCCGTAAGGTTTTCATATAAAAAATACCTAAGAACACTGGTTTATATTAGAGAAATTTGTCCACATCAAAGTATTTCGCAGCGGCCAAAAGTAAGAATCTGTTTGTTCAACTTCACTACCGGCTATAATTATTATGCCTCTCCAGCTAAAAAAAGACCCCCAAAATGTTGTATTTCATATTATTCTTAGTATTTATTGCCAAGTGAATAATTCTAACTGAACATAGATATGTTCTTTTTTAATATTGCACAATAACATCTGAATCAAATGAACTGTTCTGGTGTCCAGTTTTGTACTCTCTTCCCCAATGCTAATCTCTTCTTCTTATTGTTTGGCCGAAGCAAAGGTTTCCTGGCTGCGTTTTTAATCTTGCAAAGTAATAATAATGAAAGAACCATTTTCCTTTCTTTTAAACACTAAAATATTATGAAATACATCTTTTTTTAAAAACTGGTCGTCTAATACGAGTATGGCCGGAAGTGAATATATATATATATATATAAATTAAAAAAGAATTAATTCAGTGATGTTAGGATGATCATTTTGATATGAAAATCCCCACGGGGATAACACATCACCTCAGAAACAGAAAAATCCTTTCAGAAACTGGAGAAAAATCAGTCTAATTGTCCTTTTTAAATAGATTTGCAAAGAAATTAAAAAAGAAAAAGAAAAAAGAAAAAGATAAAACGAAATAAAATAAAAAAAACTAGAAAAGAAAATATTAAGTTAAAATTTTTAATATTAATTAGGATCGGGTTTTTGGAATTTACCTTCCTGCTTTTTCCGCTTGGATTAAAGTATCTGAATTAATATATATATATATATATATATATATATATATATATATATATATATATATATATGGGTTTTTGTCTTTCTTACGGGTACTTGACTTTTTGTTCATGTATTTTGTTTGTTTCTTTTTTTTACTTCCCCCTCTTTTCCCTCCGCGTTTGTCCTCGGTGGCTTGTTCAAGACAATTTAAATTGTAGCTTAATTAGTACGAGTTTTGGCAGAGTTTGTTACTATTGGTATTGTAATTACTATAGTTAATATTATATATATATATATATATATATATATATATATATATATATAGCAAACCTACATGGTGCGATGGGTAAATTGTAGCTATTTGCCCTGTAAAATCATCAAAACTGGGTCGCGTAATAATTATGGCCTGTAGTGCATATATATATATATATATATATATATATATGTATGTATAAAATGTACAGGGTGCGAGGGGTAAATTGTCGCCATTTGCCTTGTAAAAACTTGCAAAGTAATCATAACAAAAGAACCATTTTTCTTTCATTTAGAATTATCCACTTGGCAATAAATACTAAAATAGTATAAAATACATCATCTTTTTTTTCAAAACTGAGTGACCTAATAATTATGGCCGGTAGTGTATGGCAGGTTGGAAAGAAAAGTCCACCAGTGTTCAAGTTTTTCCTGTGTTATTCATATAATGTAAGCGGCTTTCCAGGCATTGTCACGGAGGAAACCATTTTGTGCATTGACTAACAGACGTTTATAAACCCGTTACAACTGTTCGACGCATAAACTTGAATTTATTTTTCGAATCCTTTTAAGAATTCTAAATGAATAATACATAATCTATTGTACCATACGTACAACATTTCCTTTCTTCCACGGACCTCAGTTTCTGGTGTTGGTTGAATTGGTTTAGCCATTTTCTACTATCTTTGCTTTCAGCGGACCTCAAATGGAATGACTATATCGAATCCATTGCTAAATCCGCTGCTATGAAAGTCGGTTCTCTGTGTAGAGCCCGGAAGTTTTTCCCTGCCCGGAAGTTTTTCTATCCTGCACATATATAAATCTACCATCCGCCCGTGCATTGAATACTGCTACAATCTCCAGGAGTTTAAATGTAAGGTCAATAGACACCTCCTAACACACTAACCTGCTCCCATTCTGTCCAACCCTCATCCTCGGTATCCTTACTCATCTGTCACCTTCGTCCTGACATTCCCTATGTCTAACCACTCCTTCTCTTTACCTTCCCCTATGTAGCCCCATGCGCAATAGTAGCAGTGGAATGCCTTGCTTGGGGTGAGATGATTAATATATATATATATATATATATATATATATGTATGTATATATAGTGTATCGAGGCAGCAAATAATTTTCTAAATATATACTGTTAAATATAACAGACAATGAATGTCTATTATGTTTAATCATGAGCTCTTCTAAACATCGAATTTTGGCATTAATTTCAGTTGAAAATAAAGAAAAAATTCTCCGACATTTGGATAATTTTTTATTAATTTGGTTCTAAGCTTTCGGCTCACTTGAGCCATCTTCAGAGAGATTACAAAGACGTTAACACAAAAACATCCATCAACAGCGACGATTTTATCTTGTGTTGTGTTATTATGTGTTATTACGGAGAGGAGTGAATTATCAGATAATATGGAATATTTAGAGTTGCTATAGAATTTTAAATAACGTAAAAATACATTTAGGGAATGCAAAGTTCAAGGGAAGTAATTATGGGAATTATCTAAATCTAAACTTATTTATAAATGGAACTTTGTCTGTGTATCTGTGTGTGTCCGTTACCTATAGACTCCGAAACGGCTGAAAATTTGCACAGTTGTACTATAAGCGTCTGCGAGTGTTCTTAGCTAGGTTTTGTGTCGAGGTATCTCGGATAAATATCGAAAATCGATAATCGAAAAATAGCGTTATAGAAGGAGTGGTCCGATTTTAATCAAAGTTGATACACTCATAACCAAAGACATAAGAAACGATATTCAGAAGCTTAAAGATTGCAGTTCTTACAATAATACAGAAAATCGATATTATATATTTATAAAAGGCAAGATGTTTATGTGCAGGTCTGTTTATCTGCCTGTATGTCTGTATTTTTTTCAACCCTTTTATTTTAGTTTTTGTTTCGGTTTGGCTCTAAGTAGGTATAACTGTAGTTCTTAGTCTCAGCCATGATACCATTTAGTTAGAAGACTTATTTAGCCTTCAAAATTCAGTTTATGACGAAAAATCTTTTTTGATATCGATACTAGGAAATCAATATTTGACTTACATCCATTAATTTTCCTTTCAATCTAAGGTTTTGCTTTAACTGGAAACAACTATTGCTTTTTTAGTCTTTCGTGCCAACGTCCAAAGAGTCTGAGCTCCAGGACCATGGATTAGTTTTAAAGCTTTCATTACAACCGAGCAACGCCAGACTATACTGCTAGTCTAATAATATTTCAAATATATACTCTAAACGCATTGTAGTATGTGTCCAGAAACTTGGTAAGCTTTGCGATTGATAAGAGGTTTATTACTTCTGATACGTAGTGCCTCTAAAATTTTAAGTCGTCTAATGTCTGTGTGTTTGTGTGTCTATAAGAATTTTACGAATGTCGGAATGCAGAATGGAAGCATTATGTGACATTAGATATTGTGTAATGGCGCTAGAATCATTTAAAGACAGAGTTAATCGTCTCTCTCTCTCTCTCTCTATATATATATATATATACTATAAAAACAAGGAATTTATTAGCAGTCTCTAGAGCTCTTTCGTCCAACATCTCATCAGGAGAAAATCGTTGAAATCACAAATTAAACAAAAAAAAAAAAAACAAAAACAAAAAAAAACAGGAACTAAAATGAAGAGCAAAACAGAGCTAAAATAAATATACATATAAATATATATTTATAACGAGGGGAGGAAAAATCGCGTGTAAATAATTATCACCGGACAGTTAAAGTAAAATATCCCCTAACAAATAAAGAGACTTAACAAAATCCTTTTGCCGGCAAAAAGAAGGCTTTTGTAAGGATATGCATTCTGATTCCAAAATCTTTAATTGTTTATCGGAACCAGCTACATGTAAAATTTTGAACCACTCTTTCTTATACGACTTAGCACAGGCGATGTTCTCTACTAGGTGTTGAGTAATAGCCAATTCCATATTGGTAGAGGGAAGACAACACATGCTACCTATTTTGTCTAATCATATTTTCGAAGGTACATGTTGATTAATTCTTGTTTCCAAATGTAAGGTTGTACGCCCCACATCACCAGCAGAGCATTGGTAATTAAATTCATATATCAAATTACACAATTTGATGTAGGGCAATTCCTCCTTACGATAAGACGGAAATGCAAACCTAGTCCGAAAAATTCACCGCAGAGCAACAGACGGAAAACAACCAGAAACAGTTTTACTAACCTGATTAACTAATATTTGACCCTTATCCCCAATCTGAGGAACCTTCAAATAAACTTCAAATCAACATGTACATGTTAATATTAATAGGATTCGGTTTTGGGATTGTACCTATTTCTTATCCTTTTTGGATTATATATATATATATATATATATATATAGTTAAATTTACCAAGCGAAAATGAAGAGCAAAACAGAGCTAAAATAAACATACATATAAATATATATATTTATAATGAGGGGAGGAGAAATCGCGTGTAAATAATTATCGACGGCCAATTAAAATAAAATATCCCCCAACAAATAAAGAGACTTAACGAAATCCTTCTGCCGGCAAAGAGACGGCTTCCGTAATGATATGCAGACTGATTCCAAAATATTTAAATAATTATTGGAACCAGGTACATGTAAAATTTTGAACCACTCTTTCCTATACGACTTGGCACAGGCTATATTCTTTACTAAGTGTTGAGCAATAGCCGATTCTATATTTGTAGAGGGAAGATAAGATATGTTATCTATTTTGCATATACACAATATATATATATATATATATATATATATATATATATATATATAGAGAGAGAGAGAGAGAGAGAGAGAGAGAGAGTTAAATTTACCAACCGGTGTTGAAAAAAACAGATGTTACACGAGCTACAAATATAAAAAAGGTGAGAGTGACGAGAAAAATTAAAAGTAAATTTTCTACAAATATCAAACAAGTAAACAAAGAAACGGAAAAACTAAGAGATTTCATTATCGTACAATATGGCAGTTATTCTAACACAAAATATGAGTTCCATTCAGTTCGCGAGAAAATTACATTCTACACACAGCAAGACTTGAATTGGGTGAGTAAATTTTAAGGAACATTGAACTTGCCAGTAGATTTTCCTCTGACGAATTTTGTGTTCTTTATTTGCTTATGGTGGTATGTGGCAAAGAAGCCGTTTAGTAATAGGTTTGAACAGATTAACCCTCTAGGGCCATTCGTATCATATTTGATACAGTATTTCCCTATAAGGAAACATTTGGTATTTCCCTATAAGGAAACATTTGGTATTCATTGACTGAGCAGTCAGTACTGCTTTCATTTGAAATTTATAAAATATTTCTCTTAAAAAATTTTTCAGGAAAATATTTCTTTCAAGGCTTGTTTTCATACTGTATCAAATATGATACGAATGGCCCTAGAGGGTTAAGGCTTCTACTGGGCATAAAGTGGGGGATCATTTCTGTATTGTTATGAAGTAATAAACAGATCCCCCACTAATTACTACTTAACCCTCTAGGGCCATTCGTATCATATTTGATACAGTATTTCCCTATAAGGAAACATTTGGTATTTCCCTATAAGGAAACATTTGGTATTCATTGACTGAGCAGTCAGTACTGCTTTCATTTGAAATTTATAAAATATTTCTCTTAAAAAATTTTTCAGGAAAATATTTCTTTCAAGGCTTGTTTTCATACTGTATCAAATATGATACGAATGGCCCTAGAGGGTTAAGGCTTCTACTGGGCATAAAGTGGGGGATCAGTTCTATATTGTTATGAAGTAATAAACAGATCCCCCACTAATTACTACTTAACCCTCTAGGGCAATTCGTATCATATTTGATACAGTATTTCCCTATAAGGAAACATTTGGTATTTCCCTATAAGGAAACATTTGGTATTCATTGGCTGAGCAGTCAGTACTGCTTTCATTTGAAATTTATAAAATATTTCTCTTAAAAAATTTTTCAGGAAAATATTTCTTTCAAGGCTTGTTTTCATACTGTATCAAATATGATACGAATGGCCCTAGAGAGTTAAGGCTTCTACTGGGCATAAAGTGGGGGATCAGTTCTATATTGTTATGAAGTAATAAACAGATCCCCCACTAATATGATACGAATGGCCCTAGAGGGTTAAGATAATCAGGAGAACATCATTTTCGAAGCCACCAAGCAATGGTTTGTGGAAGAAGCTTTTCGCGTTAAAATTATATTTTACTAATGAAATTTTATGGGAATGAGTATGGCACAATTGGTAAATTGCATGTCGCTTTCTAGCCATCAAGGATAGGAATTCGTGGAACACAAGAAATGTGGCTCGTCTGAACTCTTTCCATGGAAAGACTGATAGAGCAGCGTGAGGTTTGTGACTTTTCGTCTGAAGGAAAGAGGTTGTAGAGTGGAAAAAAGTAATTACTCAGAAGGACAAGGATGTATTTGCGAAGACTGTTGAGACTGAAACGAAGAATTGGCATCAGAACTACATTTACGGCTTTATCAGGCTTTTGTAGCAGGGTTAGTCTGAACAAATATTTTCTTATACGGAAACAGATAATGCTACCATTGCCATTACCCCGGTATTTTGAGATAAACGACATTCATTTGATTAGGTATCAGATACCTTGCACAAACGGTCATTTAAACTCGTGGAGGGCGAACGTCGTCGGCACACCATCATCGAAAATATCTAGAATGTTCATCAAGCTAATTCCGAACAATTAGAACCGGTTGAAATAATCCATTTCTTTGGGAACATGGAATGCATGATAACAAACAATCAGTTTACGAAACTAAAACCTTGTTGCTGTAAGTTAATGACGTTTATAGACGCATTGCTTCCCCGACGGCTACAATCTCCAGGAGTTTAAATGTAAGGTCAATAGACACCTCCTAACACACTAACCTGCTCCCATTCTATCAAACACTCTTCCCATCTGCCCGACACTCATCCTTGCTATCCTTACTCATCTATCACCTTTCTCCTGACATTCCCTATGTCTATCCACTCCTTCTCTTTACCTTCCCCTATGTAGCCCCATGCGCAATAGTGGCAGTGGAATGCCTTGCTTGGGGTGAGATGATTAAAAAAAAAAAAAAAAAAAAACACACTCACAACGTTATGCAACCACTACCAGTCTAAGCAGGTGCCCATCTCCTTATAGACTATGCATCACACTTGAACGCTACCAACAGAAAAACAGATCATAAACCAAAGTCATTCATTGCCTACATCCAGTTAAAGACGCCAACAGACCAGACGTTTTGTGTAATGTCAGTGTGTTAACAGGAGCATTCAAATCTGTGTTTACTTTCCCATATTCAATAGAAATATAAAATATTGAACATCTGCATTTTTGTCTGTTATCGGAGGCACTGAATATAGATTATTTGTGCAGCAACTGTCAACATGTTTCGTACATGAGACAATTTTAAATTGCCAGGCCAAGTTCCGATCATTACATAATTTAGAATTTCTATTGCATATTTTTAAATATACCTATATTTTAATTAAAATGGACGTAAAATAGAAATTAATTATGGATGAGACTAAACTTTGATGTACAAATTTCGAAATTTCCTACAAGTTTTTATATTTGATTAATGCGTATCTTTTAATTCATCTTTAACCGCATTAATCGAGGGATTCCTGTATACGTAATAGGCCACTGATCTCTCTCAGGTGGGCGTAAAGACCTCTCGGCTTCTCCTGTTTCACAAATAACATGAGATCGAATATCTAATTCGTGTTACAGCCACTGTCAAACTTGTTTCGAAACACACAAAAACACAAAACACAAAAGCACACATACAAAAACAGAAAAATACACAAATGCAAAAGCACACAAGACACATACAAAAGACACAAATACAGAAACACAAAAGCTCACACACCCAAAAACACACACAAAAAACATAAACACAAAAACAGAAAAATACAAAAACACAAACACAAAAACACAAAAGCATGCACGCACAAGCACACACACAAAACACACCTACAATAGCACAAAAAACACACAAAAATAAAAACAAGCAAAAACAAACAAAAACACAAAAACGCTCTCTCTCTCTTACACACACACACACGCTTGTAATAACAATACGGCTTCTCCTGTTTCACAGGTGACATTGGATTGAAAATTCAATTCGTGTGAAAAACCCTATTTCAAAACACACTAAAACACACACAAAACAGAAATGCACACACACAAAAACAAACACAAGAATACACAGAAACACAAAATCACACAAAAACACAAAAGCAAGCACACACACACACACACACACACACACACACACACACAAAGCACACACACACAAAGCACACACACACACACACACAAAGCACACACACACACAAAGCACACACAAAGCACAGAAACGTACAAAATACTAAAACACTCAAAGCACATACACATACATTCACATGCTTGTAACAACAATACGTATGAAATAATATGAAATAGGAATTACTCAGAAAATATAAGAAACTGTGTTGCCCGGCGTTGCTCGGGTGTAATGAAAGATTTACAACCAATCCATGGTCCTGGAGCTCAGACTCTTTGGACATTGGCACGAAAGACTTAAAGGCAATAGTTGTTTCCAGTTAAAGCGAAACCGTAGATTGAAAGAAAAGTGAATGGATGTAAGTTAAATTTTCATTTCCTGGTATCGATATCAAATAAGTTTTTTTCGTCGTAAACTGAATTTTGAAGGCTAAATAAGTCCTCTGAGTAAATGGTATCATGTCCGAGACTAAGAACTACAATTATACCTATTTAGAGCCAAACCCGAAGCAAAAACTAAAATATAAGGGCTGAAAAAAAAATCCAGATATACAGACACACACACAACCATCTTGCATTTTTTATATATATTTATTATCGATTTTCTGCACTATTGTAAGAACTGCAACCTTGAAACTTCTGAATAACGTTTCTTATGTCTTTGTCTATGAGTGTATCAACTTTGATTAAAATCGGACCACTCCTTCTATAACCCGATGTTTTCGATTATTGATTTTCGATATCATCGGGCGTACATCGACACAAAATCTAGCTAAGAACACTCGCAGACGCTTATAGTACAACTGTGTAAATTTTCAAGAAATTTGGTTCAGTCGTTTCGGAATCTATAGGTAACGGATAGACACACACACACATACACACAGAGGAAGTTCCATTTATAAATAAGTTTCGATTTATGGAGAGTAAACATGAAATATGTAGATTTCGTACTCAACATTTGATCACTCAGTGTCTAGTTGTTCAATGGACGCCGGCATTTATTCTTCAAGTTCATATCACGCTCGTATCGTAGCTTCCCGCTGTTTTCTATAAATCTTTCCAAGCCATCCTCTTTACTTTCTCGATCTTCAGAATTTAATTCCAATTTCTTTATAGTCATTTAAGCGCAAATACTTTTAGGAAATGTATGAATCCACCTTTTCTAACAGCCGAACTACGGGCTAATTAGCAGCACCTGTATCCTTAAATCTTTTTTAATTCCATAAAGTTTTTAAAATCTGAAAATATCTCGTTTTAAATAACCTGCAAAGGGTTGATAAGCAGTAGAAAAATAAGTCAATAAATTAATCTATTCTAATAGCTTATACGAGGGCCATTCAATAAATAAGATGAATTCTTCCGTATAAGGACTTCTAATACAGATAGAAGCTTACTTTTTAAAATTTTTTTCCTTTACTTCTTTTTCAAAGGGATTTAAATTTTTTTTTTGCAGACTGAAAAAAAACTTTGAAAGTTTTGGAGATAAACAAAGATGGCCGATCAAGAAGCATGCTCTAGGAATTAGCTGTTTTTGGTTACTGAAGAGTGCAAACCAGTTGGAATTCATAGGAGACACAACTTTGTATGGTGCCACATGTTTCAGCCAAAAAATGTCTACAAGTGGGCTAAATTGTTTAAAGAAGGACGAGTAGTGTTGAAGATGAAAACAGGCCTGGGAGGCCTACAGAGGTGAGGTCTCCTGAGGTGATCGAATCAGTCAATGACCACATTCAGTCTGACAAAAGGGTGAGAGTGGATGACATTGCAAGGACTTTGAGCCTATCTGTTGGGACAAACGCAGGGGTCATCAGTCACATAGTCGTCTTGCATCAAGACAACGCAAGTCCTTACACAGCAGCCCAAACGGTGCAGACTATCAACGTGCTAGGCTGGGAACTGCTCCCTCATCCTCCTTACAGTTCAGACGTTGCTCCTTCAGATTTCACCTGTTTGGTCCTTTGAAAGGTGTTCACGAGAGACACGAAGGTTGAAAGTACTGTGTCAAAAGTAAGTCAAAAGTACTGTGAGCGATTGGCTGAGATATCAGTCCAAAGATTTTTATGCTGAGGGAAAACGGAAGCTTGTGCACTGATGGGACAAATGTGTGACACTGCTGGGAGACTACGTTGAAAAATAAAATAAAAAGTAAGCTTCTATCTGTATTAGAATTCCTTATACCGAAACATTCACTTTATTTATTGAATGACAGTCGTACTGTCGCAGCAATTGCACGTTGAACTCTTTTCCTGCTTCTTGCTTTCCTGTAAACTACATTTTCTCCTTTTAAAATTAAATTTAGTACATCTTTACGTCTTAGGGCTTTTGTCAACTTTTCGCTTAGAATATAACTTATAGATATATATAGTTATTTCAATGATAAAAAAGATAACATTAATCATACATTCTTGTTGAGTTACCGAAAATATAATTACTATTATTATTATTTGATTTCTGGTATATCCTCATGTCCTTCTTGATGCCAAGCAGCGACCTACGGTGAGGAATGGCATCCTGATATTTTTCACGGATCATTTTTGTAAAATCTAAACTTATTTATAAATGGAACTTTGTCTCTCTCTTTCTCTCTCTGTCTGTGTGTGTTCGTTACCTATAGACTCCGAAACGGCTGAATCGATTTTCTTGAAAATATACACAGTTGTACTATAAGCATCTACGAGTGTTCTTAGCTAGGTTTTGTGTCGAGGTACCCCCCGATAAATATCGAAAATCGAAAAAATCGGGTTATAGAAGGAGTGGTCCGATTTTAATCAAAGTTGATACACTCATAGACAAAGACATAAGAAACGATATTCAGAAGTTTCAAGGTTGCAGTTCTTACAATAGTGCAGAAAATTGATAATATATATATATATATATATAAGGCAAGATGTTTGTGTGTGTGTCTGTTTATCTGTCTGTATGTCTGCATTTTTTTAGCCCTTTACTTTAGTTTTCGCTTCGGGTTTGGCTCTAAGTAGGTATAATTGTAGTTCTTAGTCTCAGCCATGATACCATTTACTCAGAGGACTTATTTAGCCTTCAAAATTCAGTTTACGACGAAAAAAACTTTTTTGATATCGATACCAGGAAATCAATATTTGACTTACATCCATTCATTTTTCTTTCAATCTACGGTTTCGCTTTAACTGGAAACAACTATTGCTTTTTAGTCTTTCGTGCCAATGTCCAAAGAGTCTGAGCTCCAGGAGAATGGATTAGTTTTAAAGCTTTCATTACACCCGAGCAATGCCGGGCTATACTGCTAGTATAAAAATAAAACAACCGAGGGCCACACATTTTACTTAAAGTTCTCTGTAAGATGCTAGCTATGATTGCGAGAACAGCTTTTGTGTTTCCTTAAGGTATGGGCTACCAGGGATCACTTCAACGAGTCTATCAGAAAGTTTATCAGTCGAACACAGCGTTCTAACCACAACTCAAATTATTGATATCTTCATGAGCCACACTTTTGAGATTTCCACTTCGAGATACTTGTATTTTGGTAGTTCTTTGAGAAGCTTCAATGATACATTACACTTTACAGGAACTGTTTTTGTAGTCTTTTATTACTATGTCTGGGCTATTAGTTTTAATTAGTCCAGTCTGTGCGTCTTGTAAAATCCCATAAAATTGTTACAGATCCTATGTTTTTTTACCGTGTGCAAACATTTCGCCGAAAGACAATTAACAGAGAGGACAAATGGTCGACTCTTCAAGTTTTTTAAGTTCAAGCTTTCATACAGTTAATTTTAAAACATGCTTTCTAAGCACTTTCGTCGTCATAATGGTGTTGGCCAAGACAGAAAAAGTAGGAAGAAAGATTTTTTTGAGGGATATGCCCATATATATATATATATAGAGAGAGAGAGAGAGAGTGTATCGAGGCAACAAATAATTTTCTAAACCTATACTGTTAAATATAAGAGACAATGAATGTCTATTATGTTATGTGTATTAATCATGCGCCGTTCTAAACATCGTATTTTGGCTTTAATTTCAGGTGAAATTAGAACCAACTTATTAAAAAATTATCCAAATGTTGGAGAATTTTCGTCTTTATTTTTAACTGAATTTAAAGTCAAATTACGATGTTTAGAACGGCTCATGATTAAACATAACAGACATTCATTGTCTCTTATATTTAACAGTATATGTTTAGAAGATATATATATATATATATATATATATATATATATATATATATATATATACTTTGAGCCTGGTCAGTACTTAGATGGGTGACCGCTTGGATATACCAGGTGCTATAAGCGTTTATTGACGGATGTGCGTTGTGGTGCAGTGGATGTAGGCTCGGATGGGGAAATCGGTGAGCCGAGTTCCAATTTCAGTCGAACACCCTGCATTCACTTTCGCACTGGTACTCTTGGGAAAGGTATTAATCGTCCCTTCCCTCCAGTTATGGGTTAGTTAACTGAGGTCTGCTGTTCAGGCGATCTGTAGCGAACTTATGCACCGATTGGTTGTTATCAGCAGTTACCAAAAGTGTGGATGGTGCTACACAAGCCTTCACCACTCAAAACAATTCTTTGTGTGTATATATATATAGCAAACCTACATGGTGCGATGGGTAAATTGTAGCTATTTGCCCTGTAAAATCTTAAAAACTGGGTCGCGTAATAATTATGGCCTGTAGTGTTTATATATATTTATATATATATATATATATATATATATATATATATATTAATTGAATGATTGATTGATTGATTGATTACTTAGTATTTGGTCATAATAAAATTAGACCAATGCACATTTGTATTAAAAAGTGTTCAATTCAATTATATTGTTAACTTTTGAATATTTTTTATTTGTAAACAAGTTATTACGCGACACAGGTTTCTACCATGAGTAGTCTCTTTAGGCAATTTTCAATAACTGATTTTACTGTTTACCGTATGTTTAGTATGGTTACACTTAGTCATATTTTCCATTCTTTCATTCAATAGTTCATACTTGTTTGGGAATAGCATAATCTCTAACTTTTCTTCCTGTTATAGTCTCTATATTTTGCCACCTTTGTAAGGCTTGGTTGTTTTTACTATACTCCACGTTATGTCTGGCTCTTTTTCATATTTTGATTGTAATTTTCACACTTGACTAGCCAATTTTAGAAAACGAAACATTATCTGGTTCAACACATCATTTAATTTAGAGGTAAAGACCAAAATGGAACAAATATATTTTAATCTGATAAATTGACACTTTCCAAAAGGATCAGAACGAAACAAAATCTTCAACAGGAACACAATCAAGCTAAGTTATAGCTGTACTAGGGGAGGTTTGTGGGACCCGATATATAAAGCCTCTAGCACTTTGATATTCATCCAGCACTGAGGTTTACTGTTGAGAAAGAATCAAATTCTCAACTAGCCTTTTTAGATGTCCGAGTACATCGGAAACCTACAACTTTTCTCACCTCAGTTTATAGGAAACCAACATTTGCGGGGTTATATACGCTTTGGGATTTCTTCTGTCCTAAAAAACGTAAGATAAACATTATTAGAACACTATTTCATATGGCATTAATGATATGTTTTGAGTCTTTCCTGGATGATGAAATTAGTTTTGTGAAGGAAAACTTATGCGGTTTAAGGTATCCCCCGAAACTGTTTCGCTTTTTATACTATTTTATAATGTATAATATTAAGCTACACACTTTCATCTGCTTAATTTTTTTTTTGTTATAGTGGAACATCCTGCCATCTCCGAGAATAGAATGCTCTACTTTATAAAAGACGATAACGAGCGGTACGAAGAAAAAAGGTCTTCGGCATTCACCTGACTGATCTATGACACTGTCGGCTCTCTGCCTTCGGGTAGAGGGCGCTTTCTGCTTCCGAGCAGAGAGCACAACCCCAGTCGTGGTTCCGCCGAAGAGTAGAACCACGACTGGGGAAAAATAGACAGAGAGTTTTTGGCCCTGCTATATGGCCGGGAATACCCACTATAAAATGACTGTCACATCTGGCCTTGAGTGGGATGGCTAGTAAATACAAACGTCTTAGGCATTCGCCTGACGACGCTATGACACTGTCAGCCCTCTGCCTTCGGGTAGAGGGCGCTCTCTGCTTCCGAGCAGAGAGCACAAACTCAGTCGTGGTTCCGCCGAAGGGTAGAACCACGACTGGGGAAAAATAGACAGAGATTTTTTGGCCCGGCTATATGGCCGGGAATACCCACTATAAAATGGCCATGTGTCATATCTGGCCTTGCGTGGGAAGGCTAGTAAATACAGAAAAGGTCTTAGGCGAAGGCATTCACTATTCGATAGTTGATTCTGCTCCAACTCGTGGCTTGCCTATATGTGTATTATTGTTAATTATACCTTAGAACAATAAATCTGCATTTCTTATTCCTGGTGTGGAGTTCCATTCTTCAACTGATCATTTTATACTGTATTCCTTTTCGGGATATGTCAATTTTGTACCTATACAAACATTTGTATATATATATATATATATATATATATATATATATATATATATATATATATATCGCATAATGATGATCCACGTATACTGTCTTAATATGTATAGGAAAAACTACTAAAATGTAAGTTTAAAAATGTATTTTTTTACAGTATTTAGTTTTTTCTATTATATATATATATATGATATTGCAGACCGGCCTCAGCCTTTCATCAGAAACAAATGATTTTAAAATTTAAACGAGAAGCGTTCGTCGTGAGAAGCGTCTGTCGCGAGATGTTTGCGTCACGTGACGTAGAAAGCTATAGAGATTTTGGATATTTTTAAATGTAAACCTAACTGTAATAAGACTTTTAAATGTTGTTTTAAAGAAAACTTTTTAAGTGTATCTAAAAAATTTTTAACTATTGAAATATTTATAAAGATTAAAAATTCCTAAGTCCCTATTTAACCCTAACCTATATGTATTTAATTTTAAAATCCAGTATATTGGAGAACAGAAAAGACGAGAAAGCAAAAAAATAAAAAAAATAAAAATAAAAAATCAAGAAATGAAAGAGAAAGACACAGAGGAAACAAAAAAACAATGTGGAAAACAAGAGAGAAATAACTAAGTGGAAAGAGCCAATGGAAACAGCTAAGAGAGAGAAATTTTAAATTTGGGGAGGAAATAAATTGTTCGCAGATATAGATATCAGTTACATGGTGTTTGGGCTTCACAAAGAGGAAAGAAGTTAGAAAATACACAAAGGGAAGAAAGTGGGCTAAAAAGCGATGTTTAGAACGGCTCATAATTCAACAGAATAGACATTCATTGTTTGTTATATTTAACAGTGTATGTTTAGAAAATTATCTGCTGCCTCGATACACTAAATTTATATATTTATATATATGTGTGTGTGTGTGTGTGCGCATGTGTGTGCGTATATATATATATATATATATATATATATATTCTAAACATAAACTGTTAAATATAAGCGACAATGAATGTCTTTTATGTTTAATCATGAGCCGTTCTAAACATCTTATTTTGGCTTAAATTTCAGGTGAAAATAAAGACAAAAATTGTCCAACATTTGAGTAATTTTTTATCAATTTGGTTCTAAGCTTTCGGTTCACATGAGCCATCTTCAGAGAGGGTAGAAGGACGTTAACATAAAAACATCCACCATCAACGACGATTTTATCTTGTGTTAACATAAAACTTTGCTAAGCAACAATGACAGTTACAAAAAATAGTAAACGCATTTCGTCACACCGGGTGAGAGCTCGAAATGATAACCGAACCATATATTTAAATGCAATGTAATGTATTATGACCAGATTTAAACGTGATTTTATTAAGTGTGGGTTGTTTGAATTTCATGTAGATGACCTTCAATATCTGAAGGTTCGGTTTACTGTGTGTATGAGTGAGGATTATTGTATAGTTGGCTAAAATCTGCCTTATATTACCTACATGACTATGTTTTTCTATCAGAGTACTATTAAACAATATTTCTTAGAAATTTCTTAGGTACATATACCGTTATCTTCTTGGCAATTATAAAGTACATCATATAAAATTTATGTAATTGTTTATTCTAAGAAACCTGTAAATATTCAGTAATATCATTTTGATATGTTTGCAAAATATAGCATGTGTCTTTTTCATTCGCCATGGAATTGCTTGAGGGAATAAGTTCGAAAGTGAATCTTCAAAATTGAATTGTGAAATGCACAAAAAAGAAAGTCAATGTCTCGTACGTGTGAAAGCGTTTGTATGCAAAGCTCTTACCTATTATTGATTTAAATCAAATTCTAATCAGTCAGTTAAATACCATACATGAAACACGCTTTGAGCGATCATGTCTCGAAAGAGACATGACTGACTGGGCAGAAAATTATCTCACAGTAGGTTGCGGTAGACTGGTTGCCAACCAAGGCTATAGAACACAATCTGTCCTGCTATTTAACCCATAATTGGTGGGAAGAGACGGATTCGTACCTTTCCCAAGGGTATTTACGCGTATGTGAATTCAAGGAATTCAACTGGAATTCGAACTCGGCAACCCAGTTTGTCGTTCCGAGTCGATATCCACTGGACCACAACGCACATCCTTAATTGTAATACTGAGGTAAAAAAAAAAAAAAACAATTAATGTACTTCATAAACATTGTCAACATTTCAGCTCCTGTAACGCCATTACTGCTCGGTTCTGGTCAGCAGTAACGAGACACATTACTCCTATATCAACGGTAAACAATAATGTAGTCCTATGAACTGCGTTGGTCTACAAGTTTCTTTCAGGTCAACATGGCTACCATCTAGCTGACTTGGCAGAAAATTATCTCACAGTAGGTTGCGGTAGACTGGTTGCCAACCAAGGCTATAGAACACAATCTGTCCTGCTATTTAACCCATAATTGGTGGGAAGAGACGGATTCGTACCTTTCCCAAGGGTATTTACGCGTATGTGAATTCAAGGAATTCAACTGGAATTCGAACTCGGCAACCCAGTTTGTCGTTCCGAGTCGATATCCACTGGACCACAACGCACATCCTTAATTGTAATACTGAGGTAAAAAAAAAAAAAACAATTAATGTACTTCATAAACATTGTCAACATTTCAGCTCCTGTAACGCCATTACTGCTCGGTTCTGGTCAGCAGTAACGAGACACATTACTCCTATATCAACGGTAAACAATAATGTAGTCCTATGAACTGCGTTGGTCTACAAGTTTCTTTCAGGTCAACATGGCTACCATCTAGCTGACTTGGCAGAAAATTATCTCACAGTAGGTTGCGGTAGACTGGTTGCCAACCAAGGCTATAGAACACAATCTGTCCTGCTATTTAACCCATAATTGGTGGGAAGAGACGGATTCGTACCTTTCCCAAGGGTATTTACGCGTATGTGAATTCAAGGAATTCAACTGGAATTCGAACTCGGCAACCCAGTTTGTCGTTCCGAGTCGATATCCACTGGACCACAACGCACATCCTTAATTGTAATACTGAGGTAAAAAAAAAAAAAACAATTAATGTACTTCATAAACATTGTCAACATTTCAGCTCCTGTAACGCCATTACTGCTCGGTTCTGGTCAGCAGTAACGAGACACATTACTCCTATATCAACGGTAAACAATAATGTAGTCCTATGAACTGCGTTGGTCTACAAGTTTCTTTCAGGTCAACATGGCTACCATCTAGCTGACTTGGCAGAAAATTATCTCACAGTAGGTTGCGGTAGACTGGTTGCCAACCAAGGCTATAGAACACAATCTGTCCTGCTATTTAACCCATAATTGGTGGGAAGAGACGGATTCGTACCTTTCCCAAGGGTATTTACGCGTATGTGAATTCAAGGAATTCAACTGGAATTCGAACTCGGCAACCCAGTTTGTCGTTCCGAGTCGATATCCACTGGACCACAACGCACATCCTTAATTGTAATACTGAGGTAAAAAAAAAAAAACAATTAATGTACTTCATAAACATTGTCAACATTTCAGCTCCTGTAACGCCATTACTGCTCGGTTCTGGTCAGCAGTAACGAGACACATTACTCCTATATCAACGGTAAACAATAATGTAGTCCTATGAACTGCGTTGGTCTACAAGTTTCTTTCAGGTCAACATGGCTACCATCTAGCTGACTTATCTCTCGTTAACGCGTCGCTAGTTTTGCTGTTGACATAAAATTGGTGGCTCGGTTCTACGTAACTTGACTTGTGTTTGTCTGCGCGCGGACATTTTCACCTCACTGTATTCATGATTATTTTATTATCATTTCACCCCAATCAAGGCAGGACCGCCTCTGTTGCGCAGGGTGTTACAGTAAGAGAAAAGAAAAAGAAGTACAGGTGATGTCGAAGAAAGGATAGGAGAAAGATAGGAATCAAGGCCATGTTCACCTCATTGTGTTGATGATTTTTTTTTTATAATTGTTTCACCCCAAGCACTGTTACGCAGGGTGTTACAGTAAGAGAAAAGGAAAAGAAGTACAGGTGATGTCGAAGAAAGGATAAGAGAAAGATAGGAATCAAGGCGATGTTCACCTCATTGTGTTTATGATTTTTATAATTGTTTCACCCCCAATCAAGGCAGGACCGCCTCTGTTGCGCAGGGTGTTACCGCAAGAGAAAAGAAAAGGAAGTACAGGTGATGTCGAAGAAAGGATAAGAGAAAGATAGTAATCAAGAAGATAGAAAATGGTAATTGATATTGCATTAAAACCTTTAGAGATTTTAGCTATCAGGAAAGCAAGTGTACAAAAGTAAGTTCTACCAGCAGGAAGTGTGAAAAAAAACAGTAGAAAAGGCGGTTGAATTTATCCATTTAGAGAGTAAAACGGTGGGACCTAAATGCCAATCTAGTAGCACGAGTAAACTCATGAAGTTGGGGAAGCAGGAAAAGAAACTCGTCAAAACAGAATTCGCGAAAATATTTCCAGAAAAGATAGAGGGGAAACTACATCCCGGCGGAGAAAAGTTACTGAAGTCGATGTTCTAAATCGGGATCCATTACCTTGTAAATCCTCCTTTAGATTTTGTCGAGAAAACCGAGATGAATAGCAGAAGCGCCCTACCTTCAATTCACGGACGGACGGTAGATTTTTAAATGTGCAGGATAGATGCTGATGATAAAAATTCCTAGCCCTGTAGATGTAGCTATTAATTCAATGTAATCGTTCCACTTCAGATCGCTTGAGAGAGTGAGGCCAAGGAGGTGCACAGTGTTGCTCTCTGGGAGATTACCATCATCCATAACGATGATGGCAGTCATGCTAAGAAATTATTTTGGAGACAACAGACGGTATTATATCTACATTAATCAGTTGAGCCTCAGTTCTAGGTTGGAAGTAGGGTGTGTATACTCCAGACAAGTCAAGTTTGGAGTTGGAAGAGAATTTACAAGCAAAGCACCACAACTTGTCTGCTGTGTGTGAGAAGACCACAAATCAAGAGCGAGTTGACTTTGGAACAAAACTTGCAAGATGGTATACACCACTTCTTTTTATCTGCACCCAACAGCTTAGCATAATTTAGGACATGCTTACATTCATTACGAGCAGACACAAAAAGATAACAACTGTAGTCCGACGCGTCGCTCCTGTGAGAAATGACGAGCAATTAACCGCATCGTGTCGTCCGTCTCTCTATTGCAAGGCGCCTTAATTCGCGAGCACGTGTTTATTCTCTGATCAAACCCAGGGTCTTCTTCCTCCACCGTCAAGCTATAGTATGGCTGTTTTTGGGGTGTAGCCACCAGCCGTCGCCACCACCTTCGCCGCCCCTAAGGACGACTCGCCCTCCATCTTCTAGACTACCACCGGGCTTTGACGGGTTATTCGCATGTCGCCGTGTACCCGCTGCTGCTTGACTACCACCTAGCTTAGCGGATCATTTGCGTGAAGAATAATCGCAGTGGGCTGCCGTAGCAACTGCCGCCTTTTAGCTAGCCATGCTCGTGTCTGCAACAGACCGCTATTGTTTCGTCTCTTCAGGATTCCCTGTATGCTTTCATGTCTGGAGGTGTGTCGCGGTCGACTTCGCGGAATTTCCTGGTTAGACGCCAGCTTTCATCCAGGATGAGACCACAGAGGCACCGAATTCAACTGGGAGACTAAAAACCTTGTTCCAAGTGACATCTCAAAGGATATTGCAGAACGAATCCCAGTCAGCAGCAAGATATTCTTTTGGTAGGAGGTTTCTGGAAGAAGGGGGAGTGGAAAGAGACATTAACGTAAACCAGGGTTGCATGAGGGCAGAGCTTCGTGGCATTGCAAGAGTCAAGGGTAGAAGTAAAGCAGAGATCTAGAAGGGAAGTGTGTTCGTCAGTGTTACTGGTGTAACGTGTGGGGAAATTCACCATTTGCTTGAAAGACTGAATGATTGAGAAGTTCAGTGTATGGACGCTAACTTGATCAGTGACCAGTCTTTATCCACTTGGCGTGGTAGGCTTTGAATTTACTGGACACAAATATATTACCAAACGGGTGAGAGGAAATGGCCTTGCCAATATTATCTGAAATACTATCTAGAACGGAACAGTCAGTATGATCTCAGAGGGTAAGAAGGTCGCTGATGAAATAAACTTGAAATGTTGGGAGTTTTTTTTTATAATCATATCGCCCCAAAGAAGACATTTTACTGCCACTGTTTTGCAGGGGGTTACATAGGAGAAAAGTTTAATAGAATGAGTGACAAGTTATAGAGGATGTCAGGAAGTGGGTAAGAGAAGGATGATTGTGACCAGAAAGTGAGTGATCAGATTATATATTGAATGTAATGTAGAATTGATCCCCCACTTTATATCCACATCATAATAGTATAGAATTTTTATTTATAATCATATCGCCCCAAGCAAGGCATTTTACTGCCACTTTTGTGCAGGGGGTTACATAGGAGGAAAGTTATGAGAAGGAGCCACAGGTTATAGGGGGTGTCAGTAAGTGGGTAAGAGAAGGATGAGAATACTGATGAGAGTGGAGTGGGCGGAAAAAGGAGCATGAGAGAGAGGATGCAGGTTAGTGAGATAGGAGATGACTGTTGACTTTACATTTAAATTCTTGGAGATTGTAGCTGCCGGGGAAGCAAGTAAACGAAAGGAAAGTTTTTTTATAATCATATCGCCCCAAGCAAAACATTTTACTGCCACAGTTTAGCAGGGGGTTACATAGAAGGAAAGTTATGAGAAAGAGTGATAGGTTATAGGGAGTGTCAGGAAGTGGGTAAGAGAAGGATGCCAATATTGATGAGAGTGGAGTGAACGGAGAAAGAAGCATTGCGATAGGAGATGCAAGTTAGTGAGATAGGAGATGACTATTGTGCTTGATTACTCTAATGTCTTTGGCTTACGCCCTATTATGTTGAATACACCGGTTCTCGGTCGATCACCAAAGTTAAGCAACATTGAGCCTGGTCAGTACTTAGGTGGGTGACCGCTTGGGAATACCAGGTGCCGTAAGCGTTTGGTGACGGATGTGCGTTGTGCGTTGTGGTGCAGTGGATATCGGCTCGGAAAGAGAAATCGGTGAGCCGAGTTCGAATTCCAGTTGAATATCCTGCATTCACTTAAGCACTGGTACCCTTGGGAAAGGTATTAATCCGTCCCTTCCCTCCAGTTATGGGTTAAATAACAAAGGTAGGACTTAAGGTCCTCACCCTTAAAAAAAACCCAATGAATCTTGATACTCGAAAAGAAAAAGTATTACTAGACACAAAACTTATATAAAAAAACAACAATAAATTGTTGAAAGAAAAATGTATTACTAGCAATAAATAAATAAAAGTTTTGTTGGCAATAAATGACCCGCCGAGGTTGATTTGCCATAAAAACAAAACAACCAACCAACCAACTAATGTCTTTATCGAATATGTCAAACTTGCCATACGCCTTTATTAATTCTTTGTCGTACTTTCTAGAATGTCTTTACATAGTCGATGAGACACAGGTACGCGTCTTTCTGAATTTATATTGCCCTTACAGATAAGATTCTAAGCATGAATATCGCGTTCCTTGTTCCAGTGTCCTTGACGAAACTGCAATGTTCTTGTCCTATCTCAGCTTGATACTTCTGTACGCTTAATTCCTCATAACACGGATGATGAGTTTATTATGTGAATCATTAAATTAAGACGCGCAAATGATTTCTGTAGTATACATGTTATTTCTTTTTAATGATATCGCTCCAAGCAAGGCAGTTTACTGCCACTGTTTTACCGGGGGTTACATAGAAGAAAAGTCATGAGTGGCAGGTTATAGGAGGTGTCAGGAAGTGGGTAAGAGAAGGATGAGAATACTGATGAGGGTGGAGTGGACGAAGAAAAGAGCACGAGAGAGAGGATGCAGGTTAGTGAGAAGGGGGAAAACTGTTGACTTTACATTTAAATTCTTGGAGATTTTATCTGTCGGGGAAGCAAGTAAACGGAAAGGAATTTCCCAGGCGGGAAGTGCAAGAAAAGAAGCTAATAGAGTAGAATTTGCGTTTACATTTTAATGGTTTCACAGTAAAATGGTAGGACATAGTTGCTAATGTTGTGGCTCGAGTAAATTCATATATAGGGGGCACCAGTGAGCTAAGTTCATCAAAGCAGATGTTACGCAAAAAACAAAAGAATTCTTTGGAACAACTAATTATCTCTGGTAAAAAATGTAACTACAGTTTGGTTTAAATCTTCTTTGTTGTAATATAGCAGTGTTAGCGGTTCCGAATTAAAATCAAATGGAACTTGGATCGACTTTGTAATTTTCATTGATAGTAACTTAAATTTCTAAGTTCTTGGCTTAATGGCCCATGGTCTTGGTCTGAAATTCTCTCTGGTATCCTTTCAACGTCCTTAGAATCTGATCTCTGATCTCATTTAATCTAATCTCTTTTTCTTCTGTACATTTTCTTCTGATATAACTTCTGTGATCTGATCAGATTTTTCAATCTCACGTTTTCCTATCTTCTAGGCCAACGAAATGTCTTTGTCCGGAAGTCTCTTACCCTTGTCTCTCTCTATTTGGTATTCATTCAATCTTCCATTTCAATTCGATTTCTCACTGCTGCCCAAAAGTATCCAGCTTATTTGGAGTCCCGCGCCCGGAAGTGGTAGGGATTGACCAGGCTTTAGGTTTGGTTGTACTCTACCTTTAGCATCACAACCTTCTTAAAATTCCATGTTCTCAAATTACCTTCACTCAAACGGTTTTCCAAATTTGGGGTTATCCAGGCCTTTTCTTAGAGTGAGCAGAGGAATCACGTCACCCTTTTTTACTCCAACTCCCTTCATGTCTCATCTCATACCACCTCTTCTCATGGGCGGTTCTAATTTCTCACTTCCTTTCTTGTCTCTCCCAACTTCTCAGGAGCCAATCTAAATCCGCTTCATGTGACGGATTTAATCTCTGAAAATGGCGTAGACAATGGAATTTTCACTCGTTAGTCCTTTTTATCACTATCACTATCACTATCATGGAAAAACATGCTGCGTGATCTTAAAAGTATATGGACATTTATTTTTATGTTGAACTAGCATCATAGCCCGGCGTTGCCCGTGCAACTCAGAACATATTAGTAGTAGAAGATGCCGATGAGAGGAGTAGATGGAAATCATTTATTGAAAGTTGGAAAGGAAAGGTAAGGCTGTTAGTAACAATTTTCAATATTAAGAAGAAGGCATTTTTTATTTTATTTTAAATATTTCTTTTGTGTCAAAATTACGTGGGAAAATATTCACATTTTTTTGTTGACCAAATGAATTTTTCAAATGTCGTAATAAAAACTAAATATAAAGTCTCATTTTTTTTAATAAAAAAATATATTAGTCGCGCTTGACACGTGTGATTTGATTTCCGTGACGTAATCTAGCAACCATCTTAGATCTTAGATGTTTTACGAAGCAAATATAAACAATCGGCTCCATTAGCCAAAAAACGCAAAAGGGAAAATTGCTGAACTTAAACTCAAAAAGTAGGTGTCGAGCTGGCTTCCCTGTAGATATGTGTCCCTAGAAATTTTGAATGGCGTAGCTTAAAAAATGTATGCGTGCATAGGGAACAGTCACACACAGAATCACAGATTGCCTTTTATATATTTAGATGATAAATGATGATAGTGATGATAGTGATAGTGATAGAGAGACGACACGCAAAATGTGAATAAAAAATTTTATTTTGCCGACCCGGTCGTAAAGTCGCGTCAAACATTCGTTCTCCTTCTTCAGTCAGTTAGGTGCCACGCGTGATACACGCTTTGGGCGATCATGTCTGGAAAGAAACATGACTGACTGGGCAGAAGATTATCCCGTAGTAGATTGTCATTGCTTCATGCGGTAGACTGGTTGCCAGCCAAGGATATAGAACCCAATATCTCCTATTATTTAACTCATAACCGGAGGTAAGAGACGAATTAACACCTTTCCCAAGGGTATTTGTGCGTAAGTGAATGCAAGAAATTCAACTGGAATTCGAACTCGGCTCCCAGATTCCGAGTCGATATCCTTCTTTATTCATGCTAAGTTCGTTTACCTATTTTCTCCATCCTCAACATTCTCGTGGTTAACAAAGAAGACGACGACAACAACAACAACAACAGCAACAACAACAACAAGACACTTCAACCGACTCCTAAAAATTTAACGTCCCATAAGTACAATTTCACTTTCTCGCCGCCCATGAAAAAGGAACGGAACGCAGACATTATTAGTAACCTGTTAATATTTCTACATGCACACATTCTGTTACTATCTAAACTTATAAATGAAATTGTGTCTGTGTGTGTGTGTGTGTGTCTGTGTCTCTGTGTATCCGTTACCTATACACTCCGAAACGGCTGAACCGATTTCTTGAAAATTTACACAGTTGTAATATAAGCGTCTGCGAGTGTTCTTAGCTAAGTTTTGTGTCGAGGTACCCCCGATAAATACCGATAATCGAAACAATCGGGTTATAGAAGGAGTGGTCCGATTTTAATCAAATTTGATACACTCATAGACAAAGACATAAGAAATGATATTCCGAAGTTTCAAGGTTGCAGTTCTTAAAATAGTGCAGAAAATTTGATATCAATACCAGGAAATCGAAATTTGAATTACATCCATTCATTTTTCTTTCAGTCTACGGTTTCGCTTTAACTGGAAACAACTATTGCTTTTTAGTCTTTCGTGCCAACGTCCAAAGAGTCTGAGCTCCAGGCCCATGGATTAGTTTTAAAACTTTCATTACATCTGAGCAACGTCGGGCTATAATGCTATCAACTATAAGTTCTGGATTCATTTAATTCCTTACTACCATTCATCTGGAACATTTAACTACGTACATTTTTCTCTCTGAAGATTTAACTCCTATAAATTAATTAACTACATACAGTTTGTATTTGAGTATTTTATTTCTTACAGATTTGTTATTCTCTTTAGTTCATAAAATTTTACTTCAACATAGAAAACGAAATATTTTATGCTTCCATATTTCAACCTCCAACCTTTGACCTTTTGATATTTTAAATTGTGTGGATTTCGGTTGTGTCTGACACAAGGCCAGTTTGATAAACATCATCGAGGCCCCTACAATAATGACCCAGGCACAAGTATGGTGGTGAAAGAAGTTAACAGTATATTAGTTGGGGAACTTATGTCTATTTGGAATTCCCCATCGAAATGTATTGTCAATCTGACGCAGTTTGTCGAGCGATGCAAAAGGTACGCCCATCTGGGAACCGATGATGGTATTTTGGTAGACCTTGATGCAAAAGAGTGAATTAAAAAAAACAGTGTCAGTCTTTGTGCTCGACAAACTAATGGGAAACATTTATCTGAGCAGGAAAGGCACAGTGATGCAATCATTGATTTCCTTGGCGATTGAACCTCAACAGATTATAAAAGGTTCAGGTTATTTCATGTGGATCATAATGTCGCCCACGCCAAAGGACTGTGTAAATATAAAATCTCCTGATTTTATCCACACAGAATACTGAGGAATGCGTCGGACCAACGAGATTTCTAAATATATACTCGGGGAGTATTTTGGATCATATCTTATGCAGTTGATGAGTGTTACTCCAGAATATGAGGCAGGTGAAAGGGGGTTCAAATTGATGTTATGTCGCGAAGGGTTGACTTTCATGGCCAACAGCTTGGAAATAGGTGGGAAGAATTACCCATTCATTGTGATGGCGAGGAAACCAACTTGTTGGAAGTGTGGTTTTATTATTCATCTCGCTCTTCCTACCTACCCAAAATGCCTCGTTTAACCTAAATCTCCCTGGAAAATTAAACTACTTATTCTGGAACACCGAAAAATTAGATATACCGTGCAAAAGGTACGAACCGGGGTATGAGAATTATGAAAAAATAAAGGAGATTTAGAGGCAGGTAAATGCCAAAATTGTCTGGTCAACTGGGCCAGTAAGCGTCAGTCAGTTAAGTGCCATACGTGATACACGCTTGGGCGATCATGTCTCAAAAGAGACATGACTGACAGGCAGAAGATTATCCCGCAGTAGGTTGCCATTGCTTTCTGCGGTAGACTGGTTGCCGACCAAGGCTATAGAACCCAATCTGTCCTGTTATTTGTCTCATAGCTAGAGGGGGAAGAGATGTATTATATTATTAAGTAGTAATTAGTGGGGGGTCAGTTTATTACTTCATAACAATAGAAAACTGATCCCCCACTTTGTGCCCAGTAGAAGCCTTAATACTGTTTCCAACTATTATATTCAGTCAGTCAGTTAAGTGCCATACGTGATACACGCTTGGGCGATCATGTCTCGAAAGAGACATGACTGACTGGGCAGAAGATTATCCCGCAGTAGGTTGCCATTGCTTTCTGCGGTAGACTGGTTGCCGACCAAGGCTATAGAACCCAATCTGTCCTGTTATTTGTCTCATAGCTAGAGGGGGAAGAGATGTATTATATTATTAAGTAGTAATTAGTGGGGGGGGGTCAGTTTATTACTTCATAACAATAGAAAACTGATCCCCCACTTTGTGCCCAGTAGAAGCCTTAATCATGTTTCCAACTATTATATTCAGTCAGTCAGTTAAGTGCCATACGTGATACACGCTTGGGCGATCATGTCTCGAAAGAGACATGACTGACTGGGCAGAAGATTATCCAGCAGTAGGTTGCCATTGCTTTCTGCAGTAGACTGGTTGCCGACCAAGGCAATAGAACCCAATCTGTCCTGTTATTTAACTCATAACTGGAAGGAATATACGGATTAATACCTTTCCCAAGGGTATTTGACCTCGTCTTTTAACGTCTGTCCTACATTTCCCAACCCGTAAAATAATTTTCAGCCTCTCCTCCAATGACTAAGTCACTTCTCCTAATTCTTCCAAGAATGACCCCTCAAAAGCTTTCCCACACTATCCTTTGCTCCAGTAGAGGTTCCACGACCCTCAGCTTCTTCTCTGTCTTCCTCATCACACAAACAAATCCTTGACTCTCCTCCAGTGACCAGATCACTGATCTCACTCCCTTTAACCACGCCCCCTCATAAACCACAACCATCAAAAGAAGTAAACGCCCATCCGTAACAACGACGAAAAAAAAAAATAAGGAAAAGATCAAAGCTTCGCTAGATCACCGGAAAAAAATCTTTATCTTATGTCTCCAAGCTAAATAGAGAGAACAAGACAATATGGAAAAAAGATATAAGCTCAGAAATATTTGCTATTTAATCAGTAGTTTGGGGACAAACATGTGGACTACCCGATGAATTTTGCAGTCGCAAGTCTTCAGGACTGGCTCAGGGTACCGGTAGACTTGCGGGGTGGGTGATGGAAGAAACAGTAAAGAGCTTCAATGATATCACGAAAACGAAACCACGAAGAAATAATTGGAATAATTACGTCAGCAAACTTAGTTCAGCGACGAAATGAAAATCTGTTTGAAATATGATAAAGAAGGTAGCTAATAAATTTCATACTAATGCAATAAAAACACCTTTCCATAAGTAATAATAAAGTAACCATGAATGTTATATCGCTGAGGGACTATCCATAACCATCTCTAAAAACTCCTCAGCCAAGAATGGCAATCCACAATAGATCAAGTTGAAAGAAAAAGCTAAAAAACAAACAATGAACTTGCCAGCCAAGGCTATAGTACCGAATCTGTCCTATTCTTCTTCTTCTATGTGCCCTGTCCCTTCAGGACGTAGGCGATCATGGATCTCCACGTCTCCCTATCCCTTGTGGCTCTTAGTATGTTTGCTCCTGTTGCTCCTGGCAACCCCCGTTCCGTCATCCACCTGATCAGGCCCTGCAAATATGTTATCCGCTGCCTTCCTCTGTCTCTCCTTCCTTCTATCTGACCAGTCAGTATCAGGTTCTCCAGGCTTTCCTTCCTCATTGCATGTCCCAGGAACTTCAGTTGTCTCTTCCTGATGCTCAGCATCAATTTCCTTTTTGTTGCCATTCTTTCTAACACTTCGTCGTTGCTTGTATGCCCAGTCCACGATATCCGTAGCATCCTTCTGTAGAACCACATTTCGGCCGCTTCCAGTTTTGTCCTCATTTTCGATGATATTGTCCAGCATTCACTGCCGTACTGAAGAACTGACATCACGTAGCAGTCTAGCACTCTTTTCTTCGTTTCTATTGAGATCTTCCTGTGTGTTAGTATTTTGCTCATCTTCTGGAACGCGTCCTTTGCCATGCCAATTCGCCTTCGGCTGTCCTATTATTTAACTCATAACCGTAGGGAAGAGACCGGTTAATACCTTTCCAAAGAGTATTTGTGCGTAAGTGAATGCAAGGAATTCAACTGGAATTCGAACTCGGCTCCCCGATTCCGAGTCAATATCCTTCCGAGCTGATATTCTTCTGTATTTATGCTAATTTCTTTTTCCTTCTTCTTCTCCATCCTCAACATTCTCGTGGTGAACAAAGAAGAAGACGACAACAACAACTTCAACAACAACAACAACAACAAGACACTTTAACCAATACCTAAAATATTAACGTCTAAAAAATGAATGCTGATATCTACACACTTCAATTTATTATAGAGGAATTAAATGAATCTTTAATGAAAGCCCACGATACAGCTGTGAGACCAGACGATTATCAATTCCTAAAGCAGATGCCGAACAGATCTTTGAAATTGTTACTAAAATTATTTAACAAAATATGGAGAAGTGACCACTTCCCTTCTGGGATGTGCGTTGTGGTGCAGTAGATATCGACTCTGAACGATAAATCGGGGAGCCGAGTTCGAATTCCATTTGAATTCCTTGCATTCAATTACGCACAAATACCATTGGGAAAGGTATTAATTCCTCCCTTTCCCTCGTTATGTGTTTAATATGGCAACCAGTCTACCGCAGAAAGCAATAGCAATCTACTGCGGGATAATCTTCTGCCCAGTCAGTCATGTATCTTTCGAGACATGATCGCCCAAAGCGTGTATCACATATGGCATTTAACTGACTGACTGACTGACTGACCACTTTCTAGATTTGTGGAGCTACACTTTCATAATCTCTGTTCCGAAATATTAGAAGGAGGAATCAGAAACTGGAAATGACAAGTTGAGAACCTTAACTAGCTGTCTATGTAAAACCATGAAAAGAGCAATCAACAATAGATTAACTTACTATTTGGAAAGAACGGACTAATCCAGGATTAACAATGTGCATTCAGGTAAAAAAAAAAGAACCACGCATCTCCCTCTAACCCTGCAAGTTACTTGTTCACCACTTCTATAGCCTGGTATTGAACTCACGTCTAACCAACGTCTTTATCCTCTGGAGGATATAGACGTTTGTCAGTTCATGACTTGACTCTTGGTGAGGCTACAGTAGCGGTGAACAAAGAAACATGCAGGGTTAGAGGGAGATAACTTATGACTTCCAATCGAAGTTGTACGCAAGGAATGAGGATACTATACCCCAGTGATTGTGATTGGAATAAAGGGTTCGGTTCGACATTCCTAGCACTTGAAAAAGGCCAGAGCGTACAACGGCCGAAACGTCGTACAAATGGCAACAAAGATGAGGACGATAGTCCGAATAATGTAAATACTGTAACTTTCACGATTATACAACAACTAGCAGTATAGCCCGGCGTTGCTTGGGTGTAATGAAAGCTTTAAAACTAATCCATGGTCCTGGAGCTCAGACTCTTTGGACGTTGGCACGAAAGACTAAAAAGCAATAGTTGATCTGGCATTTGTCTCTGTTATTATGACTATGATACTGTCAGCTCTCTGCCTTCGGGTAGAGAGCGCTCTCTGCTTCCGAGCAAAGAGCACTAACCCAGTCGTGATTCCGCCGAAGGGTAGAATGACGACTCGGTAAAAATAGACAGACATTTTTTTTGGCCCGGCTATATGGCCGGGAAGACCCACTATAAAATGACCTTGTGTCGCATCTAACCTTGCGTGGGAAGGTTGGTAAATACCGTTGTTGCCATTTAAAGCGAAGCCGTAGACTGAAAAAAAAAATGAATGCATGTAAGTCAAATTTTGATTTTCTGGTATCTATGCCAAATAAGTTTTTTTCGTCGTAAACTGAAATTTGAAGGCTAAATAAGTCCTCTGAGTAAATGGTATGATGGCTGAGACTAAGAACTACAATTATACCTACTTAGAGCCAAACCCGAACCAAAGACTAAAATAAAAGGGCTGAAAAAATACAGACATACAGGCAGATAAACAGACAAACACACAAGTAGAGTAGATAGAATAAACTATCGCCCGGTTCACACTCCACTCACGTCTATTGAACAGGTGAAGAGGCTCATCCCTTGTTTCCTGTTTAGGATGTGGTTTCCGGTTTTTCTCTTTTCCAGTCGTTTCACTCTTTTTTTTATTTTATTTTTTTTTCAATTGAAGTAGATAGACTAAACTATCGCCCGGTTCACACTCCACCCACGTCTATTGAACAGGTGAAGAGGCTCATCCCTTGTTTCCTGTTTAGGATGTGGTTTCAGTTTTCTCTTTTCCAGTCGTTTCACTCTTTTTTTTTATTTTTATTTTTTTCAATTGGAGTAGATAGACTAAACTATCGCCCGGTTCACACTCCACCCACGTCTATTGAACAGGTGAAGAGGCTCATCCCTTGTTCCCTGTTTAGGATGTGGTTTCCGGTTTTTCTCTTTTCCAATCTTTTTACTCTTACGTAGCCCCCTGTGCATCAGTGGCGTTTTCGCCTTGCTTAGGGTGATATGATTAAAAAAACAAAAACAAACAAACATATTGCCTTATATATATATATATATATATATATATATATACTAACAAAATCAATAATATATATATATATATTATTGATTTTCTGCACTATTGTAAGAACTGCACCCTTGAAATTACTGAATATCGTTTCTGATGTCTTTATCTATGAGTGTATCAAATTTGATTAAATCAGACCACTCCTTCTATTACCCGATTTTTTCGATTATCGATTATCGATATTTATCGGGGGTACCTCGACACAAAACCTAGCTAAGAACACTCACAGACACTTATAGTACAACTGTGTAAAATTTCAAGAAAATTGGTTCAGCGGTTTCGGAGTCTATAGGTAACGGACACACACACAGGCACACACACACAGACAAAGTTCCATTTATATATAAGTTTAGATAGATACATAAATACTATGTGCAACAATAAACCAAAAATTACCAAAAAGAAACGCCTGCCAAAGGGAAGTTCGATATTCCTTTGAGTTGGCTCTAGTTTAATTACTGAAAGGAAACTAATAACTTACTAATTTTTCCAGGCTAAATCTCCCTCCCTTCAGCTTTGGAAGGGATTAAATCCAACGATCAGATAATCATCAAAATAGTAAAAGATACCACTGTAGTGAACAAAAAGAGAAATATAATATTATGTTGGATCACGAGCCACATTGAAATAAAGAATTTTTAAACAAAATAAAAAACAGCCATATTTATTTTAGAAAAAAAAATATTACCAGCAATGCACCGGACTCACGACAAAGCACTCTTTACATAAATGCCTCGATGAAACATTATCTACAAACTGATTTCTTACAAATAATACTTATTGTATTCATAAGGAAATATGTTAAACATTTTGTTGCTATTGAATACTCCAGTGAGATTGATATGACGTAAAACAAAATAATTCAGTGAGTTCAGTGCCACACGTGACACACGCTTGAGCGATCATTTCTCGAAAGAGACATGGCTGACTAGGCAAAAGATTTATCCGAATGCTTATCTTATCATTGGGATCAATCCCATGAAAATTCGTGACTTGCTTGAAAGACTATGGATACTATATACAATTGGAGTCATCCAAAATCAGATCTTGCAAAATGCTAGCTGACGACACAAAATTTACCAAAATGTAGGTTTGTGTTGAACATTGTGGCTCCAGATGTTCCGAAAATAGGAACTGTATATACAAAATGTTCCGACATGTAGGCTTTGTATTTAACAATGTGAATCAGTGTTTACAAAATACTAGCTGAAGGGAGAAAATTCTCCTAGATGTAGGTTTCTGTTAAACATTGTGAATCACTGGTCGCAAAATGCTGGCCGAGGACACAAAAATCTGCAAAATGTAAGTTTGTGTTGAAATCTGTGAAATATAAGTCACAATATGCTAGCTGAAGACATAAAAATCTGCAATATGTTTTGTTTTAAACACTGTGAATCAGTGGTTGCAAAATGCTATCTCAAAATAAAAAAATAAATAAAAAAAAAGATAAGTGAAGCGAAGATAAATAAATTTTCTGGGACAATGATTTTCAAGCATACTTTGTGATGCATCATCGTTACCCGGATATTATTTCACCTGTTAAGGCAACACGAACTGTGATGTTATTGCAAATGGCGTAAATATTGCAAACAAGATTATTACGAAAATTAGAAATTAATCAGATTAGAAAGTTGAAACGGTAGAATCATTTGGAATGCAGGAAGAGAATGTCAAGGTGATTCCCTCTGTGATTGGTTCATTGGGATCAATCCCATGAAAATTCGTGATTTCCTTGAAAAACTATAGATACTATATAACATTGGAGTCATCCAAAATCAGATCTTTTGTTCTCTATAAATATTTTGATGAAAATTTTGTCTGTCTAATGTCCTTGTCACTTGACAGATACCTTCAGGTACCTGGTGTATTCAAAAACTCAAAATAATATTAGGACTTTGAATATGTTCTCGCTGACTTTTCATGAAAATTAATACTTTATTTACAAAAAATAGTAAGATACAGGTCACTGAAAGTATTGTCCATCGCTAGCCATTACATTTTCCCATCTTTCTAGCAGCATTTGAATTTCACGTTGGAAAAACAACGTCTTTTGAAGCTAACCATGAGTCGACCCATTCTTTTGGCATCTTCATAAGAATGGAAGTGCTGATTAGCCAGTCCATCTGCCATCGATCGGAACAAGTAATGATATGACGTGTGAATACGGCGGGTAAGATAGTAAGTAGATTATCATCAGATTATAAGATAGTAAGTAGATTATCATCAGATTATAAGATAGTGAGTAGATTATCATCAGATTATAAGATAGTGAGTAGATTATCATCAGATTATAAGATAGTAAATAGATTATCATCAGATTATAAGATAGTAAATAGATTATCATCAGATTATAAGATAGTGAGTAGATTATCATCAGATTATAAGATAGTAAGTAGATTATCATCAGATTATAAGATAGTAAATAGATTATCATCAGATTATAAGATAGTAAATAGATTATCATCAGATTATAAGATAGTGAGTAGATTATCATCAGATTATAAGATAGTGAGTAGATTATCATCAGATTATAAGATAGTAAGTAGATTATCATCAGATTATAAGATAGTAAGTAGATTATCATCAGATTATAAGATAGTAAGTAGATTATCATCAGATTATAAGATAGTAAATAGATTATCATCAGATTATAAGATAGTAAGTAGATTATCATCAGATTTGCAACATGTGGCCGAGCGTTTTCATGTTGCAAAATACTTTTGTAGTGTATCTGCTCGTATGATCAGCCCAAATGCATCAGTCGTAATCGATAACAATCTCCTGTGATGGCTTCGGTTGTTTTGAGCCGCTTATCATAAACTATTCCCAGCTGATCTCACTACACGCAGAGCAGAAGCTTCGAACCATGGATATTCGGCTTTGCCGCCGATGATGATGCATGGTCTTGCTTACCCGACGATCGTTTACGAATATCGTTTTCATTACCGGTCAAGATACGACGCAAAACACCTTTCCTTTTCTTTCATTGATCAGCTGTTCACCGCCGTTCGACCTCTCTCGAATACAACTTGTATGGCACCCAATGTCCTTGCATTTGAACCATTTCTAAACCTTTCAAACGTTTCGAAACATTTGTGCGATCAACGCCTAATTATTCTGTGAGTTGAGCTTGTGCCTGACATTGAATTCTCTATAGTTGATTTTCTAAGCACTGCTAAGCTAAATGCCGAAAGTATGGGGTACACAGTGAGGATCGAACTCATTACCCAGTTGTAATAGGTGCTAGCAGGAGAAACTTGTTAACTATTACACCACGTTGGGATATCTCTTTTGAAGTCTCTATGGATTTTTAAAATTTTATTGGATTCAAAATGTGTGGAATTTTGTACTTCATGAAATAATGCCTCCAATTCTTTATCTTCAACTTTTTGTTGTGCTGGGGCATTTTTTACCATCGTCATCACAATCATTATTTTTTTAAGCGTCTAAATCAATCTGTGTATGATGTTTCCGATAGAGCATAGTCGCCGTAAGTCTCAACAAGAATTCCGTGTGCTTCAACTGCAGATTTCTTTTGAATAAAGTAGTGCAGTAAAATTCCTCGCAAATGCACTTTCTTTAGCGACATGTTTAACGCTATGAAAAGCAGAGTTGCTTAGACTACGGCTAAATGACATACACTGAATTTCAAGTTGCTTATAGTACTTCCTTACCATTTGAAACTACACGCAGGTAGTTCTGGTAACGCCCTTTGTTGAAAAACATCGAGAATGTGTTAAAGGTTTTATTATTATGTCATTTTTCATCATATTTCGATTTCTGCTTTGGTCTCACTACCAACCAAGTCTGCGGGGAGACCTAAGGCAGGTCGTGGCGTGTTGTTATGGTTCCATTTCATGTTTTTCTATCTCCCCTATCATCCCTAGCGTTACATAGATAAAGTTTTCCTTAGTGTGTGGGCTGTATTTAATAAGACAATTTTTTGTATATCTCTTAAGCTGGGGTTTCCAGGGATTCTTTCAATGTGTTGTTTTGTTCCATGTTTTATCATTCCAAGTGCACCTACTATCACTGGCACAACTCTTGTTTTCAATTTCCACATTTTTTCTATTTCAATTTCCAGGTCTTTATATTTTGACAGTTTTTCAAATTCCTTGATTGCTATGTTACAATCCGCTGGACAAGCCATATCAATTAATAGACAAGTTTTCTCCTTCTGGTTTTTAACAATAATGTCTGGCCTGTTTGCTTCAATTTTTCTGTCTGTGTAGATGGTGTAATCCCATAGAATGGTGACATCTTCTATTTCTGTAACCGGTGCTGGGTGATGTTCATACCAGTGTTTGTTTACAGATTTTCCATATGTTTGCACATTGCCCAATGTAAATATTGCCCAACTCTATCGTGGCGATTTTTATATTCATTTGGGGCAAGTACAGAACAGCCTGAGATTAGGTGGTCTATTGTCTTGGTGTTTATCACAAAACCTGCATTTTGGATCCATATTATTATGCATAATATTTGCCTGAAAGTTTCTAATGAAAAGACTTTGGTCTTGTGCTGCAAAAATAAAGCATTATTATTATTATTATTATTATTATTATTATTATTATTATTATACTTGAATTAGAGAGAAGCGCACCAATAAAGTGAGAGTAGGGTACAAGTATAAGCAGACCAATATACACATAAGCACAAATTTAATAAGAGTATACGAGGCACATGCACCTCAGTCAAATTTACCTGATATATTATTATTATTATTATTATTATTATTATTATTACTGTTGCTGCTGACGTCGTTGTTTAGGAGAGTAACGTCCCTAAAAATTGACGCCAAGATAAAAATAAACTCGATAAATCCATCCACCTACCCAGTCTGATATGAGTGGTTAAGTTTCCACTGTGACTGTTGCAATTAGAACATAACAATTTACACCTACGAAGAGTTTTATATAACAATTTTTTTTTAGTTTGGCTTTATTGTCAGCGGTAAGAATCTTAATAAGATAAGTAACGCTCATGAAAGCAAACACAAAAAAATAAATCTCTAGTAACACTTAGAAAACTTTTTAAAGGAAAGGATAAAAAAAGTACTGTTAATTACCAGAAAATAGAATATATGGTTTTGTGCAATGAAAACAGCCACGAATACTAGCTCCGAAGTGGACATGTCATGAATACGAAAGTACGAAAATTTAGATATATGGGAAATGCTTTCAGAGATGTGAAGATAATGTGACTCTGAAATCCGAAGTATATTTGGAATGGTAAACCATAGCTCCCAAAAGATAATGTAATAAGCAACAAAAAATTGTATTTGGAAACAGAGTATTTGTCTATATTTCTGAGATTAAGTAATATTTACACTATTTACATTATTCGGACTATTGTCCTCATCTTCGTCGCCATTTTTACGACGTTTCGGCCGTTTTAATTCTTTGGGTCAAGTCAGTGGAACTAACCGACGCCTACATCCACTAGGCGATGTGTCCTTGTGAGTTGTGCGTTGAATAACATGTTACAGTAGTAGTAAAAACTAACTTAGACTTCGGGTTAAAGGAAGATATCTCATCACTACCAGAAGTGGCTTTGCACAAGGAATGAGAATGATATAACGCAGTAATCGTAATAAAGAGTTCGGTTCGAAATTCCTAGCACCAGAAGAAGGCCGGAGCGTAAAGCAGCCGAAACGTCGTAAAAATGGCAACGGAGATCAGGACGATAGTCCGAGAAATGTAAATAGTGTAGAAACAAAGTAATAAGGAAGAAGAAAAAGTGGTACTGGCTGCTCGGTAATTGAATGTCAAATGTTTCTGATATTACTGTTATTCCCCTTCTGCTACGCTTGCCATCAGCCTGTTCTGTGAGTGTCATCTTCTCTAAACCACCATTCCCCATTATGTGTTATAGAAACTTCAACTGTCTTTTTTTCTGATTGTAAATATTTTATTTTTTCTTGTTTAAAATTACATCAACTCTTCCTTGTTGATCATACCTTCTGACCATTTATTTGAAAAATACATAATTTAGGTACGGTTAGGACACATCATCAGTGATGTTACCCCGGTTCATTGACGGTTTCGGTCCTTTAAAAACATCATATATATATATATATATATATATATTGAAAAATACATTATTTAGATGCAGTTAGGACACATCATCAGTGATGTTACCCCGGTTCATTGACGGTTTCGGTCCTTTAAAAACATCATATATATATATATATATATATATTGAAAAATACATTATTTAGATGCAGTTAGGACACATCATCAGTGATGTTACCCCGGTTCATTGACGGTTTCGGTCCTTTAAAAACATCATATATATATATATATATATATATATATATATTGAAAAATACATCATTTAGATGCAGTTAGGACACATCATCAGTGATGTTACCCCGGTTCATTGACGGTTTCGGTCCTTTAAAAACATATATATCATATATATATATATATATATATATATATATATATATATATATATTGAAAAATACATCATTTAGATGCAGTTAGGACACATCATCAGTGATGTTACCCCAGTTCATTGACGGTTTCGGTCCTTTAAAAACATCATACCTTCTCCCCAGGTTGACCCAGCCAAGGTTGATCAGACCCCAGCCTGTGTCCTAATCTCTATTTGCTACGTTATTGGAATGCAAGATGTTTTGGTTGCACAGGAGAAGAGGAAAAATTTCTAGAATAAAGCCGTCCACAAATAAATGAATGTCCAGTGATGATAATGTGTAAATGGTTCTAGTAAATATCAGGGAAAAAATTGATTTTTCGTAATATTGATGTGAAGATGAATGGTTAAAATAGCTAAATGATCAGATAGAGAGAAAAAAAAATATACATATTATGCTTGTTCGAAGAACAAAATCTCAGCCGCGGATTTCTTTTAAATAAAGTAGTGCTGTAAAATTCCTCGCAAGTCTCTTCTTCATCTGCGAGAAAATTCTTTATTATTCGTGGGTACTTAGGAGGTATGATATTATTGATTAATTCAATCCTCTTTTAATTTACATTTCCTACTATATATTCTTACATTTTAATTATTTATAGTCTGTCGAAGATTTTTTTCTGTATATTTCTTTTGTAATGATATCACCCCAAGCAAAGCGATAACGCCACTGATGCGGAGGGGGCTACGCAAGAGTAAAAAGATTGGAAAAGAGAAATCCGGGAACCACATCCTAACCAGAGAACAAGGGATGAGCCCCTTCACCTGTTCAATAGACGTGGGTGGAGTGTGAACCGGGCGATAGTTTAGTCTATCTACACCAATTGAAAAAAAAAGTAAAAAAGATTGGAAAAGAGAAATCCGGAAACCACATCCTAACCAGGGAACAATGGATGAGCCTCTTCACCTGTTCAATAGAAGTGGGTGGAGTGTGAACCGGGTGATAGTTTAGTCTATCTACTCCAATTGAAAAAAAAAGTAAAAAAGATTGGAAAAGAGAAAGCCGGGAAACACATCCAAACCTGGGAACAAGGGATGAGCCTCTTCACCAGTTCAATAGACCTGCGTGGAGTGTGAACCGGGCGATACTTAATCTATCTACTCCAATTGAAAAAAAAAAGTAAAAATGATTGGAAAAGAGAAAGCCGGGAACCACATCATAACCAGAGAACAAGGGATGAGCCTCTTCACCTGTTCAATAGACGTGGGTGGAGTGTGTACCGGGCGATAGTTTAGTCTGTCTACTCTAATTGAGAGAAAAAAAGAAAACAGTAAAAAGATTGGAAAAGAGAAAGCAGGGAACCACTTCCTAAATAGGGAACAAGGGATGCGCCTCTTCACCAATTTCAATAGACCTGCGTGGAGTGTGAACCGGGCGACACTTTAGTCTATCTACTCCAATTGAAAAAAAAAAGTAAAAATGATTGGAAAAGAGAAAGCCGGGAAACACATCCTAACCAGAGAAAAAGAGATGAGCCTCTTCACCTGTTCAATATACGTGGGTGGAGTGTGAACCGGGCGATAGTTTAGTCTATCTACTCCAATTGAAAAAAAAAAGTATAAAGATTGGAAAAGGGAATGCCGGAAACCACATCCTAACCAGGGAACAAGGGATGAGCCTCTTCACCTATTCAATAGACGTGGGTGAAGTGTGGACCGGGCTATAGTTTAGTCTATCTATTCCAATTGAAAAAAAAAAAAGAAAAGAGTGAAATGATTGGAAAAGAGAAAGCCGGGAACCATTCTAACCAGGGAACAAGGCATGAGCCTCTTCACCTGTTCAATAGACGTGGGTGGAATGTGAACCGGGCGATACTTTAGTCTCCCTACTCAAATTAAAAAAAAAAAAAAAGAAAGAAAAGAAAAGAGTGAAATGATTGGAAAAGAGAAAGCCTGGAACTACATCCTAACCAGGGAACAAGGGATGAGCCTCTTCACCTGTTCAATAGACGAGGGTGGAGTATTTGCGCCTTTGAATTTTTGTTTCTAATTTTATATCTTTTCTAGTACCGTAACCAAGTATATGCGTTGTGGTGCAGTGGATATTGGTTCGGAACGAGTAAATCGTAGAGCGGTGCTTAAATTCCAGTTGCATTCACTAATGCACAAATATCCTTTTGGAGGATATTAATTCGTCTCTTCTCCCCAGTTATGGGCTAAATAGCAGGACAGATAAGGCTCTATAGCCATAATTGGCAACCGGTTTACGGCAGAAAGAACCTACTGTGAGAAAAACTCTTGTCTTGTCAATTATGTCTCTTTTGAGACATGATCGTCCAGGCGTGTATCATGTATGTCACTTACATGGCTGATACATATCGAATACTTCAGCCAAACATGTTTAACTTCGAAGGCATTCATAAATAAAATGAGCCATCCGGAACATTGTCTGTATATGTCTGAGGTAATCCATATAACTTGGACATTCTGTACTCGTAGACCTTTGATTTCTTGCTGGATATAGAGTGTGAATCATTTTTTAATGGCAGAAAGCTCATCTCCTCTCATATTGAACAGTTATCTATCTATCTATCTATCTATCTATCTATCTATCTATCTATCTATCTATCTATCTATATATATATATATATATATATTATTTCATTAAATTACTTTAATCCGAAACGGAAAAGTAGGAAGGTAAATCCCAAGAACCTGATCCTAATTAATATTAAAAATTTTAATATTAAAAAATGATACAGGAGGAGAGCTCAATGTAATTAAAATTACAGAGCTAATATAAATTAAAATAAATTTTCAAAATTAAAAAATGTTGAATGAACATGAAATCCCTAAGAGAGATTTCACGCATCCTCAGCAACAGACGGTCTATATCAAAATGAGAATAAAAATAAGATTAAAAAGAGAAATAAAAAAATAAAAAAATAAAAAATAAAAAAGATAAAGAAATAAAAAAATAAATAACGGTTAAGATTTGAGAAATATACGTCACAAAAAAAAACTTTTTTTTTTGAAAATCAGTCTATTTTTGGTTTTTACTTTTAGATAGAGTTGTAAGTGAAGAGATGGGAAATTTGGCATGTCTAGCTTAATAAACGATAAGGGTTAAGGAAGAGATATATTAATGAGCGATATATATATATATATATTTTAGATATAGATATATTAATGAGCGATATATATATATATATATATATATATATACATATATATATATAGATATATTAATGAGCGTATATATATATATATATATATATATATATATATATATATATCGCTCATTCAGTAATGGATTAGAGCACTGGCATATCTAATGATAATATACACGCTAAAAAGTCTGCCTTCTTCTACCGAGCGCCCATAGCCCAGAGGTAAAATCGCGACTGACGCCAATTCGGTCGGATTTCAATCCTGGGTTAAAAAGCAATCGGAGTCTAACCGTACTGATGAGCTGTGATAGAGCGAAACAGATCTGTCTGCGGATGACTATATATGTATATATATATATATATATATATCTGTAAATTTATCTTTAAACACTTCTCGAAAACCCCACCGAGTATAAACGCGGAGAGGAAAAACATGGAAACAAAAAAAGAAACGAACTAAGCACTTGGACATTAGTCAAAGTATTAGTCGTAAGAATATATATATATATATATATATATATATATATATATATATATATATATATATACAATAACGGCCATAATTATTAGGCCAACCCAATATTTTAAAAATGATGTATTTCTTACTATTTTTTAGTATTTATTGCCAAATGAATAATTGTAAATGAAAATAGAATGGTTCTTTTGTTAATATTGCACAATAACATGTCCATCAAATGAAATTATAAATATTTAATAATTACCTGCATTGAAGTTTCATCACTGAAAGAATGAAAAAAATTTAGAGTGATTCCGACTAGTTCATCTTTGCTTCGTTGCCTTGTAAAATCTTGCAAAGTAATAGTAACAAACGAACCATTCTGTTTTCATTTGGCAATAAATATTAAAAATAGTATGATATACATAATTTAAAAAACAAAACAAAACTGGGGTGCCTTAATAATTATGTCCGGTAGTCTATATATAAATGGATATGTCTGTGTGTGTGTGTGTGTGTGTGTTTGTGTGACTTCATTTTAACGCAACCTACTTTTCCGAAACCTTTGGTCTGATTTAAACATAAATTGTGTCAGTTGTCGATAATGAGATGAACCTTTGATGAACGCAAATTTTTTTCGAATCGATTTACACGGCACAGCAGTAATCAACGAAACGCTTAGACGAGACGCCTTATGCGAATTCAACCAAATTTGGATAACTTGTAGAACAAGGTTCGAACCTTTGATGTATAGAAACATTTTTCGATATCAATATGCAGGGTTTGTCAAAAAGTCAAAGACAAACATAATTTCAGGTAGTCTTTTACGCAATTTCATGCATTTCTCCAAGACAATTCTCTCAATCAAAATTCGAGTCACTGGGAGATCAAGGTTGTATGCCTTGATTTGCGAACATAGATTTCAGTTGATTCACAGAGTGCGGTAAAAATTAATAGAAAATGTTGCTTTCTTCGGTCGTTTATTTTTCTGAAAAGCTTTGTTGTATTCCAACAAAAATTGGGTCTTTTCTTTTTTGTAATTTCTACTTTACCATATGCCATAACAATTTCACGTTTTCTATAAAGTGTCAACTCCTCCGACGTTGCATGGACAATGCATCCATATATACATAACAACGTCATCGAGTCACATTACAGGCTCCCGTATCTCCCGTGTATTGGCAAAATTGACCAAGCATGAATCCCGTCTTACAAATCCAACAAAAACCAATATTTGCTTCGCATTTTTTAAGACTTATGCTTCAATGCAACGCCATACTGGAGCATTTTGAACAAGTACTTGACCTTACCATTTTAACATCACCACTAAAAGACCCCGAGCATCATTTTAAAATTTGGAAAGTCGAGTTCGAATTGCAAGAGAATCCATTGCATTCAACTGGTCTAAGAGAAGGGAAAATTTAATTTAAACGAGCCTGAAGAGTGTTGGGCTCCGCTCGGCTGTTATACCCAAAGGAACCCCACTTCTACTGCAGTTTCACTATATGTGATGTCCCAACGACTCTAATGAGTCACGAGGAGAAAATCAGCTTTTAATTATACGAAAAAAAATTCGATCACAATTTTTCCAACTTCCCGTTGATCAACGTTGCAAACACTTTCTAATACGGGCATTTTCATTATTTGCATTGTTTGAACTGCTGACCCCATATTTATTAGCCTGTTTACGATGTTTCAGTCGTTGTACGCTCCCGACTACTTCAGGTGCAAGGAATTTCTAACCGAACCCTTTATTAAGATCTCTGGGGTATATCATTCTTATTCAATGTGCGATGCTACGTCTGGTAGCTATATCCGAAACTCCGCTTCTTTCTAGGAACTTATCAAAAATGTTCCCATCAAACGCAACAAATGGTTAGCCTTGATGTGCTGAGTCTGTTCACCACGGTGGTGGCACTATCGGTAGACATGGAGAAAACTGGCGTCTGTCTCATTCCTAGGAGTACGTATCAGCATATTACTAGAAAACCTGATGGAGTGGTGATTTTCTGCATACAAACAACACAGTTTGGAATGGGATCAGACATATTGAGAGGATGAAGGCTTAGCAATGGGTTCGCCATTATCCCCATTATTGGATAACATACACATGGATTACTTTGAAGACATGACATAGAATCAACAGCTCTAAAGCCAACTCTATGGCTGAGATACGTTGATGACACCTTCATACTAGGGCCACACCAGGAAGAGGCCAAGATGCTACTGGACCATGTGAATTCAATAAGATCATCGATACAGTTCACAATGAACAAAGAGAACAACAACAAAATATTTCTGGATGTACTTCTATCTCGAACAGAGAGGGGGTTCAAGACATTCATATACCGCAAGTCAACATTCACCAGACAATACTTTAACTTCAACTCCCACCACGCATACAATGTAAATAAATGCATCGTCTCGGGCAAAAGTTATAATCGGCGACTCAGAGACATACTAACAGGATATGGTAAGTATAAACAGTACCCTACAATGTAACAATTATCTAGGGTACATGACTACAGTTCCAATGAACGTGGAAGAGAGGATGCGTGCGTATAACAATACTCAGAAAACAGCCTCGGTCTGTTTACCGTATCTGAAGGCTTTATCAGAGAAAATACAAATGATCTGTGGTCCATATAACATTAAGACGATCTTTAGAAGTGGTTCTATACTTTGCAGATACCACTCCCGAGTAAGACCGAGGAGAACATGAATAAGGACTGTGTGTACGCCATTCATTGTAGCTGTGGAAAGCAATACAAAGAAGAAACGGGCCTCCACCTTATGTAAGGTTGGAAAAACATCACAAGGTCATAACACGAGGAGAGATAGAAAAATCAGGCGTAATTGACCACATATCGAGGGAGAAAGGAGATCACCACCCCCTATGGGATGAAGTTGAAATGATTGGTAGGGAGCACCACTGGAAACTACTGAAACTTAAGGCATCTACGCATATGCTTGGGTACACAAATCTCCTAAGCCGACCAAGCATAGAAATAAGTACCATATGGGAACCAGTAATATGGAGTGCTAGGGAAGTCATTTGCGTCGAAGATTGCAATGTCAGTTTTTGTTAAAAATATGCTAGATAAAATCATTAGCATCAAAGATTGCAAATAAACTCTGTTAAAAAATGATACTGAGACATTAGTCCCAGAAATTAATGTCCTGATGTCCTCAAGGACACACGGCCCAGTGGATATAGATGTTAGCTAGTTCCAGTGACTTGACCCAAAGATTTGTAAGTTCAATACCAGGCTACTTCAGAACAAATAACTTAGGAAAGAGAGATAAATACATGGCCACCAGCAGTGGCATCGGACATGGAATGAATATCATAAAATAAGTGATCGCAATAAAGGGTTCGGTTCAAAATACTTACCATTTTCGAAACGTTGTAAACATGACAATAAAGATGAGGACAATAGCCCGAACAATGTAAATACTACCTCATCTAAGAAATATAGACAAATAATGACGGACATTTTCCCATTTACAGACGCTTTTGATTCAAAGGTGCGCATAGCTTATGAATCATTTTTTATTGTTAGAAATTAGATTTTTTATTTATTAAAGACCTTTTTTTATTATTTAAATGGAATATCCGAGAAAAATTTTCTTCAATTCTTCATTGACCAACATTACAGAGAAAAGCTTATGCAGACATTTTTTATCATTAATTAAATCGCAAAAATGAATATTAATGTTCGCCTTTGGAATTATTCCACTTTTTAAAACGTTTCACATGAAAGTTATATTGCAGTTATCCTAATTTAAGACCGACTGTTTCCAGTTTCTATAAATATTCATACAATCCATCGCTTTTTCGCCTTAGTTTAAATTAAGTACATTTTTCCATGAGAAAAACAAAAACAATTTGGAATTTCTTCTATTTCAAGATCAAATTGAATGAACTTAGATTGACTTTGAATTTTATTGATCTTCATCTATTCCAACATTTGTTTACGTTGTTTTGTTTCTCGAAACTTTTAAATCATTGCCAGGACTCTAACTAGATTAAAATCGTGATTGAATAATATTTCTTTGTCAGCAATATTTTTTCTAAGAGAATAGAAATATTTCATTCTTAAAGGCGACTCTTTAAGTTTTATTTTGTCAAAAACAACTAACGTTCTACCATTTGTCCATATATATGTCCACACACACACACACACACACACACACACACACACACACACACACACACACACACACACACATATATATACTAGCACTATAGCCCAATATAGTGTGTCTGTGTGTGTGTCCGTTACCTATAGACTCCGAAACGGCTGAAACGATTTTCTTAAAAATTTACACAGTTGTACTATAAGCGTCTGCGAGTGTTCTTAGCTAGGTTTTGTGTCGAGGTATCCCCGATAAATATCCAAAATCGATAATCGAATAAATCGGGTTATAGAAGGAGTGGTCCGATTTTAATCAAATTTGATACACTTATAGACAAAGCCATAAGAAACGATATTCAGAAGTTTCAAGGAAGCAGTTCTAAAAATAGTGCAAAAAAGCGATAATATATATATATATATATATATATATATATATATATAAAAGGCAATGAAGAGCAAAAAAGGGTTGGAAACACTTTAAAATAAATATACATATAAATATATATACTTATAAATAGGGGAGGAGAAATCGCGTGTAAATAATTAGCAAGGGACTGTTAAAATAAAATATCCACCAACAAATTCCTTCTGCCGTCAAGAAGAAGGTTTGCATAAAGATATAGCGACTGATTCCAAAATCTTTAAATGATTATTGGAACCAGCTGTTTGTATAATTTTGAGCCACTCTTTCCTGTACGACTTTATATTTCCAACGATTTTTTCCTGATAAGATGTTGGTCGAAAAGGCCTTAGGAACTATCAATATATTTCTTCTATTTAAAATAGTATTATACCTCCACACATTTGTTTATATATATATATATATATATATATATATATATATATATATATATATATATATATATATTTCTATTGGGGAGAGGTAACGGATTTATACCAAAGGTAACGCAAGACAAGCCATTTATACGCACGGTGTACATAGCCGTGTATAAAAATATATGAGAAATAAGAAAAACATTATTAAGGATATAATAAAATATAATAAAAGAACGAAAATTAAGAAGAGAGAAGATAAAGATTGACATTGCATTTAAATTTTTTGAGATTAACCTTTACTGGAATCTAAGAACCCTGAAGAGAGTTCCACAAGCGAGAAGTGTGAGAAAAGAAACTGTTACCACAGAACTTACGGTTACAATTACAGAATTCAACTTTAAATCGATGACACGTTTTTGTTAATTTAGTCAGTCAGTTAAGTGCCATCCGTGATACACGCTTAGACGATCATGTCTCGAAAGAGACATGAATCACTGGGCAGAAGATTATCTCACAGTAGGTTGCCATTACTTTCTGTGGTAGACTGGTTGCCAGACAAGGCTATAGAACCTAATCTGTCCTGTTATTTAACCCACAACTGGAGGGAAGAGATGGATTAATACCTTTCCAAAGAGTATTTGCGCGTGTGAATTCAACTAATTCAACTGGAATTCGAGCTCGACTCCCCGATCTTTCGTTCCGAGCTGATATCCACTACACCACAACAATGCTTAAATTCATAGAATCTCGATATGAATATGGTTTCGTTATTTCCAAACAGATAAAATTGCCTGATTCAAGTTGCGTTATAATTTGAATTCCTCATACAATTTATTTCACTCGTTTCTCGTGACTGATTGAATATTTGTTTAATAGCATATAAACACCTTATGTGTCATTTAATATCGAAATTTAATTTTCTTGGGAGCTTTTCAGTAATATAATATCGAAGACGCATTAGCATGGCCAAGGACATATTTCAAAAGCTAACTAGAGTATTGAGAGAGAGGAAAATCTCATTGGAACCGAAGGAAAGAGTGCTGGATTTCTGTGTGATACATGCCCTTCTGTATGGCAGTGAATATTGGACGATTTCATCAAGGATGAAGGAGAGGCTTTAGGAAGCAGAAAAGTTGTTTTACAGAAAGATGCTGAGGATACCATGGACGCGTGCAACTATGAGGTGTTGAAAAGGATGCAAACAAGAAGAAAACTCATACTTAATATCAGGAAGAGACAGATGATGTTCCTGGGATATGTAATGAGGAAGGAGAGCCTGGAGAATTTAATACTCACAGGACGGATAGAAAGAAAAAAGATGTGAAAAAAGTGCAAGGCATATTTGATAGGCTTGATAAAATGGATGGGGGTGCGGTGCTTGTGGAAATTACCAAGAAGAAAAATACTGAGAGCGTGAAGAGACAGGGCCAAGTGGAAGTCCATAATCGCCTACGTCCTGAAAAGACACGGCACATGAAAAATAAGAAGAAGAAGAAGAAGAAAAGAAAATGAAAAAGAAGAAGAAGAAGATGAAGAAGGAGAAGAAGAAAAGAAAAAGAAGAAGATGAAGAAGAAGAAGAAGAAAAAAGAAAAGGAAGAAAATATTAAAGAAAAAGAAAAAGAAGGAGATGAAGAAGAAGAAGAAGAAGAAGAAGAAGAAAACTAAAAAGAAGAAGAAAAAGCAAAAGAAGAAGAAAAGAAAAAGAAAAAGAAGATGAAGAAGAAGATGAAGAAGAAGCAGAAGAAAAAGAAAAAGAAGATGAAGAAGAAGAAGAAGGAAAAGATAAAGAAGAAGATGAAGAAGAACAACAAAAAGATAAAGATGAAGAAGAATAAAAAGAAAAAGAAGAAGAAGAAGAAGAAGAAGAAGAAGAAAAGAATAAAAAGAAAAAGAAGAAGATGAAGAAGAAAAGGAAGAAAAAGAAAAAGAATATGAAGAAGAAAAAGAAGAAAAAGAAAAAGAAGAAGTAAAAGAAAAAGAAGAAGAAGATGAAGAAGAAGAAAAAGATAAAGAAGAAGAAGAAGAAGAAGAAGAAAAAGAAGAAGAAGAAGAAGATGAAGAAGAATTGTTTGTCATTTAACTGTAAATGTGTATTGTTGGTTACTTGTTTTTATAAAATATATTGTTGGTATTTTACTATGAAAATATACATTTTATACTTTTGTCTGAAGTATCACTATTTGCTAGCACCCCGGGTTAGTGTATCCTGAGAACAACAACAATTAAGGGATGATTCAATGCTCCTCAAAATTACCAATCTCTCGACCAGAGGCCTTACAGCTGGATGTTTCTTATCGCCATATCCAGGACTACATGGCTCGTGCATAGCTACAAGTAATTGTTTGGAATTTATACTTACGTTCTAATTAAGGCCATTCAGTCAAGTTAAAAACGTACGACAGACATTTTTCTAGCCAGTCTCATATGGCGCAAATACACCATAAAAATAAACATCGAATTTTAATTACGACGGAAATTTTGTCCTGCTTAAGTTTAAACTACAGACATTCATTTGTCGGTGTTAGAGTTTTCAGCTCCTTTGGATACATTTTCTAGACTAGATATCCATAAAAACAGTCTTTCTTTCTGGTACCGTTTGCAATTGTCAATATACATAAATTGTTATAATCAACACAGTCATAAATTTTCCATAAACATTGCTGTGAAGCAACGAAATACAGCTTCACACCACTATGACTTGCGGTTTTAATAGCATTTGTGGTGCAGGAGATATCGGCTCGGAACGAGAAGTCAGAGAACCGAGTTCGAATTCCAGGACGATATGAAGTGGAATGAATATATTGAATAAATCTAGGTCTGCTTTTGGAGAGGTGGTTCACTGATTAGTGATAGACAACTTCTCTCCAGAATTTTTCTTACATATTTATAAGTCTACTATTTCTCGTTGGATGTGCGTTGAGATGCAGTGGATGTCGGCTCGGAACGAGAAATCAGAGGGGCGAGTTCGAATTCCAGTTGCTTTCATTTACGCGCAAATAGAAATAAATAAATACGTTTATTCTCCCTCAAGCTATGTGGTAAATTGCAGTACAGATTTGTTTCTGTGGCCTTGATTTGCCACGAGTCCACCACAGAAAATAAAAACAACCTACTGAAGTAAAAAACTTCTGCTCAGTTAGTCATGTCTTGTTCGAGACATGATCACCCAAGCGTGTATTACGCATGGAAATTAACTTATTGTCTAACGTCTTTAGATAGAGTTGAGAAAAAGCGAAAAGCCAGAGACTGGTAGAGGCACATTGGAACTATAACATAAACGACATGCACACCCAGTTACCTGAAATGTATCTTGTTTTCACTTTACAGCATGGGATAAGAAATGTCTCGTAAATTTTGAATGCTTCCAAAACGAAGCTGATATCACAGACAATCGCTCCTACCCCGCTTAGCATGGATCAGGCTAGTCTTCTTGAATGCAAAACACTGCACCTCCTCGGGTTAACTCTCACAACAGACCTCAAATGGAATGACTATATAGAAACCATAGCTAAATCCGCTGCTAAGAAGGCCAGTTCTCTTTGTAGGAAGTTTTTCCCGTTTGAAACAATCCTGCACCCGCCCGTACATTCAATAATGCGGCCATGTCTGGTCGGGTGCTTCTGCTATCCATCTATGGGTCCTTGACAAAATCCAACGGAGAATCTGTAATGTGATCTATACCGACTTGGAAGCTCAGATATAGTAACTTTCTCACCGGTGCAATGTGGCTTCCCTGTATCTCTTCTACAAATACTTTCACGGCTTCTGCTCTGATGAGCTAAGCTCCTTGGTGCCACATATATATGAATTTACTCGAGCCACAAGATTAGTAACTTGGTCCCACCCTTTTATTGTTAAGCCAATAAAATGTAAATGCAAATTCTACTCCATCAGCTTCTTTTCTTGCACTTCCCGCCTATGGAATTCCCTTCCGATTACTTGCTTCCCCGACGACGACAATCTCTTTAAATCTCATTAGTCATCTTCTATCTCACTAACTTGCATCCTCTCTCTCTCTCTCTCTCATGCTCCTTTCTCTGTCCAATCCACTCTCGTCAGTATTCTCTTACCCACTTCCTGACACTCCCTATAACCTGTCACTCTTTCTCATAACTTTCCTCCTATGTAACCCCCTGCAAAACAGTGGCAGTAAAATGCTTTGCTTGGGGCGATACAAATATAAAAAAAAATTCTATACTGTTATAATGTGGTTATAAAGTGGGGGATCAATTCTACATTACAATCAATATATAAACTGATCACTCACTTTATGGTCACAGTCTTCCTTCTCTTACCCACTTCCTGACACCTCCTATAACCTGTCACTTTTTCTTATAACTTTTCTCCTATGTAACCCCCTGCACAACAGTGGCAGTAAACTGCCTTGCTTGGGGCGATATGATTATAAAAGAATTGTGTGATAATTTTGGGAAATACTAAGATACTCATTTTACATATAACTTTTAAATGTTTACTTCCACAAGGAAAATTTATCTTATTAGCTGTCTCGCCCATCGGGCTCTGATGTTATGAAACTCGAGGCTGTGCTAAAGAAAATCAGACAACTATTTCTGATGAATGGCTATCCCAAATGTATTATTAAAACTGTCATTGCAAAGAAAATTTGGCGATTTCTGTCTTCAAACGCACCAATAACGCTATATAATGTTCGCGTTGTGGTCCAGTGGATATCGGCTCGGAACGAGAAACCGGGGAGCCGAGTTCGAATTCCAGTTGAAACCATTGTATTCACTTACGCGCAAATACCCTTGGGAAAGGTATTAATCCGTCTATTCCTTCCAGTTATGGGTTTAAATAGCAGGACAGATTGGGTTCTATAGCCTTGGTCGGCAACCAGTCTACCGCAGAAAGCAATGGCAACCTACTGCGGGATAATCTTCTGCCCAGTCAGTCATGTTTCTTTCGAGACATGATCGCCCAAGCGTGTATCACGTATGGCACTTAACTAACTGACTGAATGTTCGCTATTGATGGTTCTTGCTTTCTCAAGGTAATCGATGAACAAAATATCTTGCTCATCCCAAAATATGGAGGCCAAAACCTTGCTAATGTTTTCGTCTTTGGTAGCTTTGGACGGTTTTCAGCTTCTACTGTCCACTTAGATGACTGCTAATTTGACTTCGGGGTGAAGTGATGGATTCACATTTCATCAGTTGTCACATATTTATGCAAAAACTCATTTTCGTTGCGTTGAAACAGTTGCAAACAACGCTCTGAGTCGTCGACGCGTTGTTGATTTTGATCGACTGTGAGAAAACGTGGCACCCACTTTGAACACAGCTTTCTCTTTAAAAAATGTTCATGCAAAATGGTGAATACACTGCCTTATGATATGTTCAACTCTTCTGCTATCTCACGCATTTTTAATTTACGATCGGCCAGAACGAGTTTGTGGATTTATTTTGTGTTTTCCGGGACAACGGCCGGTTTTTGGGCGACCTGAGCGTTCAATATCATTTGTGTCTGTACGACCTTCTTTAAAGTCTCTATACTACCTCTTCAGCTTTGTTTCCGACTGAGTAGAATCCGAACAACACTTATCAAGCCATTACTTTGCTTAACAGTATTTTTTCTCATCAGAAAGCTATGCTTTATCAACACACGAATATAAGATTTTCCCATTGTTTTTAAAACTTTCAACATCGTTTCACTTAAATAACTCTAATTTGGTCCCAAATTTTTTCACGTGCTATTTTAAGGTTAGTTTTCTATAAGAACCAGATCCGGAATTTATTCAGTGACGTGTAAAAAGTACTTTCCCTCCTTGCTGTAAAAATGTTTTGCCTGCCCATCAAAGCAATTTAGTTGCATATCAATATAAGTGTCGATGCGAGGTCGACTATGAGGGCAAAGCCATCCAGAGGTTGGAAGTTAGAATCGCCCAACATGTTCCGGGCCAGATGCGTAGACATGAGCCGGTGACATCCGATTTTTCGCAGACTCATGCCTCCACAGTTGGCGAGCGTTTCTTAATTTATGCTGTTTTCAGGGGAAGTCATTCTTCGGAACTTTTCTCTGTATTGCACAGGGCACGGAACAGACTCTACTTAGATATATTGTAGTCTGTAGTTATTAACATGCAGAGTAATATGTACTGTGCATAGAACGAAAATTAAAACATTAATTGACCCTCTTAGGAGAAGTCATTACCTGACGGAGGATAAATGTTTTTCACTCTCCTTATCCTCACATTTTAACTTTGGTTGCTAATGAAATTTTTCTTATTAGCAACTAAGTGTTAAATTAAGGACGATTTTTGTTCTGAAGAAGGGTCTGTCAAAAGGCGCCTCGATCATTTTAAACATTGTGATACTTTTGTATCCTATTCTATTAATAAAATAAAAATAAAATAAAATAAAATCTTTTTTTAATATATACATATACTACCGGCTATAATTATTAGACCACCCCAGTGTTTAAAAAATGATGAATTTCATATTATTTTTTAGTATTTATTGCCAATAATTGTAAATGAAAATAGAATGGTTCTTTTGTTAATACTGCACAATAGCATGCGCATCAAATGTATTTATAAATATTTAATAATTACCTATATTGCAGTTTCATCAATGAAAGAATGAAGAAAATTAAGGGTGATTCGGACGAATTCATCTTTGCTTCCTTGCCTTGTAAGATTTTATGAAAAAAGAACTATTCTATTTTCATTTAGAATTATCAACTTAGTAATAAATACTAGAAATTCATCATTTCTTTAAAAATACTGGGGTTGCCTAATAATTATGGCGGGTAGTGTATATATATATATATATATATAGAAAGAGAGAGACAGACAGACAGACAGACAGAGGGAGGGAGAGAGATATGCAAGTATTCTCATAAGAAACACAAATTATAGTTGTATGTAGTCATAAAAATACCAGTAATGTGAGATAAATAAGCAGATATAAACTATCGTATAAATTATGTATATGCGCGACGGGTAAGTGCTCTGAGCGAGAAAACTGAAATCAGCAAACCAACCCGAAATTTCAACACCATGTGGCGTGTTCACAGTAGAACAGATGTGTTTCTGAATGGAAATGGACTCTCTTGCTTTGGAGAAATCTAGGAAGAGACAACAGAAAACCATCCATACAGATTTCCTACGACGTAATAGCAACTCATGAATAATAGAGAAAAAAAAATCTGTCTAGACCCATGATCGCCTAACTTCTGAAGAAACATGGCATTAAAAATACGTCAAGTTTCGATTTTTTTAAATATATATATATATATCGCCCGGTTCACACTCCACCCACATCTATTGAACAGGTGAAGAGGCTCATCCCTTGTTTCCTGTTTAGGATGCGGTTTCCGGTTTTCTCTTTTCCAATCTTCTCACTTTTTTTTTTCAATTGGAGTAGATAGACTAAACTATCGCCCGGTTCACACTCCACCCACATTTATTGAACAGGTGAAGAGGCTCATCCCTTGTTTCCTGTTTAGGATGCGGTTTCCGGTTTTCTCTTTTCCAATCTCTTCACTCTTATGTAGTCCCCTGCACATCAGTGGCATTACTGCCTTGCTCGGGGTGATATGATATGATTAAAATATATATATATATATATATATATATATATATATAGGATGCGATGGATAAATTGTCGTCTAAATTTGGTAAAAAAAACCCCCAAAAATATCACTGATAACTTATTTTAACAGATATATTTACTAAAATTACAAAAAATTATATTTAAATAATAAAGAGTAAATTTATTCAATAAAATCGTCATTGAGTGTAACTTCATTTCGAGTTAGGTGATCAGATGTAGGAGGTGATGTGAATGAAGAAATTGTCTGACAGCCATGACTGTGTCCTCCTGGGGCACCTCGACCTGGTGTAATGGTTAGCAAGCTAGTCTCGCTAGAACCTATTATAACTGAGTTGTGAGTTTGATCCTCACTAGGCGCCCCATACTTTCGGCCTTGTGCCACATCTAAGCAGCGCTTCGAAAATCAATCCAATCTTCGCTTACGGCGATATCACGTTGAATACACCGGTTCTCGTCCGATCATCGAAGTTAAGCAGCATCGAACCTGGTCAGTATTTAGATGGGTGACCGCTTGGGAATACCAGGTGCTGTAATCGTCTCTTTCATGTTTTGGGCACCTCGAGGTGGTTAGCAGGCTTGTCTGGCTCGAATAATTAAAATTGAGTAGAGAGTTCGATCCACACTCGGCGTCTCATACTTTCGGCTTTGTGCCGCATCTAAGCGGCGCTTAGAAAATCACCATGACTGTATTCTTCTGCTTGTGCGGCATGGTTCAACGTGCTGTTGCCAGAAAAAGGGTTTTCTAGAATCCACTGCACTGTTATCAAGTTGACACGCAAACGCTCAACTTTTTGGTTTAATACAACGGAGTAAATGAAATTATTATTAGTCGTATTGTTAGTTGTGCTTTATTGTAATTCGCGATGTGAGCTTTACTTAAAAATATTTAATGCTTATGTACTTGTAAAATCCGAAAAATAGAGAAATTAGCTAGAAATTGGGGAAAAAGAAAAGAAAAATATATGTTTCCCATTGTATTCAGAGTGAATTTTTGCCAGGTAAAAATGGAAGGCAAAGATAGTCAAAACAAGTTATCAGGACTTTTGATGGGGTTAAGTTAAGGTCAGATCCTTATTTCACACATTTGATGGGAAAGGATTTGGAAATTTGAAAATTTAAAATGATGTAATTAAGAAGAAGAGGTCGAAAAAAAATTACATCAAGTGAGGTGTTGTTGCCTCATTCGTTAAACCATAACTCCACCTTGAATTGTGTAGGTGGAAAATAATTTCATTGGTCAAAGTTTTGATTTGCATAGATACCAAGTCCATCCCCCAAGAGAATTGGGGACAACTAAAAAAATCGAGACCCCAGTGAGAAAAAGTTTGAGTAGTTTTTGAAATTGCACTCGAGATATAACGACTGAAGGAAAGGTGTTCCCAACTAGGGGCCGCTGGTTGCCTTCCATAGAACTCATGGCTGAAGATATAAAGAAACGCAGAAAAGCCTGCCGTCGATCAACTAAAAAGAGTTAAAGTCGAATGCTTCGCCTAGGATAGAGTCCTAGCCAAAGACGTATAGAAACAGAATGAACTGAGAAAGAGTTAAACTAGCTAAAGAGAGATCTTTTATTGCCACGCGAAGGAGACAAGATGAATCTACTATTATCACCAGAATGCTCAAATTCGGCCGTTTCCGTAAAGCTTCGGTAAAAAGCCAAGTTTCAGTAGTTTTCAGGGCTGCTTAGCGACAGAGAACAAGCGACCCCACCATCACCACCATCGCCACTGTCGCAACCGATTTCTCCACTTCGGCTATTTACGTAAAGTTTCAGTAAAGAGCCGGGAAAAGACTTGTTTTTATTAGGAAAATTGAAAGCTCTTATTACTCTTAACGAAAACTTCACTCCGTTATGAAAATAATTTTTTATTTGGATAATCGAAAGCTCTGATTATTTAAACGAATCTTTCTCTCCGTTGTAAAATTTGAAATTCCGTGATTGTACAATCTGCTTTTATTATTAATAATTTTTTTTTAAATATATAAAGACTTTTTTTTTCGTAACTCATCCAGGCGTTTTCGAATTTATTCAGTTATTTATTTAATTTTTTTTGAGCCATGCTTATTTTTTTCAACACAAGTGTACACGTGTGGCCGGTCTGGTTTGGGGTGGTAGAGAAACGGCTACCGGGTTTTCAACGTGACTTTCCCGATATCAAAGAATACAGCATGGGCAGGGAGGTTCACCGTTGTAGTAGACGTCTTGAGAACCAGCTGCTGTAAAGAGGCCATCATCACGATTAATGACCCGAGAGCGTCGTCATAAATAGTGCCGTTTCGATAGCACCAATCCACTCAGGTGTATTGGTCATCACAGGTCATCATCTGGTGTTCCCGGGTTGGCAATGTGTGATAGTGAATTGTTCCTATTTAATATCTTTTTCTTCTATGTGCCCTGTCATTTCAGGATATAGGCGATCATGGCTTTCCACATCTCCTTATCCCTGGTGGCTCTTAGCACACTTTCTCCTGTTACACCACGCAACTCTCGTTCTGTCATCCACCTGATCAGGTCCTTCAAATATGTTATCCGCTGCTTTCCTCTGTCTCTTTTTCCCTCTATCTGTCCTGTTAGTATCAGGTTCTCCAAGCTCTCCTTCCTCGTTGCATGTCACAGGAACTTTAGCTGTCTCTTCCTGGTGCTCAGTATTAATTTCCTTTTCGTTTTCATCCTTTCCATACCTCATAATTGCTCACATGCTCGATCCATGATATTCGCGGTATCTTTCTGTAAAACCACATTTCAGCTGCTTCAAGTTTTTCTTTCATCTTCGAAGTTATTGTCCAACATTCATTGCCATATTAAAGAACCGACATCACATAGCATCCAATACTTTCTTCTTTGTTTCTAGCGAAATATTCCTGTTTCTTAATGCTTTACTCAACTTCTGGAATGCTTCCTTCGCCATGCCAATTCGCCTTCGGATCTCTGTGTCACACTTTCCGACTTCTGTAATAACACTTCCCAATTATTTAAGTTTTTGTACCGGCTTGGTTTTAGTATCCCTCGCCTGTATTTGGCATATTGGGTTGCTCTTTTTGCTGATGACCATGCATTTGGTTTTCTTGCAGTTTATTTGTAGTCATTTCTTGTCACTCTCTTCAGTTACTTTCTGTAGGAGATCTGGTAGTTTCCTTTCCGTGTCTGCTATCAGCATTGTATCAGCTGCGTACCTTATATTGTTTAAAATGTGGTCTCCGATGTCGAATCCTGACATAACTTTTAGGGTCCTCAGAATAGTCTCGCTGTACAAGTTGAATAGATCCGATGAAAAGATACATCCTTGTTTTACGCCCTTTTCAATCGTTATCTTTTTCAAATTTCTGGCGGAGTGAATTGCGTTATGGTGTTTTTTCTCACAGACTGTGCCCAACTAACCCCAATATACTGTGCAGTCGACAAAAAAAACAAAAAAACGAAAAAAACAAAAAACAAATAAAAAAAAACAACAAATAACGCGCATGTGTGAAATTAAAAATATCAATCAGTTAATTTCCATACGTGATACACGCTTGGTCGATCATGTCTCAAAAGAGACATGATTGATTGGACAGAAAACTTTCCCGTAGTAGGCTGCCATTACTTTATGCGGTAGAATGGTTGCTAACCATGGCCATAGAAGTCAATCTGTCCTGTTATTTAACCCATAAATGGAGAGAAGAGACGGATTAATTAACCTTTGCGCGTAAGTAAAAAAAGGAAGAAACTCAAATGGAATTCGAAATCGGCTCCTCAATTTCTCATTCCGAGCCGATATCCACTGCACCGCAATGCATATTCGTATACAAACTCTTGAAAATTTACCCCTTGTACAATGTATATTTTTCGTTTCTCATTCAGTATTAATAATGCGAGATTCCTTCTGGGCAAAGCAAAAAAAATGTTTTTAAAGACGGGAAAGAAGAACGGAAAACATCGGAATCTATGCAGAGCAACTATGATTAGAAAATTTGAAAAACAGATTATTACAAAGTAAAATGTCAAACAGCACTTTTATTTTAAATTTCTATCTTCATGACTAGATAATTAATTCCTTTTTTTTCTTATCCAACAGCTAATACTTTACCAGAAAATGAAGCCATTTTCTCTTCGTGAATCCGCGTCTTTTTTCCAGTTAATTCGCTCGCAGAAATGAAATATACACAGAATTAATGCACCAACTTCCTGAGGCAATATGCAGAATTAACTCACCGAATTCCTGAGGCAATATATACACCACTTTCAAAAGTGGATCCGTATTTGCTTCCTGGAGAACCTGAAAGCTGACTAGATACAATTTTACAACGTCGTAGAAATAATTAAACAATCATAAACGTTTATTTCATCAAAACGCTCTTGCGAATTGTGGTGCGTCAGTTTCATAAAGGTGACTCTCTCGAGAGAAAATTTAATGAGTTCTTTTTGGTAAGAATTGCCTCAATAAACTTCTTCTGTGAGAATGAAAGAGAATATGTAAATTTCAACTCCTAAAGAGTATGCAAATAAACAATTATTAACCCAAATTTTGAAATGTAGTCAGCTACAAAATAAACAATATCATAGGTAAGATATACAGTACTGTGCAAAAGTATTAGCACAAGAAATATTTTATCTTTTATAAAGCATATTGATAGAAAATAAACAAT
>JBBBDQ010001148.1:1350000-1485000 GCA_037127315.1 Ascarosepion bandense
AATTTATAAATATTTCTCTTAAAAAAATTTTCAGAAAATATTTCTTTCAAGGGTTTGTTTTCATACTGTATCAAATATGATACGAATGGCCCTAGAGGGTTAAGGCTTCTACTGGGCATAAAGTGGGGGATCAGTTCTATATTGTTATGAAGTAATAAACAGATCCCACTAATTACTACTTAACCCTCTAGGACCATTCGTATCATATTTGATACAGTATTTCCCTCATAAGGAAACATTTGGTATTTCCCTATAAGGAAACATTTGGTATTCACTGACTGAGCAGTCAGTACTGCTTTCTATTTGAAATTTATAAAATATTTCTCTTAAAAAATTTTTCAGGAAAAAAAATATTTCTTTGCTAGTTTGTTTTCATACTGTAATAAATATGATACGAATGGCCCTAGAGGGTTAAGGCTTTACTGGCATAAAGTGGGGGATCAGTTCTATATTGTTATGAAGTAATAAACAGATCCCCCACTAATTACTACTTAATCCTCTAGGACCATTCGTATCATATTTGATACAGTATTTCCCTATAAGGAAACATTTGGTATTTCCCTATAAGGAAACATTTGGTATTCACTGACTGAGCAGTCAGTACTGCTTTCATTTGAAATTTATAAAATATTTCTCTTAAAAAAATTTTTCAGGAAAATATTTCTTTCAAGGCTTGTTATATTGTATCAAATATGATACGAATGGCCCTAGAGGGTTAAGGCTTCACTGGGCATAAAGTGGGGGATCAGTTCTATATTGTTATGAAGTAATAAACAGATCCCCCACTAATTACTACTTAACCTCTAGGGCCATTCGTATCATATTTGATACAGTATTTCCCTATAAGGAAACATTTGGTATTTCCCTATAAGGAAACATTTGGTATTCACTGACTGAGCAGTCAGTACTGCTTTCATTTGAAATTTATAAAATATTTCTCTTAAAAAATTTCAGGAAAATATTTCTTTCAAGGCTTGTTTTCATACTGTATCAAATATGATACGAATGGCCCCAGAGGGTTAAGGTTTACTGGTAAAGTGGGGATCAGTTCTATATTGTTATGAAGTAATAAACAGATCCCCCACTAATTACTACTTAATCCTCTAGGACCATTCGTATCATATTTGATACAGTATTTCCCTATAAGGAAACATTTGGTATTTCCCTATAAGGAAACATTTGGTATTCACTGACTGAGCAGTCAGTACTGCTTTCATTTGAAATTTATAAAATATTTAAAAAATTTTTCAGGAAAATATTTCTTTCAAGGCTTGTTTTCATACTGTATCAAATATGATACGAATGGCCCTAGAGGGTTAAGGCTTCTACTGGCATAAAGTGGGGGATCAGTTCTATATTGTTATGAAGTAATAAACAGATCCCCCACTAATTACTACTTAACCCTCTAGGGCCATTCGTATCATATTTGATACAGTATTTCCCTATAAGGAAACATTTGGTATTCATTGACTGAGCAGTCAGTACTGCTTCTATTTGAAATTTATAAAATATTTCTCTTAAAAGAATTTTCAGCAAAATATTTCTTTCAAGGCTTGTTTTCATACTGTATCAAATATGAAACGAATGGCCCTAGAGGGTTAAGGCTTCTACTGGGCATAAAGTGGGGGATCAGTTCTATATTGTTATGAAGCAATAAACAGATCCCCCACTAATTACTACTTAACCCTCTAGGGCCATTCGTATCATATTTGATACAGTATTTCCCTATAAAGAAACATTTGGTATTTCCCTATAAGGAAACATTTGGTATTCACTGACTGAGCAGTCAGTACTGCTTTCATTTGAAATTTATAAAATATTTCTCTTAAAAAATTTTTCAGGAAAATATTTCTTTCAAGGCTTGTTTTCATACTGTATCAAATATGATACGAATGGCCCTAGAGGGTTAAGGCTTCTACTGGGCATAAAGTGGGGGATCAGTTCTATATTGTTATGAAGTAATAAACAGATCCCCCACTAATTACTACTTAACCCTCTAGGACCATTCGTATCATATTTGATACAGTATTTCCCTATAAGGAAACATTTGGTATTTCCCTATAAGGAAACATTTGGTATTCATTGACTGAGCAGTCAGTACTGCTTTCATTTGAAATTTATAAAATATTTCTCTTAAAAGATTTTTCAGGAAAATATTTCTTTCAAGGCTTGTTTTCATACTGTATCAAATATGATACGAATGGCCCTAGAGGGTTAAGGCTTCTACTGGGCATAAAGTGGGGGATCAGTTCTATATTGTTATGAAGTAATAAACAGATCCCCCACTAATTACTACTTAACCCTTTAGGGCCATTCGTATCATATTTGATACAGTATTTCCCTATAAGGAAACATTTGGTATTTCCCTATAAGGAAACATTTGGTATTCATTGACTGAGCAGTCAGTACTGCTTTCATTTGAAATTTATAAAATATTTCTCTTAAAAGATTTTTCAGGAAAATATTTCTTTCAAGGCTTGTTTTCATACTGTATCAAATATGATACGAATGGCCCTAGAGGGTTAAAGATACCGGAACGAGGAATGCGATATTCATGCTCAGAATGCTATCTGAACGAGCAATACAAATGCAGAACGACCTTTAACTGTGCTTTATAGACTACGCAAAAGTGTTTGACAAGGTACGACTCAAGGACTTGATAGAGATGCTCGACAACCTCGACATTTTCGGAAAAGACGTTAGGATAATCAAGAATCTATACTATCAGCTTGTGTACGGATACGGAGTAAACTCAGCAGGTTTGTAAAAATAGAAAGGGGCGTAAGACAAGGATGTGTTTTCTCACTGGATCTTTTCAACCTGTTCAGCGAAGCAATTATGAGAGAAATAAAAGCTTTGTAAGGATTCGATATTGGTGGCCACAATCTCAACAATATCAGATACGCGGATGACACGATGCTGATAGGATACACGGAAGGGAAAATGCAGGACATTCTGCAGAATCAAAAGAAAGTGAAGAGAAAAGACTGAGCATAAACCTCAAGGAAACAGAATGTATGGTCATCAACAAAAAGGGGAGAATCTAAAATAAAACAAGCAAAAAAAAATTCAAATACCTGGTAAGTGTTTTGACAGAGGATGGAAAGTACGACATGTAGATCCAAAGACGCATTGGCATGGCCAAAGACGCATTTCAGAAGCTAAGCAGAGTACTGAAAGACAGGAAAATCTCATTAGAAACAAAGAAAAGCGTGCTGGATTGCTACGTGATATCTGTACTTCTGTATGGAAGTGAATGCTGGATGATCTCATCAAAGATGAAGAAGAGGCTTGAGGCAGCAGAAATGTGGTTTTACAAAAGGATGCTGAAGATACCATGGACAGATCACGTGTGCAACCATAAGGTGTTGGAAAGGATGCAAACGAGAAAAGAATTCATGCTAAATATCAGAAGAGACAAATGAGGTTCCTGGGACACGTAATGAGGATGAAGGGCCTGGAGAATTTAATATCCACAAGTCGGATAAATGGAAGAAGAGACAGGGGAAAGCAGCGCGAGACGTACTTGTTCGGTCTGAGCAAATTATTAACGGACCAGTGCTTAGAAGAGATAACAAGAAACAATAATTGAAAGCGACAAGAGACAGAGTCAAGGGGAAATTTATTACGGCTCACTGTGATGATCATCATCAAAAAGAGGAGACCCATTTGCGAACTGCAGGTTGGAGAATCTAAAATAAAACAAGACAAAAAATTCTAATACCTGGGAAGTGTTTTGACAGAGGATGGAAAGTGAGACATGGAGATCCAAAGACACATTGGCATGGCCAAAGACGCATTTCAGAAGCTAACCAGACGACTGAAATCAGGAAAATCTAATTAGTAACAAAGAAAAGAGGGCTGGAATTCTGTGTGATATCTCTCCTTCTATATGAAAGTGAATGCGGGACGATCTCATCAAGGTGAAGGAGAGGCTTGAGGCAGCAGAAATGTGGTTTTACAAAAGGATGCTGAAGATACCATGGACAGAGCACGTGTGCAACCATAAGGTGTTGGAAAGGATGCAAACGAGAAGAAAACTGATATCAGAAAGAGACAAATGAGGTACCTGGGAGATATAATGAGGAAGGAGGGCCAGGAGAACTTGATACTCCTAGGTTGGATAAATGGAAGGAGAGACAGAGGAAAGCAGTGTGAGACGTACTTGTTAGGTCCGAGCAAATGGTTGACGGAGCGGGGCTTGGCAGAGATACCAAGAGAAAAAACTATTGAGAGAGCCAAGTGAATGTCCATGATTAGGTCCTGAAGGTTAAGTATAAGTTTCCATTCTCTCCAGCATCCCTCTGTAGAACCATATTTTGGTTGCTTCAAGTCTTTCCTTCATCTGTGATAAGATTGTCCAGCATTTGAAGGACATTTACCTTCATATAGAAAGAAATGTTATTTTAAGTATAAAATAAATTAGAATAATTCTTAGCTAATGTATAGATGTTTTAATCATATCGCCATAAAGAAGGTAGTTTACTGCCAATGGTGTGCAGGTGATTGCATAGGAGAAAAATTATGGGAAAGAGTGACAGGTTATAGAGGATGTCAGGAAGTGTGTAAGAGAAGGATGAGAATACTGATATGATGAGTGTGGAGTGGACGGAGAAAGGAGCATGTGAGAGAGGATGCAAGTCAGTGAGATAGGTGATGACTATTGACTTTACATTTAAATTCTTAGAGATGGTAGCTGTCGGAGAAGCAAGTAAACTGAAGGGAATTCCACAGGCGGGAAGTGCGAGAAAAGCAGCTGATGGAATAGAATTTGCGTTTACATTTTATTGGTTTTACAGTAAAAGGGTGGGACCTAGTTGCTAATCTTGTTGCTCGAGTAAATTCATATACATGGGGCACCAGTGAGCTAAGTTCATCGGAGCAGAAGCCGTGAAGAATTTCTAGAAGAGACACAGCAAAGCCACATTGCGCCGGTGAGAAATTGACTGTATCATGTATAAGCAATTTAACAAATACAGGATATTGACTCTTCTTAATATAACAATTTTCAAACTTATGATATAACATCTCTTTTAAAAATAGCATTAAAACAATCAATGGTACCACGAATTATCTTAAAAAATAAACAAGTATCGGTCAGTTAAGTGCCATACGTGACACACGCTTGGGCGATCATGTCTCGAAAGGGACATGGCCGACTGGAGAGAAAAGTATTCCGCAGTAGGTTGCCATTAATTTCTACCGTAGACTGGTTACCAACCAAGGCTATAAAACCCAATCTGTCCTGATATTTAACCCATAACTGGAGGAAAGAGAGATTCATACTTTCCCAAAGATATTTGCGCATGAGTGAATGCAAAGAATTCAACTAGAATTCGAACTCGTCTCCCTGATTTGTTGTTTGGAACCGATATCCACTACACCACGTATATATATATATATATATATATATATATTAATAATTAAAGATTATAAATGCGTAATAATATAACAAAAATTATGATAAATTAATAACTAAAAAATATAACTATAATTGAATAATTAAAAAAATCAAAATTTCCCGTTCAAAATACATCTGTATATTATTCATTTATTAATTAAACTAGCCAATGTACTTAACGTTATATTCAACTAATTCTGTAGCCTTGGTAATTTTTACAAGAAATATCGACAACTAATATTGTAATCTTTAAGGTATAATATGCATAAGAAAACTAGTTCATTAATAAGACACGGCTATTAAAATAGAAGCCGATAAATTAAATAATAAGAAAATTCAGATTTACTTTAAAATAGTAGTAAAAATAAAATTTAATATTTATACTTAAAAAAAGTTAAATTTTGAGGAGCTTCGAAAAACAAATCATTCCTGTTGTAACATCTGATATCCTTACCTTAGCAGATACTTATGAGATTTTATAAATGCCAAGTACTAATTTTAGAGGTAAATATGTCCTACCTTGTCATGTTCCCACTTCAAAAACCACAATTCGAAATCGATGCTGTTATCGTGGTTCGAACACTGAATGCAATTTCCTGAAACTACATTATTTTTCCTCTCACTCATTTTTACAAACATTTCAATGTTAACATTAAAATTTTGAAGATGAACTACAAGGAGTTTAAACTCATGAGTAACTGGGATGAATACCAATTTGTATCTGGATAAGGGAAAACCTATTTTTAGCTTTGTATATTTTTAGGTGCAGTGAATATCGGTTGGAAACGAGAAATCGGAGAGTTGAATTCGAATTCCATTTGGATTCGTTGCATTCAGTTTAATTCATTTGTGCTCAAATATTCTTCGGAAAAATTATAAATCCGTCACTTTTCTCTCTAAATGAATTCACAATTCTTTGGGTCAAGTCACTGGAACTAACTAACGTCTCTATCCACTGGGCTATATGTCCTAGAGAATAACACTGTATGAATTTCTGGGACTTATAAACCTAATGTCTCAGTAACAAGGCTACAGCTGTGCTGAACAAATAACTTAGAAAGTTAACCCTCTAGGGCCATTCGTATCATATTTGATACAGTATTTTCCTATAAGGAAACATTTGGTATTTCCCTATAAGGAAACATTTGGTATTCATTGACTGAGCAGTCAGTACTGTTTTCATTTGAAATTTATAAAATATTTCTCTTAAAAAATTTTTCAGGAAAATATTTCTTTCAAGGCTTGTTTTCATACTGTATCAAATATGATACGAATGGCCCTAGAGGGTTAAGGCTTCTACTGGGCATAAAGTGGGGGATCAGTTCTATGTTGTTATGAAGTAATAAACAGATCCCCCACTAATATGATACGAATGGCCCTAGAGGGTTAAGTTAAAGGGAGAAAACTACATAGCTACCAGAGTGAGTGAGTTTTGTTTTACAGCATATCAACCTCTGTGGGTTATTTAATGCCAATAAAGGTAGGGTTTTAAGTTTTTTTGGTTATTTTTAATGTTCGGTTATAGTGAAAGAGTTGATTTAGATTTTGATGAAAAATTTTTTATTTTATTTTAAAAAACTGAAGATGTCTTCTAGTTTTGTATACAAAAATGTGTTGCTGGTTATATTTTTTCCTTCAAAAATGTGTTGTTGGTAATATTTTTTCATTAAAAATGTATATTTTTTCTGTAAAAGTTCATTTTTACACATTCATAGTGTTTTGACCCCACTTTGGGTGATAATTTTTGTCCCATAACTGGGATCCTAATAGATGCTACCACTCCGAGTCAGGGTGAACCTGGGGACAACGGCAATTAAGAGGTGGTTCCATGCTCCTCACAACCTTGCTGCTGGATGCAGTTTACCGTCATACCCAGGACCATAGCTACCAGAAGTGACATCGCACATAGAATGAGAATGATATAGTACATTAACTGGAACAAAGGGTTCAGTTTAAAATTCTTAGTACCATCGGCCGAAACGTCGCAAACATGGCAATATAGATGCGGACAATCGTCCCAAAAAATTGAATTATAACTGCTTAAGCGTTTATCACGTATGGACTGATATCTTTTAAAGGAAAAGTAAGCTCATGAATAAAAACTTAATTTTTCTATTAACGTTTTTCTTGCAGATTTACATTTTTGCTATTAAATGCGTCTTGACACGTTTGAATTTAATTTGCATCCCTATTACAGGATATTTTTTCTTGACTTTATAAACATGGTATTCTCAGTCAAATTTTTTATTAGATTTTCCCTTCTAATACATTTCTTTGTAAACTTTTTCGAAAATGGCGACTATGTTCAGAAATTATAACATTTAAACGTCGACCATAGAAGAAGGAAATTACTGGAAAGTAATTGAAACTCACCTGAAGCGAGCTGAACATTTTTTTTAATCATTTTACCCCAAGCAAGGCATTCCACTGCCACTATTGCGCATGGGGCTACATAGGGGAAGATAAAGAGGAGGAGTGGTTAGATGTAGGGAATGTCAGAAGGAAGGTGATAGATGGGTAAGGATACCGAGGATGAGGGTTGGGCAGATGGCAAGAGTGTTTGAAAGAATGGGAGCGAGTTAGTGTGGCAGGAGGTGTCTATTGACCTTACATTTAAACTCCTGGAGATTGTAGCCGCCGGAGAAGCAATCATGTGGAAGGAAATTCCACAGTTGGGAAGTGCGAGAAAAGAAACTGTTGGAGTAGAAGTTGCGGTTGCATTTTATCGGTTTCACTGTAAAAGGGTGTGATCTAGTTGCTAATCTAGTTTCTCGTACAAATTTGTATCTTGGGGGAGGCAGTGATCTAAGTTCATTGGAGCAGAAGCCGTGAAAGTATTTATAGACGAGACACAGGGCATGTAATGCTCCTCATGCCAATAACATTTCCACCAAGCTTCTCTACAGCATACGATTCATTGAACCTCTTTTAATGTGGTCCTTTTGAATTTATATTTAAATTGGGGTCATCAGGAGAGAATGTGCACCATTTTGGAGCCTTCCCCTGAACGGTTTTACTTGCACATCGCCCCCCCTCACTGATGTGAGGCCCTATTATAACGATATAGAAGTGTGTTGTAGTTACACTAGTTCAGATGTCAAACGGCGGAATTAAATTTACGAAAGATTTCGAAAAATAGTAAACCTTGTGTTCTGAGAATGCAACATGAACCTCATTAAGCATTCACGATCAGTCATGTCATGCCGTCATGTTCGCTGAAACACTCCATGGAATATTTCTTATTTTCCATATCCACATGGAACTATTTTCTTTTACTTTTTTAAGCGTTTTATACTTTTGGTCCTATTACGCCCTTTGATTACAATTTGGCCCAGAAATTGGTACAGAGTGCCTGCAACGAAACCCTTGGCTCCAATTTCCACTGCTCTAACAATTACATTATACCCCTCCTTTATTAGCTCTGATTTGAAACTTTCATATTCATTAGTTTTATAATCGTGGCTTTCTTACATCCGGCTTTCATATGGTACTGTTAATTCAACCAGGATGATTTTATACTTCACCCTTGATAGAAGAACAATATCTGGTTGCAGACCTTTAGTTGATATTATTTTGGGGTTATCATTACGCCAACCAGGAAGGTCTGCAGATACCTCCCAAATGCCACCGTTCTGGTGATTTTTCCGGGTATAGCTTGACATTTGCTTGTTTACTTAGAACCGACAGATCTTTTTCCCTCTGCAACAAATTTCTGAGTTGAATTAGATGACTCAGACTTCATATATTTCTTTATAATTTTGACCAGCTCATCCAAAACACCATTGTACCTCCAGCTATATCTTCCATTGCCAAGGGATATTTTAGAGGAACTAAAAATATGTTATAATGTTTATGGAATTTCCTTACACAGAGGACAAGTAGGATCGTTTGATCCCTGTGTAAGTAAAATATATTTCATATTTTATTAAACCCAATACACAACGATCTGTCAGTTAAATGCCATACGTGATACACGCTAGGGTAACTAAGTCTCGAAAGGGATATGAATGACTAGGCAGAAATATTTCCCGCATTAGGTTTCCATTACTTTCTACGGTGCACTTGCCAACCAAGGCTATAGAACTAAATTTGTCGTGCTATTTAACCTATAGCTAGAGGGAAGAGAAGGATTAATAGCATTTCTTAGGGTATTTCAAGTAAGTGAATGCAACGAATTCAACTAGAATTTGAACTCTAAATTCTTATTTCGCCCCGATATCCTGCGTACTACAACGCGCCTTAATGGTGTTCTATACTCCACATCCAAGTCTTGGATACTTCACATCCAAGTAATGGATACTCTACATCCAGGTCATGGATACTCCACATCCAAGTAATGGATACTCTACATCCAGGTCATGGATACTCCACATCCAAGTAATGGATACTCTACATCCAGGTCATGGATACTCCACATCCAGGTCTTGCATACTTCACATCCAAGTAATGGATACTCTACATCCAGGTCATGGATACTCCACATCTAGGTAATGGATACTCTACATCCAGGTCATGGATACTCTACATCCAGGTCATGGATACTCCACATCCACACTTACACACACACGCACGCACACACCACGAGCTTCTTTTGATGAAGGCTTACGGCCTATCACGTTGAATACATCGGTTCTCGCTCGATCACTGAAGTTAAGCAACGTTGAGCCTGGTCAGTACTTAGATGGGTGAACGCTTGGGAATACCAGGTGCTGTAAACGTATAGTGATGGATGTGCGTTGTGGTGCAGTGGATAACTTGAAACAATTGAAATGTGGTTCTACAGAAGGATGGTGCGGATATCTTGAATTGAGCATGATGAGGTTTTGGAAAGGTAAGAAACGAAAAGGAAATTAATACTGAGCATCAAGGAAAGATAGTTAAAATTCCTGGGACATATGACGAGAAAGGAAGGCTTGGAGATACAGATACTCACAGGTCAGATAGAAGAAAAGAGAGACGGGGGAAAACAGCGGATAACATATTTGAAGGGCCTGTGCAGGTGAATGGTAGAGCGGGGTTTGGGTCTGGTAACAGGAGAAAGCGTGCTAAGAGCTACCAGGGATAGGGAGAGGTGGAAGGCCATGATCATCTACGTCCTGAAGGGACATGACACATCTCAGAGGAAAATGGACGAAGAAGAAAAAATAAATGGATGTCAAATGAGATTCTCGACATGATGAAAACCTAACAAAGGACAATACGGACAATAGGGAGTCTAGGTGGTGGGGGGAAGAAGGGACCAAGGCCCCTCCAGAATTTTGGTTGACTCCTTGGTTGCTCCCTAACTTTTATAAACTTAAAAATTATCAATCTGATATTATTTTGACAAGATTTCATCTTCACCACTTTTCAGTCTGCGATTTCTTTTTCAATTAGCTTTTTAAAGACACATTCTTTGAAAGATGTGCGCTGGATATGCGTTAAGGTGCAGTGGATATCGACTCAGAACAAAAATATCGGGGAGCCGAGTTCGAATTCCAGTTGAAATCCTTGCATTCACTTACGCACAAATACCCTTGAAAATATATTAATCCACCCCTTCCTTCTAGTTATGGGTTAAATAATAGGATAGATTGGGTTCAATATCTTTGGCTGGCAATCAGTTTACCGCAGAAAGCAATGGCAACCTACTGCGCGATAATCTTCTGCCCAGTCAGTCATGTTTTTGTCGAGACATGATCGCCCAAGCGTGTATCATGTATGGTGATTAACTGACTGACTGACTTTAAGGAAAAAAATTAACAACCAGACTGATAGAAACAGACATGTTATTAAGGAGAGAAGGACACTTATCTAATCTTATTTATAAATGGAACTTTGTGAGCGTGTGTGTGTCTGTGTGTGTTACCTATAGACTCTGAAACGGCTGAACCGATTTTCTTGGAAATTTACACAGTTGTACTATAAGCGTCTGCGAGTGTTCTTGGCTAAGTTTTGTGTCGAGGTAACCCCGATAAATATCGAAAATCGATAATTGAAAAAATCGGGTTATAGAAGGAGTGGTCCGATTTTAATCAAATTTGATACACTCATAGACAAAGACATAAGAAACGATATTCAGAAGTTTCAAGGTTGCAGTTCTTAGTGCAGAAAATCGATAATATATATATATATATATATATATATATATATATATATAAAAGGCAAGATGTTTGTGTATGTGTCTGTTTATCTGCCTGTATATCTTTATTTTAGTTTTTGCTTCGGGTTTGGCTCTAAGTAGGTATAATTGCAGTTCTTAGTCTCAGCCATGATACCATTTACTCAGAGAATTCATTTAGCCTTCAAAATTCAGTTTACGACGAAAATATTTTAATATCGATACCTGGAAATGAAAATTTGACTTACATCCATTCATTTTTCTTTCAGTCTACGGTTTCACTTTAACTGGAAACAACTATTAGTTTTTAGTCTTTCGTGCCAACGTTCAAAGAGTCTGAGCTCCAGGACCATGTATTAGTTTCAAAAGCTTTCATTACACCCGAGCAACGCCGGGCTATACTGCTAGTTAGTCATATATTCATATTTGAATGTCTCCAACTTGATATATAGATAGATAGGTAGTCAGTAATTTATGGCCGAGTGAAAGAATTGATCAGTAATAACTCTGCTTAAGTTGTCCTCCCTTCTCAGAAAAATCTCGGCCCTTAAGCGCCCAGCCACTTTCAGGGTTAAATAAGGAACACATCCAGACTATTGGCTCAACGCAAAATGTGTAGAAACGTACAAATTTATATATATATATGCACATATACAAATCTACCATCCGCCCGTGCATTGAATACTGCTGCCATATCTGGTCGGGTGATCCTGCTATAGACTTAGTTGTCCTTGACGAAATCCAACGCATAATCTGTAATGTGATCGATCCCGACTTGGCAGCTCAGATACAGTCACTTTCTCCCCGGCGCAATGTGGCTTCCCTGTGTCTCTTCTATAAATATTTTCACGGCTTCTGCTTCAGTGAACTTAGCTCACTGGTGACCCCTATGCATGAATTTACTCGAGCAACAAGATTAGCAACTAGGTCCCAACCATTTTACTGTGAAACTAATAAAATGTAATCGCAAATTCTACTCCATCAGTTTCTTTTCTCGCATTTCCCGCCTGTAGAATTCCCTTCAATGGGTTATTTAATGCCCACAAGATTTTTACAATAGATTTATATGAATAGAATATACATTCTTTGTAAAAAAATCAGTTTGTAGATTAGCTTTCTTTGAAGTATTTTTGTAAAGTGATTTTTGTTGAGAGTCAGATGTAGTACTGGTATGTATTTTTTCAAAAGATGTATTGCTGGTAATATTCTATTTTCCTTCAAATATTTATTGCAGATAATATTTTTTCCTTCAATAATGCATTACTTTTTCCTTCCAAAATATATTGCTGGTAATACTGTTTCCTTCCAAAATGTATTTCTGGTAATACTGTTTCCTTCAAAAATGTTTTGCTGGTCATATTTTTTCCTTCACAAATGTACTGCTGGTAATATATTTCTTTAAAAGTGTATTGCTGGTAATATTTTCCTTCAAAAATGTACTGCTGGTAATATATTAATTTAAAAGTGTATTGCTGGTAATAATTTTTCCTTCAAAAATTTATTCTTGGAATTTTCACTATAAAAAATCTATTTTTATACTTTCATAGAGTTTTGATCCCAGTTTATGGGCTATTTGCCCATAGCTGGGACCCTAACAGGTACTACCACCCCGGGGTCAGGGTAGACCTGGGAACAACAGCAATTAAGAGAAATGTGGTTCCATGCTCCTCCCAATCTCCGAATCAGAGGCCTTGCTGTTGTGTTCAATCCTTAATCTTGGCCTTGTGTCAGAACTTTTTCATTTTCACAAATATACATATTAGTAGGTTGGAATCAGAAATCTTGTATTTTTACAAAACTGCATAATAATACCCCACTAAATCAGTCTAGAAAAAGGACAGATTGGGTTCTATAGCCTTGGCTGGCAACCAGTCTACCGCAGAAAGTAAAGGCAACCTACTACCTTTACTTTAATCTTCTGCCCACTCAGTCATGTCTCTTTCGAGACATGATCGCCCAAGCCTGTTACACATATGGTACTTAACTGACTGACTGAATATAATAGTTGGAGACATGATTAAGGCTTCTACTGATCATAAAGTGGGGGATCGGTTTTCTATTGTTATGAAGTAATAAACTGATCCCCTACTAATTACTACTTAATAATATAATACATTTCTTACCCCTCTAGCTATGAGTCAATAGGACAGATTGGGTTCTATAACCTTGGCTGGCAACCAGTCTACCACAGAAAGCAATAGCAACCTACTGCGGGATAATCTTCTGCCCACTCAGTCATGTCTCTTTCGAGACATGATCGCCCAAGCGTGTATCACGTATGGCACTTAACTGACTGATTGGATTGCAGCAACATCTGCTTTAAAAGTGTAAGGCCAATGTTAAAATCGCAGACTCTATTGCAATTGGCACAGATAAAGCAAGAGACCTGAGTTTCAAGGATATTCTCGAGGCAATTCCTCTGATATCTGGCCTTCACTGCAAGCTGACCATATTACTTCAGTTCTACACAACATACCAATGGACATTTTGATGCCAAGGACATAGACAATGCATTGATCATTAAGATTTTGTGAATGGTGATAATATAACTTAGCTACATTGAATTTAATCATGACATTATTTTATCTGATGAAATTATTAAAATGGTATTTCTCATTAATGCAGCAATGAAAAAAGTGTGGTATTTTTTTCTTTTCTTGTGGATTTTCGGATCTTCCTTCTGTTCGAAAATGAATATTAGATGTTTAATATTTTTTTAAAACATCCTCGAGAAAGGATGATGTGTAGAATTCGTACAAAAATCCACCGCTAAGAAAGTCGGTTCTGTGCAGAGCCAGGAAGTATTTCCTGTCTGAAATCCTACATACGCTGCGTGCCAATTTGTCATTCCGGAAAAAGATGGTATTCATGCATGATAATGCTGCAAGGATAACCACTGAATATTTGGAGAAATCTTTGGAGCATCTTGAAAAGGAAGATTTACTCCGGAGGAAGGCAGTTCACCTCCAAAGATGACCTCTGGAATGCCGTTCTGACTGCTTGCAAAGAAATTTCATCAGATGAAATCAAAAGTTTGATATCTTCAATAGACCAAAGACTTTTTTTCTCTTGTTAATAAAAATGGCAATTATATACAATATTGATTGTACTATAAAACCATATTGAAGATGTTTGCTCTGTATTATTGTTGTTCTCAAATTACATTTTCCTAAAATAATCAATGTTTTAATTTTCCGTCACGACTTCACCATATTTTAGCAATTAGCAATGATTTGCATATAAAGTTGGCACGCTGAAACAGGCTACAAGTCACCAAAATGACTGCCGTTTGTTTATTATTGCGCAAATTAGGTTAGAATTTTAGATCTGCGCATGTGTCAGTTTTGCCATATAACGTGCCAAGTTTCACTAACTTTTATTAAAAACTCTCGGAGTTAGAACAAAAAAGTCGATTTGTATATAATTCTGGCACGCAGTGTATATATAAATTTACCATCCGCCCGTGCATTGAATACAGCTGCCATATCTGTCGGGTGCTCCGACCATCCACCTAGGGGTCCTTGACAAAATCTAACGGAGCATCTGTAATGTGATTGATCCCGACTTGGCAGCTCAAATACAGTCACTTTCTCAATGGCGCAATGTGGCTTCCCTGTGTCTCTTCTATAAATATTCACGGCTTCTGCTCAGATGAACTTAGATATATGAAAATACTCGAGTTACATAATTAGCAACTAGGTCCCAACCATTTTAATGTGCAACCAATAAAATGTAAACGCAAATTCTACTCAAATAGCTTCTTTTCTTGCATTTCCCGCCTATGCAATTGCCTTCCGCTTAATTGCTTCCCCGACAGCTACAATCTTTAAGAATTCAAATGTAAAGTCAATAGTCATCTATCTCACTGATTTGCATCCTCTCTCTCTCATGCTTCTTTCTCCGTCCACTTCACTCTCATCAGTGTTCTCATCCTTCTCTTACCCACTTCCTGACACCCTTATAACCCGTCTCTCTTTCTTATAATTTCCCTTCTATGTAACCCTCTGCGCAAAAGTGGCAGTAAAATGACTTGCTTGGGGCAGTATGATTATAAAAAAACAACAAAAAATATTTGTATTCATTTTTATTCATTTATTTGTTGAAATTTTACGCAAAAAATTACAGTTCACGACATAAAATCACCGTAAATCGATCCCCCACTTTATTCCCAGTGTAATGACAAATCTATACACGCTGTTGACAGGTTAAGGGTCGCCTTGGTACGGTGCAAAATAGGTCAAAGTGACAATAATGATCTTCTATTTGTCGTATTCACTCGGGGCGTTTGAAATCATGGCTCCCCACAGTTTCCTGTCCTTTGTGCTCTTAATAAATTTTATCATTCAGTTATCCGTACTAAACCACGTTCTGCCACGCATTTAAGCAAACATTCTAGTTAGATTAATCGTTTTTCTCAAGCTCTATTGCCTTAAGTCTGCTTTGTGCGTATCGCAATTTCAAATCACTCTTCTCTGAATATATGCCCTGGAAATTTCAATCGCCTCTTTCTGCTGTTAAGTATAAGTGACCTTTTTGTTTCCATTTAGTCTAAAACTTGGTCGTCGTTCACATATTCAGTCCATGGTATTCTCGATGTCTTTATGGGCATTTCTGTTGATGGAAGTCCAGCATTCACTGGCATATACACTACCGGCCATAATTATTAGGCCACCTCAGTTTTTGTTTCAAAGAAATGACGTATTTCATACTTTTTTTAGTATATATAAATCCCGTCGTTGATTACATGTTTGATCCAGAATTCTTCTCTTGAACCACATTTTTGTTGCTTCAAGTCTTTCCTCCATGATGTGATTGTCTAACATTCGGTGCCATTTATAGTAACTCTAAACACTTCTGTTTGTTTTGTGAGGCATCCTGGTTTAAGGATAGAAAAAACAAATGGACCTTAAATATGGTCGTTGCTCATATTCTGTCCATGGTAAACTATTTTAAAAAAATTCATCTACTTAATTTTTTGAAAGTGCGTCTCCGTATTGCAGTGCTGGTGAATAACACATCTTCTGCTTATCAAAGCAGAACACACACACACACACACACGCGCACACACACACACACGCACAAACACACACACGCACACACGCACACAAACACGCACACACACACACGCACAAACACACACACCACACACGCACACACACACACAAACACACACGCACACACACACACACACACACACACACACACGCACACACACACGCACAAACACACACACACACGCACACACACACACGCACAAACACACACACGCACACACACGCACACACACACGGAAACACACACACACGCACGCACACACACGCACACACACACACACGCACACGCACACACACACACGCACACACACACGCACACACACACGCACACGCACAAACACAAACACACGCACACACGCACACGCGCGCGCACACACACACACACACACACACACACAGAAAATGCGCCTTAGTTGTTCAGATAACTTGTTCCTTTCATTTTTACGCTGTTAATAATCCCTTTTACCATTTCTTTTCGCCGGACTTTTTTTTACAGTCGTCTTCACCATTTAAAAGGCCCAAGTGCTACTCGAGGTAGTGGGATAAAAAAATCAGAGGTACCATTCCAAACTAATATCACCAAGGCACAAGGGGTGCACCGGAAATAAAAGAGAAAAAATCTTTAGAGGGAACCAGAAACCCAATCCTAAACAGGATAAAAGGTATAAATGTGTAATCTTGTGAACCGGACGATAGGCGAGACAAGTAATAATAAAAAACGTAATTCCATAGTTAGGCGGGGTCGTTTAAAGAATCGAGTTGAAGTCGACATGAGAAAGAACCGGAAACCCAATCGTAAACAGGAAACAAAACCGAGAAAAAAATATTATATCACGTTTCTTCTTTTTTTACGTGTGTGTCTCTTCAGGACATAGGTGATCATAGACGTCCACTTACTCCTAACCTTTGTCGCTTTTAACACTTTTTCACTTGGGATCTATCTCTAATCCCACTCTATTACCTGCTTGTGAGATAAGGTGAATGTCTGGCGATTATAACTGACATAATTGTGTAATTTTTTCAGGTAAGGGGAAGAAACCTTGAAACACATGAATTTCATGTACACATAGAAATTACCATACAAAAAAATCTTCCAATACACACACTAAAATTGTTGTAAAAATAAATTAATCTGATTTACACAAGTTTTACTTATTTATAGTATAAATTGTTTCCTCCCTCCCCCGCATTTCTATTCTTTGACAGCTCGACACATGTGAGATAAGATGAATGTATGGCAATAACAAGTGACATAATTGTGTAAATTTTTTCAGGTAAGTAGAAAAAAACGTGAAATACATGAATTTTTAATGTACACATAGAAATTACCATACAAAAAACATCGTCCAATACCCACACTAAAATTGTTGTAAAAATACGATTTTTAGATTATTTGTTCTAAGCATTTCAATTTTAGATTAGTAAATATAGTCTTCACTTACTAACCAACCTAATATCTACAAGTCTTTGAAATATTTCTAAAATATTTTTGAAACTTTATAAATTATTATAATTAAAAAAATGAAAACAATTATTTTAAAATTTTATTATTAATCGAGAAAATTTTCTTCAGACTATCATGTAATTGACTATATTATATATTAGAGCAATTAAAAGCAATTAAAAGCTTATCTCATTAAATAATGTCAAAGTTTTATTGCATTTTTTATTGCCCCTCAAGAATGTCTTGTATATCTTTCCTCCATCTTCCTTTACTCCGTCTATTCGTTCCGTAATTGATTCTCTAAGCCCTCCTTCCTCACTACGCATCCCAGAAATTTCAGCTGTCACTTCCTGTTGCTAAGTACAAGTCTCATATCCGTTTGCATCCTCTACAAAAACTTGTTGTTGCTTACATGTTTGGTCTATGGTATCCTCAGCATCCTTCTGTAGAACCAAATTTCTGTTGCTTCGAATATCTCGTTCAACTTTGATTAGATTAACTAGCATTCACTGCTATATACGAGGGTAGATATCACATGACTCTTTTCTTTGCTTCCAACAAACTTTTCTTGTATCTCAATACTTTTTTTTAAAATCATTTCACCTCAAGAAAGGCATTCCACTGCCACTATTGCGCAGAGGGTTACATATGGGAAGGTGATGAGAGAGTGGTTAGATATAGGAAATGTCAGAAGGAGGGTGATAGACGAGTAAGGATGTACATGGGAAGAGTGATTGATAGAATGGATGCGAGTTAGTGTGTTAGGAGGTGTCAATTGACCTTACATTTAAACACCTGGAGATTGTAGCTGTCGGGGAAGCAAGTATGTGGAAGGGAATTCTACAGGCGGGAAGTGCGAGAAAAGAAGCTATTGGAGTAGAAATTGTGGTTACATTTTATCGGTTTCATTGTAAAAGGGTGGGACCTAGTTGCTAATCTAGTATCTCGAGCAAATTCGTACCTAGGGGGCACCAGTGATCTAAGTTCATCGGAGCAGAAGTCGTGAAAGTATATATAGTGTATAGAAGAGGTACAGGGAAGCCACGTCATGCCGGTGAGAGAGTGGCTTCAGCCGGTCTGCCAAGTCGGTATCGATCACATTACAGATTCTCCGTTCCGCTGAGAGTGTGAGGCCAAGGAGGGGTAGTATTTTACTCTCTGGGAGGCAACCCTGTTCCATGCTACTGGAAGGTAGGTGCGATTGTTTATGATGGTAAATTTATTTTTTTCATCATATCACCCCGAGCAAGGCGGTAACGCCACTGATATGCAGGGGGCTACGTAAGAGTGAAAAGATTGGAAAAGAGAAAGCCGGAAATTACATTCTAAACAGGGAACAAGGGATGAGCTTCTTCAACTGTTCAATTGACGTGGGTGGTGTGTGAGCCGGGCGATAGTTTAGTCTATCTACTCCAATTGAAAAAAAAATACAAAAACACAAAAGAGAAAAGAGTGAAAAGATTGGAAAAAAGAAAGCCGGAATCCACATCCTAAACAGGGAACAAGGGATGAGCCTCTTCACCTGTTAAATAGACGTGGGTGGAGTGTGAGCCGGGCGATAGTTTAGTCTATCTACTCCAATTTAAAAAAAATAAAAATAAAAAAAGAGTGAAAAGAGTGGAAAAGAGAGCCAGAAACCACATCCTAAACAGGGAACAAGGGATGAGCCTCTACACCTGTTCAATAGATGTGGGTGGAGTGTGAACTGGGCGATCGTTAGATCTATCTACTCCAATTAAGAAAACAAAAAATCCATGGTAGTGGATTGCTAAGTTTTAACTTAGTTAAAGTCCAGTCAAAGACATTTCTGCTAAAATTTAAAAAAATAAAGAAAACCAATTAAACATGAAAAGTTTAAAATTAAGCAAAAAAATTACTTACTTTTAAGAAAATTTCAAACAAAGTTGATTCCAATCCCAACAGGATGGTAGTACCAGGAAGATAAAAATTATTTTTTACTTTTTGGTCACACCAAGTGAATATTGAGGCGAGGTTGGGTTAGTCAACTGAAATAGCCCGTGAGTGACCCCAAGAGGGTAGCAAGACTACCAAATTACAGCCCGCCAAGAAGAGAAAACGAGAGACAAACAAGCAGAGGGCCAGCGAAAAAGAAAGAAACAAACTAGCAATGCACCTGAGCTTCGTTCTGGAAGCATTGAAATTTACGAGCCTTTTCTTACCCAAGTCCACTACGGATTGGAGGTCCTTTTCAAGCTCGGCAGCGAGGTTCGTTTTGTTGCCCACACCAGATTTTTGATCGAGGCGAGAGTAAACTGTGGTGTCATCGGCGTACATGCCTATTTGGGAGGAAAGACTGGATTAGGTCAAACAAATGTCCAGTTATACCATAGCTCTGCCGTTTGCGTATAAGGCCAGTATGCCAGACTCTGTCGAACGCTTTAGAGTTATCGAAAGCAACGGTTCGGGCTTCACCATTCTTTCGAGAGCCTGGTATATATACTCGATGATGGTTGTTAGCATATCAGCAGTACACCTGGTGAAGCGGAAACCATACCGTTTGTTCGAGAGGAGCCTGTGGGCTGTGAGATGCTGAACCACCTCGGCGTTGATAATGGCTTCGAACACTTTGCCAAAGATCGGAAGAAGGCTGATAGGGCGGTAATTTGCGGGGTCCGAGGGTTCTCCAGTGTTCTTAAATATAGGAACTACAGAGGAAGACTTGCAATAGGTAGGAAAGCAGGAAGCAGATAGACAGAAGTTGTAGAGTTTAGAAAGGACAGAGGAGAGTTCAGGGGCACATTTCTTCAAGACTATGATTGGAATTCCGTCCCCTCCGCTCGCTTTGTGAGGGCCAAGTTTTAAGATTATGTTAGAAACCAGAGATGGTGTAATGTAGACGTCATTCAGCTGAGCCTCAGTTCTAGGTAGGAAGTCGGGGGTAGAAACTCTAGACGAATCCAGTCTTGAATTGGTCGAGAATCTGCGAGCAAAGCATTCAGCCTTGTCCGCTGAGGAGGTGAGGACCTCAAATTCATTGATTAGCGGGGGTATTGAGGACTTACTCTCGTACTCTGCTTAGCTTTTGAAATGCGTCCTTGGCTATGGCAATACGTCTTCGAATCTCAGTATCACACTTTCCATCCTCTGTTAGAAAATATCCCTGGTATTCAAATTTCTGTGCCTGCTTGATTTTAGTATCACCAACCTGTAGTTGCGTTTTGGGCTTCTAAGGAAACTTAAATTCAGTCAGTATCTTGCTTAGCTTGCTACCATATTATCGGTAATTTACAGTTTTCTATAGGTTTAATGAGGCACTTGCGTCTAGGGTCCGCCATTACACTTACACAGGATTGAATCATCCTCTTTCCCTTCGTATACCATAAGAAGAGATTTTCTTGTTTTGTTAAGTACAGTTCACACACTAAGGAGAACTTTGTCTATGTAACGCTAGGGATGTTATGGGAGATAAAAATAACATGAAATGGAGCCATAACAACACACCACAACCTGCCTTAGGCCTTTGCGCAGACTTGGTTGATAGTGTGACCATAGCAAAAATAAAATTATAATGAAAATGGCATAATAATAATAACAATAATATATCCCGGAAAGGGAGGATATATATCAATACGAGGTAGTTGAGTGGCTTAGGCAAATGTAATCGAGTAGGCGTAGGCGTAGTCAATGACCGTAATCCAATAATGGTAGACCAATAGACCTCCTCTCTCTCTCTCTCTCTCTCTCTCTCTCTCTCAACAATAACAATAATATATATCCCGGAAAGGGAGGATATATATCAATACGAGGTAGTTGAGTGGTTTAGGCAAATATAACCGGGTAGACGTAGGCGTAGTCAATGATCGTAATCCAATAGTGGTAGACCCCCCTCTCTCTCTTTCTTTCTTTCTTTCTCTCTCTGGACGTCTTTGTCTTCGTCTGCATTTATGGCTGACGTCAGCCAATCACATTCCAGTGAGGGGGAACCAAGGTGTATACATATTCATTACATATTCATTACATCAAACAATAATAATAATAATAATAATGATAATAGTAATACTAATAATAATAACAACAACTAACATCCTGTCCTGGGAAATAAATGAAATAACAGGAAAGTTTCATACGATTTATACTAAACATTTTGCTTCATCTAAACTTATTTATAAATGAAATTTTGTCTGTGTGTGTGTGTGTGTGTGTGTGTCTGTGACAGTGTGTGTCCGTTACCTATGGACTCCGAAACGGTTGAACAGATTTTCTTGAAAATTTACACAGTTGTACTATAAGCGTCTGCGAGTGTTCTTAGCTGGGTGTTGTGTCGAGGTACCCCCGATAAATATCGAAAATCGATAATCGAAAAAATCGGGTTATAGAAGGAGTGGTCCGATTTTAATCAAATTTGATACACTCATAAACAAAGACATAAGAAACGATATTCAGAAGTTTCAAGGTTGCAGTTCTTACAATATTGCAGAAAATTTGATATCGATACCAGGAAATCAAAATTTGACTTACATCCATTCATTTTTCTTTCACTCTACGGTTTTGCTTTAACTGGAAACAACTATTGCTTTTTAGTCTTTCGTGCCAACGTTCAAAGAGTCTGAGCTCCAGGACCATAGATTGGTTTTAAAGCTTTCATTACACCCGAGCAACGCCGGGCTATACTGCTAGTAAACTAATAAACTGAAGAGTATTATCATCAAATTACGCACCTCGTAGTTGCTGAATTCTTTTAATCTTTTTTTAATATATTTTCCTACCAGTATAGATGTTTTCCCAGAGACAAGAAACGTTTTGTACAGAGACTTATAATTTTTGGCAGATGCTTCCTTCATCTTTATACGTGTATACAATCTAGAAACATATTGTGAAGAAAACGGACATGCAGTCGAAATATAGTTTAACATTGTCAAACAGTGTTTTTCTTTTCTTTTTCTTTTCTTAAACCGCAGTCTACACTTTATGTGTTGAAAAATAACATTGTGTTCCTTTTATTGTTTCGCTGTAAATAATTCCTTTTACCATTTCTTTTCGACTGACTTTTTTTATAAGGCTTAAGAGCTACTCGAGGTCATCATCATTTATCCATTATACCCAATGGTGCATAGGGCAGCAACTTTTTGTTGCTGTTTCTGTAACAAATTGTTTTTTTTACGGGGGCAGGGTTGTTAGCCTTGCACCCAACCTCCAAACCCGGAGGACCGGTGGACCGGTGGACCATTCTTGGTCCTTACGTTAACAGCACCTGGTATTCCCAAATGGTCACCCATTTAAGTACTGACCAGGCTCGATGTTGCTTAACTTCGGTGGTCGGACGGGAACCGGTGTATTCAAAACGATGTAGCCGTAGACAGACAACCCGAGGTAGTGGGATAAAAAAATCAGAGGTACCATTCCAAACTAATATCACCAAGACGCAAGGGGTGCACCGGAAATAAAAGAGGAAAAAAATCTTTAGAGGGAACCAGAAACCCAATCCTAAACACAATCCTTTACACAATTATGTCACTTGTTATTGCCATACATTCATCTTATCTCACATGTGTCGAGCTGTCAAACAATAGAAATGCGGGGGAGGGAGGAAACAATTTATACTATAAATAAGTAAAACTTGTGTAAATCAGATTAATTTAACATTAAATTATCGAAATCATTTGTAAGCAAAAGTTAATTCCTGGTTTTAAAAATCTTGCAAAAATAAAATATACGTCTTAGACACATTATTAATGTTAAATTAATCTGATTTACACAAGTTTTACTTATTTATAGTATAAATTGTTTCCTCCCTCCCCCGCATTTCTATTCTTTGACAGCTCGACACATGTGAGATAAGATGAATGTATGGCAATAACAAGTGACATAATTGTGTAAAGTTTTTCAGGTAAGGAGAAAAAAAAACGTGAAACATGACTTTTTAATGTACACATAGAAATTACCATACCAAAAAATCTTCCAATACCCACACTAAAATTGTTGTAAAAATACGTTTTTTAGATTATTTGTACTAAGCATTTCAGTTTTAGATTAGTAAATATAGTCTTCACTTACTAACCAACCTAACATCTACAAGTCTTTGGAATATTTTAAAAATATTTTTGAAACTTTATAAATTATTATAATTAAAAAAATGAAAACAATTATTTTAAAATTTTATTATTAATCGAGAAAATTTTCTTCAGAATATAATGTAATTGATTATATTATATATTAAAGCAATTAAAAACTTACCTAATTAAATAATGTCATAGTTTTATTCCATTTTTATTTTACTATTCGGAGCAGATTTCGGTAAAAGGGGCCAAATGGTTGAAAAAATAATCCGTGATTTACATTCCCCAGTGCGTCCTGCGTGTAACTAATAAAACCAATTTTGCCCACAGAATTTAATTTCCTGAAATTTAATGAATTTACGGGGAGGTGGGGTAACAGATGTAACAGATGTAAAAAAAAAAAAAATTATCCATATTTAAAAAAAAATAATTTTAAAAATAATTCCATTCATTTGTGAATAAGTTCTAAAAATTTCATTAAAATTATTTGATTTTGCAATATGCTTGTCACTAAAAAAAAAGTGAGTTATGAAATTTTTCGTTTCCCATTATACACTCTTGTAACGATTTGGCTTCCCGATAACGAAAGTAAAAACAAGAATTTTTACTAAAATTTCGAACATTTTTTTTTTTTATAAGCGTTTCACCCCGAGCAAGGCAAATCACTGCCACTACTGCGCAGGGGGCTACGTAGAGTGGAGAAAGGATGATTAAATATAGGAAATGTCAGAGGGTGGGTGATAGGCGGGTAGGGATACCGAGAATGAGGGTTGGGTAGATGAGAGTGTTCTGAGAATAATTGGGAGTTCGTGTGATAAAATAATTAAAGTTTATTTTTAATAATTAAAAAAAAAAATACCTGAATATTTCCTCTTAATAATGACATATAGATTATGATTGAAAAAGTTGTTTTTTTTTTTTAAGTTTGGGGCCATTTTTCGTCATACTATGATGGTTTTTCAGCGATTTAGTGGAGATACCTATAAATAGTAAGTAGCAATTATACGAATCCCGCTGAATCCATTATTATGATTATCATTATTATTATTGTTGTTGTTGTTGTGGGTTGTTTATAATACATCGCAACCAAATTAAATTATACGAATTCCACTGATTCCATTGGTATTATTATTTGTTGTTTCTGCTTATAACAGTAAAATAGTTACGTTTCCGTTGTGAAGTTTATTTACATTAGGATATGCGCTGTGGTGGAGTGGATATCAACTCGGAGCGAGAAATCGGGGAGCCGAGTTCGAATTCCATTTGTATTCGTTTCATTCATATTTCGTGCAAATACCCTTGGGAAAGTCATTAATCCGTCTCTTCCTTTCAGCTATGGGTCAAATAACAGGACAGATTGGGTTCTATTGCCTTGGTCGGCAACCAGTCTACCGCAGATAGCAATGGCAACCTACTGCGGGATAATCTTCTGCCCAGTCAGTCATGTCTCTTTCGAGACATGATCGTCCAAGCGTGTCTCACGTATGGCACTTAACTGACTGACTGAATATAATAGTTAAAAACAATTAAAACTTCTACTGGGTATAAAGTGGGGGATCTGTTTTCTATTGTTATGAAGTAATAAACTGATCCCCCACTAAATTATAGCCAGCTAGTCTACCGCAGAAAGCAATGGCAACCTACTGCGGGATAATCTTCTGCCCAGTCAGTCATGTCTCTTTCGAGACATGATCGTCCAAGCGTGTCTCACGTATGGCACTTAACTGACTGACTGAATATAATAGTTAAAAACAATTAAAACTTCTACTGGGCATAAAGTGGGGGATCTGTTTTCTATTGTTATGAAGTAATAAACTGATCCCCCACTAAATTATAGCCAGCTAGTCTACCGCAGAAAGCAATGGCAACCTACTGCGGGATAATCTTCTGCCCAGTCAGTCATGTCTCTTTCGAGACATGATCGTCCAAGCGTGTATCACGTATGGCACTTAACTGACTGGCTGTTACTGATAATGCATCACACCAAGATGAATATATACGAATCCCGCTGAATCCATTATTATTATTGTTGTTGTTGTTTATAAACATCACACAGAGATGCAATTATGCGAATTGCGATGTATTTATTATTATTATTATTATTATTATTATTATTATTATTATTGTTGTTTGTTGTTGATGCTGTTTATAAAGCATCAGATGCAGAGGGGGCTACATAAGAATAACAGTTTGGACAGGAGGAGAGTGAGAAAATTGAACCAGTTACAGAGGGTATCAGAGAAAGGGCAAGAGAAGACATGTGAAGACATTTGCGAAGGTAGAGAGAAAAGAAAAGTACAAGATACGCGGGATGATGTAGAAAGGGCTGGAGTCAAGTGGATAAGAGATGGGTATTGGCATTGCATTTAAATTCATGGGGGTTATAGCCATCATGAAATCAAGGATATGGAAGGGAGTTCCACAGGCGGGAAGTGCGAGAAAAGAAGCCACTGGAGTATTGTTGTCGGCTGTCTTTGGTTGATCTAACTGTAAATGGGTGGGGCCTTGTTGTCAGTCTGGTTGCACGAATACATTCTTGTGGCAGGGGCACCAGTGACTTAAGTTCGTCGGAGTCGAAGCCATGAAAATATTTGTTGAATAGATAGAGGGAAGCCATATCTTGCTGGTGAGAAAATAGCTGGAGTCGAGCTACCAAGTCGAGACCTATCACATTATAGATTCTCCTTTCGAGCCTGTAGAGAACTCTAAGAGGAACGGCAGGGCCGCCTAACCAGATGTAACAGCTGAGTATAGATAGAGTTTTGAAACCGATGAAATGTAACCGCAATTTCTACTCCAACAGCTTCTTTCCTCTCACTTACCGCCTGTGGAATTCCCTTCCGCATGCTTGCTTCCTCGACGGCTACAACCTCCAGGAGTTTAAATGTAGAGTCAATAGACACCTCCTAACACACTAACTCACACCCACTCTCTCCAACTCTCTCCCTATGTACCTCCTAACTCGTCTATCACCCTCCTTCTGACATTTCCTATATCCAATCGCTCTATGTAGCCCCCTGCGCTATAGTGGCAGTGGAATGCCTTGCTTGGGGTGACACGATTAAAAAAAGAAGTTTCCCAAGGTATTAATTCATCCGTACATCCAAGCTTACATTGCCTGGTATTCTCAAATTGTCGTCCATCTAGTTACTGACCACGCTTGACGTTGCTTAACTTCGCTGATTGTGAAGGAAACAATGATAAGGCTCTTTCAATGATGCGAAGTGAAGGTAACAATTGTAGTTTGCATGGCGGACATTTTCTCTTGCTGATAAGTCATACAATTTATCATTTTAAACTTTTTCGTTGGATATTTTTCCCCTTTCTTTACAACCTATTAACACAAATGTTTTCATTTTTATGTCTTCCATAAATTCTGTGTTATCTACGGAGATAAAAAAAATTGTCATCTGCATATATCTTCTTGTTAAAGCCGTGACCACTTAGAGAACAAAGACAACAATTGAGATCGTGACAACTTGCAATATCTAATGAATTCAATAATTCAACAACATACATAATAAAAATAACTTATCCGTATCTTCCAACACTAATAATACCAGAATCTGATCTACTATTAGGACTTTGAAAAGTTCTCGCTGTTTTCCAACAGAAAAAATGTTTGAAGACGAACAATTGAAGGCATTTCTTTATGAAGGCTCATGTCAGGCACAAGGTGAACTTTCAGAAAAAAGTTTGAAGACGAACAATTGGAGGCATTACTTTATGCAGACTCATGTCAGGCACAAGGTGAACTTTCAGCAAAAGGTTTAAAGACGAACAATTGGAGGCATTATTTTATGAAGGCTCATGTTAGGCACAAGGTGAACTTTCAGCAAAAGGTTTGAAGACGAACAATTGAAGGCATTTCTTTATGAAGGCTCATGTCAGGCACAAGGTGAACTTTCAGAAAAAAGTTTGAAGACGAACAATTGGAGGCATTACTTTATGCAGACTCATGTCAGGCACAAGATCAACTTTCAGCAAAAGGTTTAAAGACGAACAATTGGAGGCATTATTTTATGAAGGCTCATGTTAGGCACAAGGTGAACTTTCAGCAAAAGGTTTGAAGACGAACAATTGAAGGCATTTCTTTATGAAGGCTCATGTCAGGCACAAGGTGAACTTTCAGAAAAAAGTTTGAAGACGAACAATTGGAGGCATTACTTTATGCAGACTCATGTCAGGCACAAGATGAACTTTCAGCAAAAAGGTTTAAAGACGAACAATTGGAGGCATTATTTTATGAAGGCTCATGTTAGGCACAAGGTGAACTTTCAGCAAAAGGTTTAAACACGAACAATTGGAGGCATTATTTTATGAAGGCTCATGTCAGGCACAAGGTGAACTTTCAGAAAAAAGGTTTGATGACGAACAATTGGAGGCATTACTTTATGCAAACACATGTCAGGCATAAGGTGAACTTTCAGAAAAAAAGTTTAAAGACGAACAATTGGAGGCATTATTTTATGAAGGCTCATGTCATGCTCAAGGTGAACTTTCAGAAGCATTAAGAATTGATCACGCAATAGTTTCGAAACGTTTGAAAGCATTAAGAACGATAGAAAAGCAAGGATATTGCCATACGTGTTGAAGCCGAGGAACGCTGAACGGCATCTTGTCATGTGTGAATAGCTGCTTCAATGGCAGAAAAGTAAAGGTTTTTTTTTCATCGTACCGTAACGGGTGAAAAGAAGTGGACTCACCACGACAAACCATCGTGGTGTAAGCCCGGCCATCTATCAGTATCATGGGCAAGCCGAATATCCATTGTTCGAAGCTTGTGCTCTGCATTAGTGGGATCAGCTGGCTTGAGTTTATGATGAACTGCTGAAACTGACCGAACCCATCACGGGAGATGACTATCGACTGCAACTGATGCGTTGAAGCCAAGCATCGAGGAAAAAATAAGGCCACTATATGAGCAGAGACTCAAAAAAGTGATTTTGAAACATGACAGCCATAGGCCACATGTTGCACAACGGGTAAAACTGATTTGGAAACGCTTAAATAAGAAATCCTGTGGTGCAGTGGATATTGGCTTGAAACAAGAAATCGGTGAGCCGAGTTCGAATTCCAGTTAAATTTCTTCATTCACTTACGCACAAATACCCTTGGGAAAGGTATTAATCTGTCTCTTTTCTCCAGTTATGGGTGAAACAAAAGAACAGATTGGGTTCTCTAGCCTTGGCTGGCAACCAGTCTACGGCAGAAAGTAATGGCAACCTACTGCGCGATAATCTTCTGCCCAGTCAGTCATGTCTCTTTCGAGATATGATCGCCCAATGCGTGTGTCATATATGGCACTTCACTGACTGAATCCCTCCCGCCGTATTTACGAGACATTATGCCGCGCGATCATCTCTTGTTACGATTAACGGCACATGGTCTGGCTGAACAGCATTTTCATTTTTATGAAGATGCCAAAATGGGTCGACTCGTGGTTAGCCTCATAAGACGTGTCGATTTTCCGACGTGAAATTCAAATACTGCCAAGAAGATCGGAAAAAGGAGATAATAATTTCTGTGACATGTTTCTTTTTTTTTTTCATCGTATCACCCACAGCAAGGGGGTAACGCCACTGATGTACAGGGGGCTACGTAATAGTGAAAAGATCGGAAAAGAGAAAGCCGGAAATTGCATCTTAAACAGGGAACAAGGGATGAGCCTCTTAACCTGTTCAATAGACATGGGTGGAGTGTGAACCGGGCGATAGATAGGTCTATTACTCCAATTGAAAAAAAGTGAGAAGAGTGGAAAAGAGAAAGCCAGAAACCACGTCCTAAACAGGGAACAAGGGATGAGCCTCTTAACCTGTTCAATAGACATGGGTGGAGTGTGAACCGGGCGATAGATAGATCTATCTACTCCAATTGAAAAAAATATGTGAGAAGATCGGAAAAGAGAAAGCCGGAAACCACATCCTAAAAAGGGGGCAAGGGATGAACCTCTTAACCTGATCAATAGACATGGGTGGAGTATGAACCGGGCGATAGATAGATCTATCTACTCCAATTGAAAAAAACAAAAACAAAGTGAGAAGTTAAGTTTTAACTTAGTTAAAGTCCAGTAAAGAAATTTCTTTGAAATAAATACAAGACAAAAAAGCACTCGTTCAAATAACTATGAAACTTTTAAAATTAGCCACAACAAAAAATTAAAATGAAATCAAGGCAAAATCATAACTTACTATTAAAGTTGTACCCCCCCCACCAAAAAAAAACACGTGTTTAAACCAGTTGATAGAATAATTATTTTATCTTTTTGGATGCTACGTGCTGTGTATGCAGGATGGGGTGGGGGACAAGTAACTGTACAATGGCCGAGCAAAGAAGACGACCAAGGAATTTAAAAAACAAAAAAACAAAAAAACAAAAAAAAATAATTCTTAGCAATTTTTGTAAATAAATATTACTTTTCATAAAAGTAAATCATCGAAAACTTTTTCAAGACGCCCAATTCAGTTACAGGAAGAAAAAGTGTTAGATAAGGTAACTAATTTGTGCTAATATGCTTATAATATGCTTATAATATGCTATTATACTTAAGCCATTAAGCACTACTGTTCACTCAACATGAACCGTATAATGTTATCATCAATGATAAACTTCATATTAACATTATGTGGTACCATTATTGATAGTATATCTGGTACCATTATTATTAAGTACCATTACCTGCTATCATTATATGGCACCGTTATTTTTAGCACTATCCGGTACCATTATTAATAAGTAATTTCGCCATTACTATTAGGTACAAATATACAGTACCGTTATATGTTAGGATTATCTGGTACCATTTTTATTAGAATTAGTAGTGGGCACTTCGAGGTGGTGTAATCGTTAGCCAGCTTGTCTTGCTAGAATCATTACAATTGAGTAGTGAGTTCGATCCTCACTGGATGCCCCATACATTTGGCCTTGTGCCACATCTAAGCAGCACTTAGAAAATCAGCAATATTATTAGTATTATAAGGTACTTCATTCTGATTAGTTAAAATAAAACACGCACATAAAATCTAATTTTTTGTCTTCCCCCTCCATATTAACTCTAAATAACAGGCCTATTGTTTTCTACATTCAAATATAAATCGATTTCAGAGCAATGAGTCAACATTGCCTGATGACAAGGTAAAATCTGGAAACATAGACATGTGTGTGTGCTAATGTAAATTAAATTAATAAAACAAATTTAACTAAATTATACATATCTCCCTGGTCGATAGAGCACTTTACAGAGGGGTAGAAGGTTACTTAAGTTTGTTTCAATTATCAAATACACATATATATATATATGTTTGTGTGCATGTACGCACATACACACACACACACATGTACATATATATGGGTCTTTATACGTATTTATATATGTATATGTGTGTACGGATATATATACATACATACATATATATGTGTATATATATATATATATATATATATATATAAATTAATAAAGGATTAATTCAGTGATGTTGAATGACCATTTCGATGTGAAAATCCCCACGGGGAAAATCCCCACGGGGGATAACACATCACCTCAGCAACCGAAAAATCATTTCAGAAACTGGAGAAAAATCAGTTTATTTTTCCTTTTTAAATAGATTTGCAAAGAAATTAAAAAAGAAAATAAAAAAGAAAGAAAAAGATAAAACAAAATAAAAACAAATAAACAAGAAAAGAAAAAATTGACATGTCTGTTCAAAACGCTATTCATTATGTGGTTTGATAGAAACGATTGGATCAAATCAAGCAAGCGTCCACTGATAATGTAGCCCTCTAGATTGCGCAGAAGGTTCGAGTGCAAGACCCTATCAAATCCTTTAGAGATATACAGGGCAACAGTTCGATCTTCGCCGTTCTTATCGAGGACCTGGTATATGTACACGGTGATGGTAGTTAGTGTATCAGCAGTAGACCTGGTGAAGTGGAAGCCATACTATCGGAGAATAGTTTATGGGCAGTGAGATGTTTAACCATATCAGCATTGATCATAGCCTCAAAAACTTTGCCGAAAATCGGTAGGAGGCTGATAAGGCGATAATTGGAGTGTGAGAAATATATTCACATAGCTTAGCGCTTAAGCAGTGAAAGGAAATTATCAAACATAACAAGACATACCTGGTATAGAAAAAACAATTTATTTGTCTTGCAAAAATATGCTGAATTTTGCTGCTACTGTGTAGCTTGGTATAGTCTCCTTTCTCTGCTTAGCTTGGTATAGTATCCTCCGTCTAGGAGTGGGATGAAAAAGACACAAGGAACTGCGATCCGCGACGTACAGGAACTTTCTTCTGGGTCAGCTTCTTTCACAGTTTCTTATCTTGGTATAAGATGATAGTGCCTAGAGAATTTTTCTCTAGGAAGGCAAGGCTTTGCCCATAGGGTATCCTTTTTAAGGTAAGAAGGGTAACAAGAGATTTTCTCTGTTACAAAGTTGTGGCATTAGCCTAAAAGATTACAAAGAATTGGTAAGATGGTCTCGATATAGCGAGACAAGTGGGCGCCAATTTAGGCCCTGCTGCAACAAAAATCCGGAGCGGCACAAATACGTCCGATACTGTTCGTGCTAGCTGAAAAAAGGAGAGAACAAAACCATCAGAAAAAAAACAAAAACCTCTGGTAAAGCCCGCCTAAAGTTCAAAACGAGGTTCGGGTTAAATCAGCCAATCAGGAGACCCGTTACATCTGTAAATTTCCGACAGGAGCGACCCGACGGTGCTCCAGAGTTCTTAAATAAAGGTACCACAGAAGAGGATTGCAAACAGGCAGGAAAACAGCAAATACAGAGGTAGTAATTATAGACGTTGGAGAAGACAGAGGAGAGTTCAAGAGGCACATTTCTTCAAGACAATGACCGGGATCCCGTCATTTCAGCTTTGAAATTATGCTAGAGACCAGAAAGGAAGTCATGTAAACATCTCTAGGTTGAGACTTAGTTATAGCCTGTGATTTTCCTGTAGACTTCAATCTCATATCATCTTTAGAAATAGATGTAACCTATGCTTAGATGAAAAATAAAGATAATTAAATTTAGTGAAAATAATCAGCTTTTGAACAAACGTAATGAAGTCATTTTAAATGCCATCGTAACAATTATTCTTATTTTGGTGAAAATGATTTTTTCTTGTGAATTTTTAATTTTCAATATTATTATTTTCAACATTTAATTAAAATAAAGTTATTTGTGATTGTTAATTATTTGTGACTGTAATTACATTCTCCTACATAGGCCCATTTTTTTCTTTTTACGGTTTTATTCGTGATATCTTCATTATTTTTTTGTTTTTAGTTTCGCGTATATTGGGTGTATATTACTGTGTACATATATGGCCTCTAATAGTTGTATGTTTGCAATTATATCTATTCTTTTGCTTTTCCTTGTATATTTTTTTCTTTAAGATTTTTTGTATATGTGTGATTTGGTGGACGTGTTGTTTATTTTCTTGATATTACCGGTATCTCTTTTCTAAATGTTTAATTGCATACACTTCTACATTTAACACAACCTTTTAACTCTTTGTTCTAACCTAAAATTAAAAGTTAAATTAAACTTGATTTTTCGTGTTTGATGAAGTAGCTTGTACCTTACGATTGCCGAAATAAATTCAGTATTTATAATTGTTTAATTATATGTTCAGTTTTCTGCTCTATATATCTATTAGATATATCATATTGCTCTGGGTAATATCAACTGAGTTCTCTATTTTTATCTATCTATCTATCTATCTATCTATCTATCTATCTATCTATCTATCATAATTTTTAGGCCACCCTAGTGTTTAAAAAAATGATGTATTTCATACAATATTTTCGAGAGTAATTGTAAATGAAAATAGAATAGTTCTTTTGTTAATACTGCATAATGACATGTGTATCAAATGAATTCATAAATATTTAATAATTACCTATATTGCAGTTTCATCAGGAAAAGAATGAAAAAGATTTAGGGTGATTTGGATGGGTGCAACTTTGCTTTGCTGCCTTGTAAAACTTTACGTAGTAATAATAACAATTCTGTTTTCATTTAGAATTATTCACTTGGCAATAAATACTAAACATAGTATGAAATACATCATTTTTTAGAACACTGGGGTGGCCTAATTATTATGGCCAGTAGTATATATATATATATATATATATATATATATATATATATATATATATATATATATATGTCCAGATAAAGAACACCAACGGGTTTATAATCGAGAGTTCTCGGGTATTTATTTTTTTAAAAGTGCCCAATACAACTTAGCTTTTAGTGCATAATATGATTAAAAATATAGTTTTTAAAATTAATTCATATATATATATATATATATATATATATATAACGGTTTTATTATAAAAAAGAAGTTCATTGTTATTATTATGTTGTCATTTTCCATCATATTTCTATTTCTGCTATGGTCGCACTACCTACCAAGTCTGCGGAAAGACCTAAGGCAGGTTGTGGTGTGTTGTTATGGCTCCATTTCATGTTTTTTCTATTTCCCCTAACATCCCTAGCCTTACATAGACAAAGTTCTCCTTAGTGTAAGGGCTGTACTTAACAAGACAATTTTTTGTATATATTTAAGCTGGGGTTTCCAGGGATTCATTCAATGTGTTGTTTTGTTCCATTTTTTATCATTCCAAGTGCACCTACTAATACTGGCACGATTCTTGTTTTCAATTTCCACATTTTTTCAATTTCAATTTCCAGGTCTTTATATTTTGACAGTTTTTCGAATTCTTTGGCTGTTATGTTACAATCCGCTGGACAAGCCATATCAAGTAATAGGCAAGTTTTTTCTTTCTGGTTTTTAACAATAATGTTCGGTCTATTTGCTTCAATTTTTCTGTCTGTGTAGATGGTGTAATCCCATAGAATGGTGACATCTTCTATTTCTGTAACCGGAGCTGGGTGATGTTCATACCAGTGTTTGTTTACATATTTTCCATAGTGTTTGCACATTGTCCAATGTAAGTATTGCTCCACTCTATCGTGACGATTTTTATATATTCATTTGGGGCAAGTACAGAACATCCTGAGATTAGATGGTTTATTGTTTCTTGGTGTTTACCACAGAAACCGCATTTTGGATCCACATTATTATGTATAACTAGCAGTATAGCCCGGATTTAAAACTAATCCATGGTCCTGGAGCTCAGACTCTTTGGACGTTGGCACAAAAGACGAAAAAGCAATAGTTGTTTCCAGTTAAAGCGAAACCGTAGACTGAAAGAAAAATGAATGGATGTAAATCAAATTTTGATTTCCTGGTATCGATATTAAATTTTTTTTTTCGTCGTAAACTGAATTTTGAAGGCTAAATAAGTCCTCTGAGTAAATAGTACCATGGCTGAGACTAAGAACTACAATTATACCTACTTAGAGCAAAACCCGAAGCAAAAACTAAAATAAAAGGGCTGAAAAAATACAGACATACAGGCAGATAAACAGACACACACACACAAACATCTTGCCTTTTATATATATATATATATATATATATATTATCGATTTTCTGCACTATTGTAAGAACTGCAACCTTGAAACTTCTTAATATTATTTCTTAAGTCTTTGTCTATGAGTGTATCAAATTTGATTAAAATCGGACCACTCCTTCTATAACCCAATTTTTGCCATTTTCGATTTTCGATATTTATCTGGGGTACAAAACCTAGCTAAGAACACTCGCAGACGCTTATATTACAACTGTGTAAAATTTCAAGGAAATCGGTTCAGCCGTTTCGGAGTCTATATGTAACAGACACACACACAGACGCACACACACACAGACAAAGTTCCATTTATACATAAGCTTAGATAGATGACAAACAATTCTTCTTCTTCATGTGCCGTGTCCCTTCAGGACGTAGGCGATCATGAACTTCTACTTGCCTCTGTCACTTGTCGCTCCTAATATTTTTCTGCTTGTTATCTCTCCCAAACCCTGCTTTGCCGTTCAAGCCTCTCAAATATGCCTTACATTGCTTTCCTCCGTTTTTCTTTCACTTTAACCTTCCTGTGAGTATTAGATTCTCTAGGTCGTCTTTCCTCATTACGTGTCCCAGGAGCCTCAATCTACTCAGCTGTAAATTGATGACATATTGTTACTGATGTAATGAAGATGTAATGAATATGCATACACCTTGGTTCCCCAATTCAGTAATGTGATTGGCTGGTGTCAGTTATAAATACAGACGAAGGCGACGACGCATAGAGGTCTAGAGGTATACAGGTCTTCGACTAGAGATCTACCACTAAGGGTCTACGACTATTGACTAAGCCTACGTCGCAGGATACTGCACAACGACGACAAAGCATCCATTACGTCTACTACTCGATTGTCCTACCTGGTTACATTTGCCTAAGCCACTTAACTACCTCGAATGATATATATCCCTTTCAGAGGTATATCAGTTACCAATTTAATATTATGCTTAAATTAATACATTTTAAGTATAGGAGTAGAGAGCCCATCCGATAGATTTCCGTTAAAGTATTTATAGAAAACGCATAGAGAAGCTACATTACGTGACTGCTAATGCTGGACAATACCATCAAAGATGAAAGAAAAACTTGAAGCAACTGAAATGTGGTTCTACAGAAGGATACTGCGAATATCATGGATCGAGCATGTGAGCAATGATGAGGTCTTGGAAATGATGGAAACAAAAAGGAAATTAATACTGAGTATCAGGAAGAGACAGATGAAGTTCCTGGGACACGCAATAAGGAAGGAGGGCTTGGAGAATCTGATACTAACAGGCCAGATAGAGTGAAAAAGAGACAGGGGAAAGCAACGGATAACATATTTGAAGGACCTAATCAGGTGCATGGTGTAACAGGAGAAGGCGTGCTCAGAGCCACCGGGGATAGGGAAACGTGGGAAGCCATGATCACCTACGTCCTGAAGGGACAGGGCGCATAGAAGAAGAAGAAGAAGAAGAAGAAGAATGACGCGGATGGTAACCAGGAAAACATACCACTATAAAAAGCAGTGATCGATCTCTGTCCATATGAACCTTAAGAATATATTTCTACTGTTTTCTCCGCGTCATCTTTTAATATTATCTAGTAACATATCTAGACATATTTCTATTCAATTCATAATCTACATTTATTTGAATTATAATCGAGGCTAAATCTCTGCACGTGAGCGAAATATCACAATATCAATCTTTGCAGAAATATCTTTCATCCTCAAATTCGGTTCCAAGAGAAGATGTTATTTCTGCATATAATATGCATTTTTCTTTTAATCTAGATTCCAAGACTTCTACTGAATCTTTGGAGTTTTTCCCAGTCAATATTAATACCTTATCATAATTGTACCAGATAATAATAATAATAATAATAATAATAATAATAATAATAATAATAATATGTTACCAGATATAAATAATAATAATGACGACGACAATAATAAATAATGTACCTGAGCATAATCAGTTAGTCAGTTAAGTGCCATACGTGACGCAAGCTTGAGCGATCATGTCTCGAAGGAGACATAACTGACTGTAGGTTGCCATTACTTTCTGCGGTAGAGTGGTTGCCAACCAAGGCTATAGAACCTAATCTGTCTTCTTATTTAAGTCATGGTGGAGCGAAGAAACGGATGAATACCTTTCCCAAGGGTATTTGCGCGTAAGTGAATGCAAGGAATTCGACTGGAACTCGGTTCCCCGATTTTTCGTTCCGAGCCGATATCCACTGTACCACAACACACATCCAATTAATAATGGTACGAAATACTACTACTAATAATAGTACTAGCTAATCATACCATTTAATACCTAAATAATAATAATAATAATAATAATAACAAGAGTTGTTCCAATGATAGTAGGTGCACTTGGAATGATAAAAAATGGAACAAAATAACACATCGAAAGAATCCCTGGAAACCCCAGCTTAAGAGATATACAAAAAATTGTTTTGTTAAGTCCAGTCCACACACAAAGGAGGACTTTGTCTATGTAAGACTAGGGATGTTAGGGAGATATGAAAAAAAACATGAAATGGAGCCATAACAACACGCCATGACCTGCCTTAGGTCTTTCCGCAGACTTGGTAGGTAGTGCGACCATAGCAGAAAATGAAATATGATGAAAATTGATATAATAATAATGTTACCAGACAATAATGCCAGATAATTATACCAAATAAAGATATCAGTTAATTTTACCGAATAATAGTATTTACAAGCTATCTCACATGATGGTATTCCGCTCAGGACGATTGTTAGCAGCTTAGGCTCGGTGTGCCACTCTCTGAGTTGCTTCCTTGTATATATAATTAACCCACTGATAAGAAACTCACCATCATATGTGAGATGGTGAAACCTATCAAAGATGCTCCCATTCAATGCAACCAGATAGTGAGCCTGGATGCGGTAAGTCTATTCACGAAGGTACCCACGGTGGAGGCATTATCGGTAAACAGTTAGCAATGGGTTCGCCATTATCACCATCACTGGCTAACCTATAGATGGAATACTTAGAAGAGATGGCGTTAGAATCCAGTGTTCTAAAGCCAACTCTATGGCTGAGATACGTTGATAACCACTTCATACTCTGACAACACCAGGAGGAGGTCCAGACGCTACTCCACCATATAAACTCAATAAGAGCATCCTTGCAGTTCACTATGGAAAATAGTGTGACTACAAACTGGCATTCCTGGGTGTGGTAATAACTCGAACAGAGGTGGGGTTCAAGACATCCGTATACCGCAAACCAACATTCACCGGACAATACCTTAACTTCAACTCCTACCACCCAATGTATATTTTTCGATAAAAGTCAATTTCTGTACTTTCATAGTGTTTCGACTTCAGTTTGGGTGTTAACTATTTGACCATAGCTAGGACCTTAACAGATGCTACCACTATGGGGCAGGGTGGATATGAGAACAACAGCAATTAAGAGGTGGTTCCATGCTCCTCACGACCCCTTAATCAGGGGCCTTGCTGCTGGATGCTGTTTAGCGTCCTACTCAGGACTCCAATATTGTTAAACATTATATCATATGGATATGCCGAATAAATGTTATTTTTTTAAACCGTAGTGTGTCTTAAAGCCGAGTTTATAGAACAGCCGCTATGAATCGAACTCATTATTCATTGTAATTGATTCAGTGAGAGGTGCTTGTTAAACATTACACCACGTCGAATTTAACAAAAAATATTTTTTAGATGTAGTAAGATGGGACACAATGCCTAAAATCAATGTTCCCCCCGAGAGGCACGAAATCAGTACACAGTCGTAATTGATTCAAACAGACCAGCTTACTGACAATAACATCACGCTGAAGTTCCCAAAGTACATTTTCTAAGTATACCTAAAAGCTTTAAAAGCCGAATTTATGTGGCACCCTGTGAGGGACGAAATTATCCGCTTGACGTAATTCATTTAACGATACAAGTTTGTGACCATTATCTCACGTGAAACTGCCGATAAATGATTTTTATAAGCATAGCTAAAATGAGGGAGAAGGATGAACCTATTAGGCCCATAATGCGGATCGAACACATTAAGGAGCCGTAAACGATTTTTTGAGACGAGCTGGTAAACAATTGCAGCACGTCAAAGTGCTCGAAAATCGTGATGCACACGTTTGAAATTATGGGGCGGACTTCTGTAGAAACAATTTTCTACTAGCTCAGGTTTGTTCTTCATATGTGAAAAGATTGTCTAACATTCACTGCCATATCAATCAGTTAAGTGCCATACGTGATACACGCTTTGACGATCATGTCTCCAAAGAGACATGACTAACTGGACAGAAGATTATCCCGCAGTAGGTTGCCATTGCTTTCTGTGGTAGACTGGTTGCCAGCTAAGGCTGTAGAACTCAATCTGTTCTATTATTTGACTCATAGCTAGAGAGAGAAGAGAGGTATTATATTATTACGAAGTAATTAGTGAGGGATCAGTTTAGTACTTCATAACAATAAAGAAAACCGATCCCCCACTTTATGATCAGTAAAAGCCTTAATCATGATTCCAACTATTATTTTCAGTCAGCCAGTTAAGTGCCATACGTGATACACGCTTGGGCGATGATGTCTCCAATGAGACATAACTAACTGGACAGAAGATTATCGCGCAGTAGGTTGCCATTGCTTTCTGCGGTAGACTTGTTGCCAGCTAAGGCTGTAGAACTCAATCTGTTCTATTATTTAACCCATAACTAGAGGGAAGAGGCGGATTAATACCTTTCCAAAGAGTACTTGTGTGTAAGTGAATGCTAGGAATTTAACTGGAATTCGAACACGGCTCCCGGATTTGTCGTTCCGAGTCAATATTCACTGCACCAAAACGCACCGATATTATATATTAGTCAAGTAATTTTTTCTTTGTTTCTAACAAAAGTTTTTCTTCTTTTCTTAATACTTTGCTTAACTTTGGAAGTTATATGTTGCGATCTCAACACACCTTTTAATTTTAGCATTGCCAGTGTATGTTATATATCTTTTGACTTCAATATGTTCTGTTAGTCATATTATAAAACATCTAATCATTTTTATTTATCAAAACATTGCTTAGCTTTTGGAAAGAAAAAAAAGATTGTTATCTGAATGCACCTTTGGCTTTCGGCGCCACGCTTCCATCCTCTCACACTCTTGTCTTCAATATGTCCCTTGAGTGTCAATTATTTGAAAAACCCGAATATTTCTTGCTTGTGAGCACTTTGCTTAGCTTTTGAAAGGCACCATTTGTCATTTTAATGCACTTTTGTATTGCAGTATTCACTTTTCATCGCCTGTTCTTCTTGATTTCAATATATATTGTGAGTGTTACATTTCGAAATTGCACGAGATACTAGATTAGCAACTAGGTTCCATCACTTTACTGTGAACCGATAAAATATAACCGCAATTTCTACTCCAACAGCTTCTTTTCTCGCACTTCTCCCCTGTAGAATTCCCTTCCACATACTTGCTTCCCCGACAGCTACAATCTCCAGGAGTTTAAATGTAAGGTCAATAGTCACCTCCCAACACACAAACTCGCATCCATTCTCTCAAACACTCTTCCTATGTACCTCCTTACTCGTCTATCACCCTCCTTCTGACATTTCCTATATCTAATCGCTCTCTCAGCACCTTCCCCTATGTAATCCTCTGCCCAATAGTGGCAGTGGAATGCCTTGCTTGGGGTGAAACGATTAACAATTTTTTTTTAAATCTCTAAGATTTTTTTCCTGTAAACAGTTTGCTTGAATTTTAGAAGGCAACTTCTGTAATTTCAATGTACTTTTCTATTGTGGTAGTCACTTATCATTTTCTGTCCTTGATTTCAGCATGTCCTGCTAGTGTTCAGTCAGTTAAATGCCATACGTGATACACGCTTTAGGCGATCATGTCTCCAAAAAGACATGACTGACTTGACAGAAGATTATCCTGCAGTAGGTTGTCATTGCTTTCTGCGGTAGACTGCTTGCCAGTCAAGACTATAGAACCCAATCTGTCCTGTTATTTAACACATAACTGGAAATGAGATACAGGATTAAAACCTTTCCCAAGAATATTTGTGCGTAAGTGAATGCAAGGAATTCTTCTGAAATTCGAACTCGGCTTTCCGATTTGTCGTTCCGAGTCGATATCCACTGCACCACAATCCGCCCGGCGAGAGTTACATATTTTAAAACCTCTAAGATTTTTTGTTGTCAACACTTGGCTTAGATTTTGGAAGGCCTCTTTTGTTATTTCAATACACCTTTAGATTTTGGCGTTAAAGTTCCATCCTCTGTCCCTCTTCATTGTGAAGCGTCAAAATTTAAAATCTCTAACTTTTTTGTCAATATTTTTTCTGAGCGTTCTTTTAGGGATATTTTGTTTTCTAAACGCGGCTTTGAATATTTGACGTTGCATTTTCATCTTTTTCCCTCTTGACATCAGTATATCCTGTGAGTAACAATTGTTTTAAGATCTCTAATACATTTTGTATTTGTCTATACTTCTTAGATGAGGTAGTATCTACATTACATGCATTGTTAAGACTATTGTTCTCATCTTTATTGTCATGTTTACGACGTTTCGGTTGATATACGGTCCGGGCTTCTTCAGATGCTAAGAATTTCGAACCAAATCCATTGTTTCGATTACTGGGGCATATCAATCTCGTTCCGTTTCCTATGGGACTTCTGGATGTCATCCTTTAATTTGATTTTCTAAATTTTTTTTCACTACTACTGTAACCTGGTATTTAACTCAGAACACTTTGGGTCAGGTTTCAGACTACTGTAACCTGGTATTTAACACAGAACACTTTGGGTCAGGTTTCAGACTACTGTAACCTGGTATTTAACACAGAACACTTTGGGTCAGGTTTCAGACTACTGTAACCTGGTATTTAACACAGAACACTTTGGGTCAGGTTTCAGACTACTGTAACCTGGTATTTAACACAGAACACTTTGGGTCAGGTTTCAGACTACTGTAACCTGGTATTTAACTCAGAACACTTTGGGTCAGGTTTCAGTTTGAGCTTGAGTTTTGTTTAACGGCTTTTCAACCTGTGTGGGTTATTTAATGCCAAAAGGGTAGAGTTTCTGGTATTTATTTAATGTTCGGTTATAGTAAAAAGGTTGATTTAGTCAGATTTTAATGAAAAGTTTTTGTTTTATTATTTTTTATTTTAGAAAACTGAAAATGCCTAAACTAAATATACTATATATATATATATATGTCTAAACTAAATATACATTTTTGAGGAAAAAATCCTCAGCAAAACATTTTTGAACATAAAACTAGAAGACATTTTCAGTTTTCTAAAATAAAAAATAATAAAAACGAAAAATCTTCATTTAAAATCTGACTAAATCAACCTTCACACTATAACCAAACATTTAAAAATACCTTAAGACCCTACCTTTTTGGCATTAAATAACCCACAAAGAGTAATAAACTCAAACTCTTTACCACTTTATTTAATTCTCGAAGATCTAAGCAACATCGACCATCCCACTTTACATGACGTTTTAAGGATAAACACTATCATTTATTTAGATCTAAAATCCATCTGTTAATGGTATTGTAATGGATAACGGCTCAGATCTGAAAATTAGAGAGTCGACTTCTTATTCCAGTGGGGTTTTCTTAATGTTTTTTAGTTGATTTGGGTTTTAGGTTTTAGACAATAACAGTGAGGCAAGGGCTGTTGCTTTAGATATTTCATAAGAGTTTGACATGTTGGATTCCACTACAAGTTCACTCATTTAATTAAATGGCATACGTGATACACGCGTTGGGCGATCATGTCTCGAAAGAGATATAACCGACTGGGCAGGAGATTATCCCGCAGTAGTTTGTCATTGCTTTCTGCGGTAGCCTGGTTTTCGGCCAAGGCTATAGAAACCCAATCTGTCTTGTTATTTAATCCATAACTGGAGGGAAGAGACGGATTAATACCTTTCCCAAGGGTATTTGCGTGCAAGTGAATACAAGGAATTCAATTGGAATTCGAACTCGGCTATCCGATTTCTCTTTCCGAGCCGATATCTCCTGCACCACAACGCACATGACTGACTGACAGCATCTGTATACTCCGTCGAATAAAAGACCATCAACCATTGTAACCAGATGCGGCGGATGCTGTGCCATATCCGCCAATACCGGTTCCTGCTAATTTGATACGCTCAAAACGATCTACCCGTACACCTGTGGGACTACGAAATATAATCAGACCCATTAAATATCTATTACGTCGATTAATATCAATTTATTAACAGCGTGTCTACTGAAGTCTTTGGCATGCTACGTTTTTCTAGCCATTAGATCAGTCAGTTAAGTGCCATATGTGATACACGCTTGGGCGATCATGTCTCCAAAGAGACATGACTGACTGCGCAGAAGATTATCCCGCAGTAAGTTGCCATTGCTTCTCCGGTAGACTGGTTGCCAGCCAAGGCTATAGAACCCAATCTGTCCTGTTATTTAACCCATAACTGGAGGGAAGAGGCGGATTGTATCATTATATTAATAAGTAGTAATTAGTGGGGGATCAGTTTATTACTTCAAGACAATAGAAAACCGATCCCCCACTTTATGCTCCGTAGAAGCTTTAATTGTTTCCAACTTTTATGTTCAGTCAGTCAAGTGCCATACGTGATACACGCTTGGGCGATCATGTCTTGAAAGAGACATGACTGACTGGGCAGAAGATTATCGCGCAGTAGGTGGCCATTGCTTTCTGCGGTAGACTGGTTGGCAGTCAAGTCTATAGAACCCAATTTATCTTGTTATTTCACCCATAACTGGAGGGAAGATACGGATTAATACCTTTCCCAAGGATATTTGCGCGTAAGTGAATGCAAGGAATTCAACTGGAATTCGAACTCGGCTCCCCGATTCCGAGTCGATATCCACTGCACTACAACGCACATCCTAGCCATTAGATATATAGGCCAAAACTTGTGGGAGATACAGAGTATATAGATTTCTTCTACAGTTCGTTATTTCTATATTTTCAGTAAATTGTGGTAATTGTTCCACTTCGGTAATATACAAGTAACCAAATAAACAGTGTTCTTATATAATATCTCATTCCCTTCCGATGTTCCTGGGCATGACGATAAACTGCATCCGGCAGCAAGGTCTATGATTGGGAGGTTGTGAGGAGCATGGAACCACCTCTTAATTGCTGTTGTTCTCAGGTCCACCCTGACTCGAAGTGGTAGCACTTGTTAGGGCCCCAGCTATGGATAAATCGTTAACCCCAAACTGGGGTCAAAACACTATGAAAGTATAAAAAATACACTTTTATAGAAATATATACATAAAAGTAAACTTTTATAGAAAAATATAGATTTTTAAACAAAACATTTTTAAAAACTTTACATTTTAAGGAATTTTATTTACTTTTTTTTTTAATTTTTTAAAAAAATTTTTTTTTTTGAAGGAAAAAATTATTCTTATTTTGAATAAATAACTGAAAGACATTTTCAGTTTTCTAAAATAAAAAAGAGGAAATAAAAAAAGATTTTCATTAAAATCTGACAAAATTAATTTTTCACTATAACCGAACATTAAAAAAAGCAAAAGACCCTTAAAACTACCTTTTGGGCATTAAATAACCCACAGAGGTTGATATGCCATTAAATAAAATTCAAACTCAGACTCCACTCAGATCTACAAGAAATATATACATGAACGCTGCATGAGAGACACGCCTATATTACACCAGACTCTACAGGAATTAGAGACACGGACACGGACACCACATGACTAACATCCCCACATAAGTCCAAGGAAAGAGTCGTTAGAGATGCCTGATGTAAGGTAAAGAAAAAAATAATGATCGTTCAGTATAACTTTCATTTCACTATTTGGAAAGATTCATTGCATGAACTAAAAAAATTCATTCAGAAATTATATAAATTTTCTACTTGTGAAGATCCTCATGCTTAAACCTGTCAGCCCCCTTTCATATATCCAAAGAAACAACGACAGCTTTATCCTTATGTAAAACTTGATAATCTCCTTCCGCATAAGAATGCTCTCCGAAATGAGTGGCTTCAACAATTCAGAGATAATTAGGGTCTCAAGTCAGTGAGTTAGTCAAGTCCAATACGTAATACACGCTTTCGACCCATGACTGGGTAGGCAGATGATCTTCCAGCAGTAGGTTGCTTTTTTCTACGTAGACTAGTCACCAACCAAGGCTATAGAACCCATTCTGTTTCTCCCAGAGCTGGAGGGAGAAGAGATGGATTCATAACTTTCCCAAAGGTATAAGTGAATGCAACGAATTCAACTGGAATTCGAACTCGGCTCTTTGATTTCTCATTCCGAGACACTATACATTACACCACAACGCACGTCAACATTCAGCAGAGGAATCACTTGTGAGATGATATGCTTCACTAATTCAGAGTTAATAAGGATCTCTAATATTTTACCAAAAAAGATTATGAGGTTAATTGGCTGATATTTAGAAGGATCCGATGGTTCGTCTCAGTTATTCAAGAAAGTAAAAGGTGATTGCATACAACAGAATCAGTTTTTCTTTTGTTGAATCCATTGCTTAATATACTGAAAATTCTTATGATGTAATAAGACTGGCTGACTGATTAACGATACTCGATTATCAATCAAATTATTAATATAATAAACAAAACTTATTCTTGTATTTCATTTGGTAAAGAGAAAGTTGTACTTAGATGTCTTCTTTCCAAGGCCTGTTTTTTTGTAGAACAAATGCAAAAAGTATATGCTTCCTTAATTATTAATATTGGAATTGGCACTTCTTACATACCATATATTTTATTGGTTTGTTTTAAGTCATGGACGGAAGGAAAAAATAGTAGATAGATAGATAGATAGATAGATAGATAGATAGATAGATAGATAGACTATCACAACACAACCGCAACTCAACCGCACCTCCCTCCCATTAGCATGGAACAGGCTTGCCTCCCAGAGAGGAAAACACTACGCCTGCTGGGACCTCAAGTGGAATGACTACGTCGAATCCATTGCTAAATCCGCTGCTATGAAAGTCGGTTCTCTGTGTAGGGCCCGTAAATTCTTTTCGTCTGAATCTATCCTGCACATATATAAATCTACCGTCCGCCCGTGTATTGAATACTGCTGCCACATCTGGTCGGGTGTCCCTGCTATTCTCCTCGGGCTTCTTGACAAAATACAGCGGAGAATCTGTAATGTGATCGATACTGACTTAGCTGACCGCCTGCAGTCACTCTCTCACCGGCGTGACGTGGCTTCCCTGTACCTCTTCTATAAATACTTTCACAGCTTCTGCTCGGATGAACTTAAATCAATGGTGCCCCCTAGGTGTGAACTTGCACGAGATACTAGATTGGCAACTAGGTCCCACCCTTTTACAGTGAAACCGACGAAATGTAACCGCAATTTCTACTTTAAACAGCTTCTTTTCTTGCACTTCCCGCCTGTGGAATTCCCTTCCGCATGCTTGCTCCCCTACGGCTACAACCTCCAGGAGTTTAAATGTAAGGTCAATAGACACCTCCTAACATACTAACTCGCACCCATTCTCTCCAACACTCTCCTTATGTATCTCCTTACTCGTCTATCACCCTCCTTCTGACATTTCCTATCCCCAATCGCTCTATGTAACCCCCTGCGCTATAGTGGCAGAGGACTGTCTTGCTTGGGGTGATATGATTATATATATATATATATATATATATATATATATATATATATATATATATATATATATATATATATATATACAGTCATAGTATAACACTATATATATATCAACATTATATATATATCTATATATATATCAATACTATATATATATATATATATATATATATTATCACAACTCAACACTATATACATATGAACACTATATATATATATAGTCATAATAAAACACTATATATATATATATCAATATTATATATATATTTCAACACTATATATATACTATCGCAACTGAACGCTATGTATATATCAACACTATATATATATATAGTCATAGTATAACTATATATATATATATATATATATATATATCAACATTATATATATATATATATAGTATTGATATAACACTACATATATATATCAACATTATATATATATAGTATTGATATAACACTATATATATATATATCAACATTATATATATATATATATATATATATATATACATTATCACAACTCAACACTATATATATATACACTATTACAAAATAGTGTATATATATTTATATATATATATATATATATATATATATATATAGTCTTGACTTGTGATAATGATTAGTACGTATTTCGTTATTTTTTCTGTTTGCTTTTCAGTAGCGTTTTACTAATAAAACGTATTTTTGCAAGTAGTTACATATCTGGGTAGAGATATATCGAGATAAGCACAAAAAATCTGTCACTTTAACTGAGCAGGTTCATGCCGACTTCGAAATTTCGTGAAGACACTGATGTTCTCACTCGTTAGAGCTGGTATGCAAACATTTTCTGCATATACAGTACTGCGCAAAAGTATTATGAAAATTATTTTATCTTTTATGAGGCATCAAAATAAAGTTTAAAAGCCTCACTGAAATTCAAATACAGGCTGAAAAGTTAAGTAAATTGTTAATAAATATTGATTATTTAAAACTAGGTGTAAAAGAAATGTATTAAAAAGAAGTTATATTTAATTTTTCCTATTTTCTATTAACCAAGTTATTTTGAAACTACTCATTATTCTATTATCCTTGGATATGACTGACTTTTTTTTTCTCATTCCCCCCTCACGAATTGATAAATCTAATGTTACTTCGCAAGATACACTTTGGGAATAAATACAAGCTGCTTGGCAGGAGATACCATTAGATAAATTAAAGAAGCTTGTTTACTTGTTAAAGCATTTGTTGAGTAAATCAAATAAAATTTCTTAAATTAAATTGTTTGTTTTCTGTCAATATGCCTCATAAAAGATAAAATAGTTCTTGTCCTAATACTTTTGCACAGTACTATATATATATATATATATACCAGGTGCGATTGGTAAATTTTCGCAATTATTTTATTGTTTCAAAGCGAAAGGCTATTATACTAAATATTAAATTTATTTTTTACTTGTTAAAGCATTTGTTGAGTAAAATAAGATTACTTTAATTAAATTGTTTATTTTCGTCAATATGACTCATAGCTGTTACAATTATATTTTTTATTTTGTGCATGTTTGTTTGTTTTTAATTTGCCGACTGTATAGTATAGTACGATTCTTTGTGCACCCTCTGTGAGAAAAACATCACCGTGAGGCAAATCCTTGTGCTAGGAATTTTGAAATGTCATGTTGTACTGCGTGTCATTCTCGCCGGAAGTTTCAATATGAACATTTCAGAGTATTTGTGTGTCAATCCGAAGACAGTGCAGGACGTTCGAAAAGAGTTGGATGATGCATCCAATCAACATCATAGTATTTGGGGTGAACACTGGCGTCGTTATGCCTCTATTCGTTTTTTCAAAGAGCTTCTCAACAGGGCGTACATCACGTGGCTTCAGGAGGTAGGGTTATCTTGTGTCAAGACGGTGGCTGCTGGACGACCCTATGCCTGGTAAAATTACTCTGCATCATGCTACACAAGCAGGAGAACATATTCATGACTATCAGTCAATTTCTGCGATCACATTACCCCTTACATCTGGCCAACTAACTACCCAGACTACAAACTCCTTGATTATGTGTAGAGAGCAGTTGAGTGAGAGTCAAACAAAACTCCTTGAAACATCAAGGATGAAGGCAACATTCACCAACGTAAACAAGGAGATTCCGAAGTCGTTGGGAGCCCGTGGCTAAAGTCCTTGGGGATTTTATTGAATAAATTTACTCTTCAGTGTTTCAATATATTTTTTGGGTAATTTTGGTAAATATATCTGTCAAAATGAGATATCAGTGTTATTTTCATTTTTGCAGAAGTTAGAAGACAATTTATTCATCGTATTCTCTCTCTATTTCTCTCTCACTCTCTCGCTATATATAGCATAAAATCAAATTAGTAGAAATGAAATATTGAGAGCACTCATTTTGAGTTTTAAGACCCTTTTAAGTAGAAATAAATAATTTCAGTGATATGCTAATCTTTATGAATAAAAAGGTAAAACAATACAGAATTGATATTCAACACGTTTAAAGATCAATCAGACCTAGTAACGTATTTAATTTTAGCCGTATGAATAGCGATTAAAAATATTCGAACAAAGAATCCTAATCGATTCGCCATTTTCCTCAGGTGAAAGAAAATGTCTACTAAATCTTCGAAAAGTTGAACATTCAGTGAAATGAAAGCATTATCTAGTGAAAACTAGATTGAATGCGAAGTAAAAAAAAAAGGATGTTGATTTATCTATCTATCTATCTATCTATCTATCTATCTATCTATCTATCTATCTATCTATCTATCTATCTAGTCTGTTCATATCTATCTATCTATCTATCTATCTATCTATCTATCTCAGTCTGTTCATATCTATCTATCTATCTATCTATCTCAGTCTGTTCATATCTATCTATCTATCTATCTATCTATCTATCTATCTATCTATCTATCTATCTATCTATCTATCTACCCCAGTCTGTTCATATCTATCTATCCCCAGTCTGTTCATATCTATCTATCTCAGCCTGTTCATATCTATCTGTTCATATCTATCTATCTATCTATCTATCTATCTATCTATCTATCTATCTATCTATCCCATCTATCTATCTACTCCCCAGTCTGTTCATATCTATCTATCTATCTATCTATCTATCTATCTATCTATCTATCTATCTATCTATCTCCCCAGCCTGTTCTATCTATCTATCTATCTATCTATCTATCTATCTATCTATCTATCTATCTATCTATCTATCTATCTATCTATCTACCCCAGTCTGTTCATATCTATCTATCTCAGTCTGTTCTTCATATCTATCTATCTATCTATCTATCTATCTATCTATCTATCTATCTATCTCAGTCTGTTCATATCTATCTGTTCTATCTATCTATCTATCTATCTATCTATCTATCTATCTATCTCAGTTTGTTCATATCTATCTATCTATCTATCTATCTCAGTCTGTTCATATCTATCTATCTATCTATCTATCTATCTATCTATCTATCTATCTATCTATCTATCTCAGTCTTTTCATATCTATCTATCTATCTATCTATCTATCTATCTATTACTCTTTTTAGCGTCTAGATCTGGCGATGGTATCTGACGTAATGACTTTAGTTTTTATGCTAATGTCGTTGTTTGTAGCGACGTTGGGCCAAACAATACTTACTACCTTCTCTTCTATGTTACGATTTCATCATCTTTTATGTTAAATCTGTTATAACCGATCCATAACCTGAGCTATTTGAAGATGTTAGTATGAGTTCAGCAGATAAATAAAAATAGAATGGGATGTAAGACAAGGATTAGTCTTCTCATCGAACTTATTCAAGCTATCTAGTGAGGCAATTTTGAAAGAATTAGATGCCCTATCAGGATTCAATACTGATGGCCACATTCCTAACAACATACGATATTTTTTAATTGTTTGGCCCCAAGCGAGGTGGTAACGCCACTGATGCGCAGGGTGTTACATAAGAGTAAATGATTAGATAGGAGGACAGTAAAGAGAAAGACGAACCAGTTACATTGGGTTTCAGAGAAAGGAGCAAGAGAAGGATGGGAATACATGTGTGATGACAGTTGCAAAGGTAGAGAGAAAGAAAAAGATATACAGGTTGATGGAAAAAGAACTAGAGTCAAAGGGTTAAGAGATGGGAATTGACACTGCATTTAAATTCCTGGGCGTTGTAGCGGTCAGGAAAGCAAGGATATGGAAGAAAGTTCCACAGGCGAGAAATGCGTGAAAAGAAATTGATGGAGTAGAATTGTCGTCTGCATTTGGTTGATCTAACTGTGAGTAGGTGAGACCCAGTTGCCAGTTTGTTTGCATGAGTAAACACCTGTGGAAGGGGCACTAGTGACTTAAGTTCGTCGCAGCAGAAACCATGAAAGTATTTATAGAACAGAGGGAAGCCACACTCCGTCGATGAGAAAGTGGCTGGTGTTGAACCGCCATGTCGGTACCTATCACATTACTGATTCTCTTTTGGAGCCTGTCAAGAACACTTAGATGAACAGTGGTGGCGCCTGACCATATATGGCAGCAGTATTCCATGTACGGACTGATGGATGCAGATGATAAAGTGCTTATAGCAGACACGGAAAGCAAACTACAAAAACTCGTACAGAAAGTAGTGAATGAAAGCAAGAAAAAATGACTAAACACAAACTGGAAGAAGATAAAATGCCTATTTATTAGCAAAAGTATGAACCCAACATACTAATACGATGTATCAAAATCTACAAAGCACAAAATTTAAGTATTTGATAAGTTTCTTAACAGAGAACGAAAAATTATTCACTAACATAAAAGCTATGCAGAATATTAAGAGACAACAAAAAAGAACACTTAAATGTTATGATAAATCATTCATTTAGTATAGCAGTGAATGCTGGACAAGCTTTTCAAAGATGAAGAGAAGACGATGTAAGGGCAACGTGATTCTAAAGAAAGATCCGGTGAATACCATGGACCGAACATCTATCTATCTATCTATGTGAATCTGTTCATATCTATCTATCTATCTATCTATCTATCTATCTATCTATCTATCTATCTATCTATCTATCTATCTATCTATCAGTCTGTTCTGTATCTATCTATCTATCTATCTATCTATCTATCTATCTATCTATCAGTCTGTTCGTATCTATCTATCTATCTATCTATCTATCTATGTGAATCTGTTCATATCTATCTATCTATCTATCTATGTGAATCTGTTCATATCTATCTATCTATCTATCTATCTATCTATCTATGTGAATCTGTTCATATCTATCTATCTATCTATCTGTCTATCTATCTATCTATCTATCTATCTATCAGTCTGTTCGTATCTATCTATCTATCTATCTGTCTATCTATCTATCTATCTATCTATCTATCTATCTATCTATCTATCTATCTATCTATGTGAATCTGTTCATATCTATCTATCTATCTATCTATCTATCTATCTATCTATCTATCTATCTATCTATCTATCTATGTGAATCTGTTCTATTATCTATCTATCTATCTATCTATCTATCTATCTATCTATCTATCGATCAGTCGTCTGTTCTGTATCTATCTATCTATCTATCTATCTATCTATCTATCTATCTATGTGAATCTATCTATCTATCTATCTATCTATCTATCTATCTATCTAATATTTCAGGATATTTAACTTCATTACCACTTGTTCGAACGGGGCTACATAAGAAGAGAACTAAAGGTTACATATTAGGCGAGCGACTAGAAACAGGAGCAGATTACAGGGGGAGTCAGAGAATGGGTAAAATAAGGATGGAAATACTGGTGTGAAGAGAGTTACGTGAGAGTAGATTGAAAAAGAAAAAAAAATTAAACACGACACAAGATAGGAAAGGATAAGAGAAGAAAGGGAGTCAAGGGTATTATATTTTTTTGTTGGTTGTTTTGTTTTTATGGCATATCAACCTCGGCGGGTCATTTATCTAATCTAATCTACACTTATTTATAAAAGGAACTTTGTCTGTGTGTGTGTGTCCCCGTTACCTATAAACTCCGAAACGGCTGAACCGATTTTCTTGAATATTTACACAGTTGTACCATAAGCGTCTGCGAGTGTTCTTAGCTAGGTTTTGTGTCGAGGTACCCTCGATAAATATCGAAAATCGATAATCGAAAACATCGGGTTATAGAAGGAGTGGTCCGATTTTAATCAAATTTGATACATTCATAGACAAAGACATGAGAAACGATATTCAGAAATTTCAAGGTTGCAGTTCTTACAATAGTGCAAAAAATCGATAATATATATATAAAAGGCAAGATGTTTGTGTCTGTAATTTTTCATCAGTTTTATTTTAGTTTTTGCTTCGGGTTTGGCTCTAAGTAAGTATAATTGTAGTTCTTAGTCTCAGCCATGATACCATTTACTCAGAAGACTTATTTAGCCTTCGAAATTCAGTTTACGACGAAAAAAATTTATTTGATATCGTTACCAGGAAATCAAAATTTGACTTACATCCATTCATTTTGTTTTCAGTCTACGATTTCGTTTTAACTGGAAACAACTATTGCTTTTTAGTCTTTCGTGACAACGTCCAAAGAGTCTGAGCTCCAGGACCATGGATTAGTTTTAAAGCTTTCATTACAGGCGAGCAACGCCAAGCTATACTGCTAGTTGCCATATAAATTTTATTTATTTATTGCTGGTAATACCTTTTTCTTTCAACAATTTATTGTTGTTTTTATATAAGTAAATACTAGTAATACTTTTTCTTTTCGAGTATCAAGATTCATTAAGATTTGTTTTTAAGGGCAGGGTCCCGCAAGTCCTACCCTTGTTATTTAACCCATAACTGGAGGAAAGGGACTAATTCATACCTTTCTCAAGGGTACCAGTGCTTAAGTGAATGAAGTTATTCAAATGGAATTCGAACTCAGCTCACCGATTTCTCTTTCCGAGCCGATATTCACTGCACCACAACGCACATCCTTCACTAAATGCTTACAGCACCTGGTATTCCCAAGCGGTCACCAATCTAAGTACTGACCAGGCTCAATGTTGCTTAACTTCGGTGATCGTGCGAGAACCGGTGTATTCAACGTGATAGGCCGTAAGCCAAAGTGTATAAGAGATAAGGATTGGCGTTAGAGATTGTGGCACTCAGGGAAGCAAGTACACGGAAGGGAGTTTAACAAACGTATTTAACTCTGCTAAATCACTGAAAGAACATTATAGTATGATGAAAAAAAGGCACTGATGTGCAGAGAGATACGTAAGAGTTAAAAGATTGGAAAAAAGAAAGCCAGAAACCACATTCTAAACAGGGAACAAGGGATGAGCCTCTACACCTGTTCAATAGACAATGGGTGGAGTGTGAGCCGGGCGATAGTTTAGTCTATCTACTCAAACTGAAAAAAAAAAAAGGAAAAATGAAAAGATTGGAAAAGAGAAAGCCGGAAACCACATCCTAAAGAGGAAACAAGGGATGAGCCTCTACACCTGTTCAATATACGTGGGTGAAGAGTGAATCGGGCGATAGTTCAGTCTATTTACTCCAATTGAAAAAAAAAAAAAAAAAGAAGGAAAATGAAAAGATTGGAAAAGAGAAAGCCGAAAACCACATCCTAAACAGGGAACAAGGGATGAGCCTCTACACCTGTTCAATAGACGTGGGTGGAGTGTGAACCGGGTGATAGTTCAGTCTATCTACTCCAATTGAAAAAAAAGAAGGAAAATAAAAAGATTCGAAAAGAGAAAGCAGTAAACCACATCCTAAACAGGGAACAAGGGATGAGCCTCTTCACCTGTTCAATAGACGTGGGTGTAGTTTGAACCGGGTGATAGTTCAGTCTATCTACTCTGATTGAAAAAAATAAGGAAAGAGAAAAGATTGGAAAAGAGAAAGCCGAAAACCACATCCTAAACAGGGAACAAGGGATGAGCCTCTACACCTGTTCAATAGACGTGGGTGGAGTGTGAACAGGGGCGATAGTTCAGTCTATCTACTCCAAATAAAAAAGAATGAGGAAAAGAGAAAGATTGGAAAAGAGAAAGTCGGAAACCACCTCCTAAACAGGGAACAAGGAATGAGCCCCTACACCTGTTCAATAGACGTGGGTGGAGTGTGAACCGGGCGATAGTTCAGTCTATCTACTCCACTTGAAAAAAATAATGAAAGTGAAAAGATTGGAAAAGAGAAAGTCGGAAACCACATCCTAAACAGGGAACAAGGGATGAGCCTCTACACCAGTTCAATAGACGTGGTTGGAGTGTGAACCGGGCGATAGTTCAGTCTATCTACTCCAATTGAAAAAAAAAATAAAGAAAGTGTAAAGATTGGAAAAGAGAAAGCAGGAAACCACGTCCTAAACAGGGCAGAAGCGATGAGCCTCTTCACCTGTTCAATAGACGTGGGTGGTGTGTGAACCGGGCGATAGTTCAGTCTATCTACTCCGATTGAAAAAAAATAAGGAAAGTGTAAAGATTGGAAAAGAGAAAGCCGGAAACCACATCCTAAACAGGGAACAAGGTATGAGCCTCTACACCTGTTCAACAGACGTGGGTGGAGTGTGAACCGGGCGATAGTTCAGTCTATCTACTCCAATTGAAAAAAAAAATAATGAAAAGTGAAAAATTGGAAAAGAGAACGCCGGAAACTACTTCCTAAACAGGGAAAAAGGGATGAGCCTCTACACCTGTTCAACAGACGTGGGTGGAGTGTGAACCGGGCGATAGTTCAGTGTATCTACTCCAATTGAAATAAAATAATGAAAAGTGAAAAATTGGAAAAGAGAAAGCCGGAATCTACTTCCTAAACAGGGAACAAGGGATGAGCCTCTACACCTGTTCAATAGATGTGGGTGGAGTGTGAACCGGGCGATAGTTCAGTCTATCTACTCCAATCGAAAAAAAAATAAGGAAAAGTGTAAAGATTAATAAAAACGAAGTTCTATAAAAATGGTTATTCCTAAAAAATGGTTATGTTATTCCTAAAATCTGTTGATTTTTTGTTCAAAATCATTTTTATCCCAAATAAGAATACCTATATTGTTGGTATAACCCACCTCACTATCAGTATATTGGTCAGGAGAGAGAAAGCAGGATCGATGACTTCTATTAGTTGATTCGTTTGGTATGTGGTATGGAATGCTTAAATGATCAGTGCCCATCTTTTCACGTCTATGCTTGGGTATGCACACGCCATAAACCGTACTGTGCAAAAGTATTAGGACAAGAACTATTTTATATTTCATGAGGCATATTGACAGAAAATAAACAATTTAATCAAAGTAATTTTATTTAATTTACTCAACAAATCCTTTAAGAAGAAAAATATTTGTTACAAAATCAATTTAATATTTAGTATAATAATCTTTTGCTTTGATCATAGACTTAATTTTGTCAGGCATTGACATCACAAGTTTCTTCAATATATCTAATATTATCTCCTGCCAAGCAGCTTTTATTTGTTCTCAAAGTGTGTCTTCCGAAGTAACATTAGATTGATCAGTTCGTTAGCGGGGAATGAGAAAAAAGTCAGTCATATCCAAGGATAATAGAATTATGTCTAGTTTCAAAATAACTCGTTTAATATCTAATAGAAAATAGGAAACATTAAATATAACTTCTTTTCATTACGTTTCTTTTACACTTAGTTTGAAATAATCAATACTTATAAGCAATTTACTTGGCTTTTCACCATGTATTTGAATTTCAGTGAGATTTTTAATAAAATCATCCCTGTCTTAATATTTTTGCACACTACCGGTAGTATACAAAAGTGTTCAAACAGGGGTGATTTTAAACTTTATTTTGATGTCTCATAAAAGATAAAATAGTTCTTGTTCTAATATTTTTGCACAGTACTGTATATGCACAAAATCTTTGCCAACCAGCTCTAACGAATGAGAACATCATAACGGTGACCTCACAAAATTTCGAAGTCGGCATGAACCTGCTCAGTTAATGTAACAGACTTTTTGTGCTTATCTGCGCTCTATTTCTACCCAGATATCTAACTGCTTGCCAAAATACATTTTTTTAGTAAAATACCAAAATAACAAGTCAACACTATATATATGTATATATATATATATATATATATACACACTACTTTGTAATAGTGTGTATATATATATAGTGTTGAGTTGTGATAATATATATATATAGAAATATATAAGAAAAATTAAAACAGACGCGTTATTTCATGGTAATTCGGAAGTATAGGCCTATTTCAGGCTAGCCATGTTCAGCTTCCGTCTTTATTCAACGAAGGATTCTACATGAATATATATATATATATATATATATATATATATATATATATATATATATGTGTGTGTGTGTGTGTGTGTGTGTGTGTGTGTGTGTGTGTGGTGTTGATATATATATATATAGCCTTGGCAGGAGAGAACATTAGATACATTGAAGAAGCTTGTGATGTCAATGCCTGACAGAATAAAGTCTGTGATCAAAGCGAAAATATGTAGTATTAATCCATTAATGCTTGATTGTTGTTATTTTTTCTCCATTGTGAACTGTATCAATGAACTTGGTCCAGTAGTATTTGGCCTGACCAGACTATTGAAGGTATTATCTACATATCTCGGTCATAGAGATCGCTTTAGTGATGTGATGTCTAATTCCATCTCTTCGAAATGTTTCATGTATATTTTACTTATTGCTGGGGATAATGGCGAGCCAATTGCTAAGCGTTATATGTCTAATTCCATAAGTGTGATATTTGTGTAAAGAAGGTCAATATCTCCATCGGGTTATTTATTTGTATACTAATACGTTCTCCTAGGGATGAGTCCGAGGTCAGTCAGTCTCTGACTACTGATAATCCCTCAACTCTGGCTACCTTAGTGAACAAATTCACTACATATAGATTCAGCATCTGATTGGATTAGATAGAAGCATTTCTTATTATTTTTAAGAAAGTAGTGGATAACATATTTGCAGGGACTGATCAGGTGGATGACGGAACGGGGGTTGCCAGGAGCAACAGGAGCAAACATACTAAGAGCCACAAGGGATAGGGAGACGTGGAGAGCCATGATCGCCTACGTCCTGAAGGGACAGGGCACATAGAAGAAGAAGAAGAAGAAGAAGAAGAAGAAGAAGAAGAAGCTGGGAGGCCGAAACGTCGTGAATACCGCAACGAAAATGAGGACAGCAGTCTGAACAATGTAAATAGTATAAATAGTTTAAATAGATTATATCAGAAAATTTCTAGCATTAATGGATTTACTAATATTACATATTAAATTTTTTTTGTAACAGGTATTTTTTGTCTTAAAGCATTTGGTGAGTAAATCAAATAGAATTACTTTAATTAAACTGTGTATTTCATGTCAATATGCCTCATAAAAGATAAAATAGTTCTTGTCCTAATACTTTTGCACAGTGATATAGCCCGGAAAGGAATGTCAGTGGAAGAATGGTACTACTGTAAAATTAACAATAAGATACAGATTGGCAATCAACGAGTAGGAATAAGCTACCAAATAGAGAATGCCTTCGCCTAAGACTGTATTTACTAGCCTTCCCACGTAGGCTGGATGTGACACATGGTCATTTTATAGTGGGAATTCCCGGCCATATAGCCGGGCCGAAAAATGTCTGTCTATTTTTCCCCAGTCGTGGTTCTACCCTTCGGCGGAACCACGACTGGGTTATTGCTCTCTGCTCGGAAGCAGAGAGCTGACAGTGTCATAGCGTCGTCAGGCGAATGCCTAAGACGGTTGCTCTCTCCCTCAGGCCGCTTGTCAGCGTCCTTTATAGTCTAGAGCATTCCATTCTCGGGGATGCCAGGTTGTTCCATTATGACACACAGTAATGTACATATGCTGCAATAGGTAAACTCTCGCCATAAAATAAATTTTATTTCGTGCATGTGTGTTTGTTTTTAGTTTGCCGACTGCATAGTATAGTACGATTTTATTTTGATGCCTCATAAAAGATAAAATAGTTCTTCTCCTAATATATTTGCACAATACAGTAGCCTAGGAATAGACTGGAGATCTCATTTTCTCTTTGTTTTAATCCTTTCAAAGCTTGAAATATATCCCTAATAGATTCCTCGACAGACATGTAGGAATGCTATGTTCTATTTACCGATTCGTTTGGAATGTAGTATGGAATGCTTAGATGATCAGTGCCCATCTTTTCAGGTCTAAGCTTGGGCACACGCACGGCATATAACCCTGGAATAGAGTGGAGATCTCATTTCCTCTTTGTTGTTTGGTTTGTTTTATGGCATATCAACACCTCGGCGGGTCATTTATTGCCAAATAAATTTTATTTATTTATTGCTGGTAATACCTTTTTCTTTCAACAATTTATTGTTGTTTTTATATAAGTTTTTTGTCTAGTAATACATTTTTTTTTCGAGCATCAAGATTCATTGGGATTTGTTTTTAAGGGCAGGGTCTCCAAGTCCTACCCTGTTATTTAACCCATAACTGGAGGGAAAGGACAAGTTAATACCTTTCCCAAGCTTATCAGTGCTTAAATGAATGCAGGGTATTCAACTGGAATTCGAACTCGGCTCACAGATTTCCTCCTTCCGAACCGATATCCACTACACCACAACGCACATCCGTTACTAAACGCTTACAACACCTGGTATTCCCAAACGGTCACCCATTTAATTACTGACCAGGCTCAACTTCGGTGATTGAGCGAGAACCGGTGTATTCAACGTGATATGGCCGTAAGCCTCCTCTTTGTATTCTTGATGAAGTTTGAAATATTTCACTCCATGTAGGCATACTGTAGTTTATTAATTGTCACGTTTGGTATGTGGTATGGAATGCTTAGATGATAAGTTCCCATCTTTTTACGTCTAGCCTTGGAATAGACTGGAGGTCTCACTTCCTACTGGTGATATTCCTGATGAGGCTTGAAATATTTCTCGACTGGATCTCTCGCTAGACATGTAGGATTACTCTATTCTATTAATTGATTTGTTTGGGTTGTGGTATGGAATGATTAGACAATCAATGCCCCTCTTTTCACGTCTATCCTTGGGTATGCTCAGGGTATAGAAATTGACTGCTGATCTCATTTTCACCTTCTCGTATTCCTGATGATTTCCCTATTGGACCCTTCGCGAAACATGCAAGATTTTGTAGATCGACTCACTTCCTCTATTATATTGATATACTCAATGATTCGAAACTTGGAAGCCGATTTCGAATAGATGAGAAAATGTCGGAGATAAGCTATTTTAATTATTTATACTATTTACATTGTTCAGACTGTTGTCCTCATTTTTGTTGCGGTATTCACGACATTTCGGCCTTTCATATATTCGAAACACCCCGTCTACATTCTTAAAAATAATAAAAAAAGCATATAGTTCATACAATATCATACAATATGTGCCAGTTATAAATTGATGTGATTTCAGCGATGGACATTACTCCACGGAAGCATACAGAAATTGCAACCTAAATAATATTCTATCGCCCGGTTCACACTCCACCTACGTCTATTGAACAGGTTAAGAGGCTCATCCCTTGTTCCCTGCTTAGGATGTGGTTTCCGGCTTTCTCTTTTCCAATCTTATCACTTTGTTTTTTGTTTTTTTTTCAATTGGAGTAGATAGATCTATCTATCGCCCGGTTCACACTCCACCCAGGTCTATTGAACAGGTTAAGAGGCTCATCCCTTGTTCCCTATTTAGGATGTGGTTTCCGGCTTTCTCTTTTTCAATCTTTTCACTTGTTTTTTTTTTTCAATTGGAGTAGATAGACTGAACTATCGCCCGTTTCACACTCCACCCACGTCTATTGAACAGGTGAAGAGGCTCACATGATTGTTCCCTATTTAGGATGTGGTTTCCGGCTTTCTCTTTTCCAATCTTTTCACTACTACGTAGCCCCCTGCACACCAGTGGCATTACCCCCTTGCTCGAGCGATATGATTAAAAAATAAAAAATAAAAAAATAAAAAAATAAAAACTAAGAATCAATTTTAAGAAGACAAGACTTTATGGTTCCGAATAAAACAACCAGCTTAATATGTAAATTACAAATTGGAAATACCAAAATCAAATAAGTATAACATTTTAAATATAAATATTTTTTTTAATCATTTCATCCCCAAACATGTGCGTTATGGTACAGTGGATATCGGCTCGGAACTAGAAACCGGGGAGCCGAGTTCGAATTCCAGTTGAATCCATTGCATTCACTTACGCGCAAATACACTTGGGAAAGGTATTAATCCGTCTATTCCTTCCAGTTATGGGTTAAACAGCAGGACAGGTTGGGTTCTATAGCCTTTGTCGGCAACCAGTATACCGCAGAAAGCAATGGCAACCTAATGCGGGATAATCTTCTGCCCAGTCAGTCATGTCACTTTCGAGACATGATCGCCCAAGCGTGTATCACGTATGGCACTTAACTGACTGACTGACCCCCAAAAAAGGCATTCCGCTGCCACTATTGCGCAATGGGTTACAAAGGAAAAAGTGCTGAGAAAGAGTGGTTAGTTACAGGAAATGTTGGAAGGAGGGTGGTAGACAAATGAGGATACCGAGGATAGGGGTTGGGTAGATGGGTAGAGTGTTTGAGGGAATGGATGCGAGTTAGTATGATAGATGTCTGGTGACCTTACATTTAAATTCCTGGAGATTGTAGCTGTCGGGGAAGCAAGAATATGAAAGGGAATTCCACAGACGGAAAGTGCGAGAAAAGAAGCTGTTAGAGTAGAAATTGCGGTTACATTTTATCTGATTCACTGTAAAAGGATGGGACCTAGTTGATAATCTAGTATCTCTTGCAAATACATACCTAGGGGGCACTAGTGAACTCAGTTAATCGGAGCAGAAGCCGTGAAAGTATTTATAGAAGAGGTATAGGGAAGCCACATCCCGTCGGTGAGACAGTGACTGCAGTCGGGCTGCCAAGTCGGCATCGGTCACATTACAGTTTCTCTGCTGTATTTTGTCGAGGACCCCGAGGAGAAAAGCAGGGGCACCCGACTAGATGTGGCAGCAGTATTCAATATACGGGCCGATGGTAGATTTGTAGATGTGCAGGATGGACTCAAGCGGGAAAAACCTCCGGGCCCTGCACAGAGAACCGAATTTCATAGCAGCGGATTTAGCAATGGAATCGATATAGTCATTCCACTTGAGGTCAGCTCAGAGTGTGAGGCCAAGGATATGTGGGAAGTATTTTAACGGAGGACGAAATTAAATCCGACACCGAAATCTGAAAGCACACAGGGATAAGGAAAGCAAAAATATTAAGAAACGGGGAAAAGTTGTTAGAAACAAAGAAAAGAGTACTTGACTGTTAAGTAATATCAGTTGCCGTATATCGGAGTGTATGATGAAAAATCTCTTCCCAGATGAACAAGAGACTTGAAGTGACAAAAATGTTGTTCTACAGAAGGATGCTGGGAATATCATCAGAGCAATGGAATTTTAACTGAAATGAAAACGAAAACGACACTTTCGGAAAAAAGATAGTTAAAATTTTTATGACAATAAGGAAAGGGGGCTTGGAAAAGTTGACACTTACATGACATATTGAATGTATGAGAGAGAGAAGAAAATAGAGCATGACAAATTTAGCATATTTGTGTAAATGGTTGACAGAACAAGGGTTAGGAAAGATAACAGAAAGACAAAATTTACTTTGAGATACAGAGGATTGGAATATTTGAAAGGCATTATTGTCAACCTCTTGAAGTGGAGTGGGGACACATAGAGAAGGATTGGAGATTTACTGAAGCCATGGGAAGAAGCATACAGTTAATTAGATGGATTTGCCGATTGTATGATCTCGACTGTGACAGGTAGGTAGGTAGGGAGGGAGGGAGAGAGGTAGGTAGGTTAGTATGTACCTTATATGTAGATAGAGAGGTCAGTCAGTTAAGTGCCAGACGTGATACACGCTTGGGCGATCATGTCTCGAAAGAGACATGACTGACTGGGCAGAAGATTATCTCGCAGTAGGTTGGCATTGCTTTCTGCGGTAGACTGGTTGCCGACCAGGGCTATAGAACCCAACCTGTCCTGCTATTTAACCCATAACTGGAAGGAAGAGACGGATTAATACCTTTCCCAAGGGTATTTGCGCGTAAGTGAATACAATGGATTCAACTGGAATTCGAACTCGGCTCCCCGGTTTCTCGTTCCGAGCCGATATCCACTGTACAACAACGCACATAGAGAGGTAGGTATTCTAAATGTCTTGCTGGATTTATCTTGAACTGTAGTTCCAGCCAATAATTCGCATAGATAGATATTCTTGGAGTGTTTCATGAAACACTCCAAGAATATCTCTCTATGCAAATTTTTGGCTGGAAAAAATAAAGAAAAATGATTTAATCAAAGATGAATGTCATTTGAATCCTGAATAATTTTAGCACCAACTTTATTTTTCTCAGGAAATACCTGATTTGAAGATTGCCCAACAACTTCAGAATCGACATATTATTCCTTGTTAACTTCTAATTTTAAGAATCATCACCACCAACAACAACAAAACAAATTCCTCATACTCATCATCAAGTTCCATGGCCGGGTAGAGGGTTGTTTGCATGCTGAGAACCCCACCAGTTCCAAGTACATTTTTTTAATCATTTCACCCCAAGCAAGACAGTTTTATTACCACTGGTGCGCAGGGAGTTACAAAGGGGAAAAGTGATGAGAAAGAGGGACAGGTTATAGGGGGTGTCAGGAAGTGGGTAAGAGAAGGAGTGAATGGAGAAAAGAGCGTGAGACAAAGGATTCGAGTCGGTGAGATAAGAGATGACGATTGACCTTAATTCTTGGAGATTGTAAATGTCGGGGAAGCAAGTATACGGAAGGGAATTCCACAGGCGCGAAGTTTGTTTTTTTAATCATTTCACCCCAAGCAAAGCATTCCACTGCCTCTATTGCGTAGGGAGTTACATAGGGGAAGGTGGTGAGAAAGAGTGGTTAGATATAGGAAATGTCAGAAGGAGGGTGATAGACGGGTAAGGATGTAGATGGGAAGAGTGTTTGAGAGAATGGATGCGAGTTAGTGTGTTAGGAGGTATCTATTGACCTTACATTCAAACTCCTGAAGATTGTAGCTGTCGAGGAAGAAAGTATGTGGAAGGGAATTCCACAGGCTGGAAGTGCGAGAAAAGAAGCTGTTGAAGTAGTGCGAGAATCTGAGGGAGTAGAAATTGCGGTTGCATTTTATTGGTTTCACTGTAAAAGGGTGGGACTTAGTTGCTAATCTAGTAGCTAGAGTAAAATCATACATAGAGAGCACCAGTGAGCTAAGTTCATTGGAGCAGAAGCCGTGAAAGTATTTGTAGAAGAGACACAAGGAAGTAACATTACACCGGTGAGAAAGTGACTGCATCTGAGGTGCCAAGTCAGGATCGATCACATTACAGATTCTCCGTTGGATTTTGTCAAGGACACCTAGGTGGAGGACAGGGACACCCGATCAGTATTCAAATCATATATAGGTTGAAAGCAGTGGAGATATTCAATCATACATCTCGAGCAAATTAAACCTGACTGAGCCCATCCCTCTCATTGTCAATCCACAATTGATGTTCTCTAACGTGGTCATTGGAACCTGACAGTTGATTCCATCGAAGAAAAACTCAGCCCTGGGTGTTGACCTCAGTATAGGAAGCCCGCCGTTCAGCGATGCCTTGTCATCACCCCACAAACACTGATAATACCACATAGCTATAAATCGCTAATAATGCAAAGCTATGTGGTACGTAAACGTTATGATTGATTGATTGATCGATGATCTGAGGCTTATCAACAAATTGCAGGCTATTTAAAAACTACAACGTATTTTTAGATTGTAAGAACTCTTTGCTGTTTGGAGCTAATAATTATTTACTGGTACAAGTCTTACTATTTAACCCACAGCTGTGGAGAGAAGAAGTGCATTCATACCTCATAAGAATTTTATAAACAAGAAATTATAATGTTGATAAAAAATGGGGGATCAATTTTGCAAAAGTACTTTGTATAGCGCCGTTTTTACTTCAATGCTTGGCCCAAAACGCATCAATTATAGTCGATAGCAATTTTCTGTGATGGTTTTGGTCGGCTTGAGTAGCTCATAAACTACACCCAGCTGGTCCTGCTAAATGCTGAGCAGAATCTTCGAACTGTGTATATTCCGCTTTGCGCCAATGCTGATGCATGGCCAGGCCTACCCCCACGATCTTCTACGCGTAAGGTTATTCTCGTGTATCCACTTTTCATCGCTGGTCACGATACGATGGAAAAAGCCTTTCCTTTTCTGCCTTTAAAGCAGCTGTGCGCACGTGACAAGACGACGTTCAACTTCTCTCGGCTTCAACTCGTACGGCTACCAATGTCCTTGCTTTTCAACCATTCCTAATGCTTTCAAACTTTTCGATAGTTGTTGCGTGATCATCTCCAAATAATTTTTTAATTCAGATTGAGCCTGACATAAGTCTTCATGAAGTAATACTTCCATTTCTTCGTCTTCAAACGTTTTCGGTGAGTCAGGGCGTTATTTTTAACGTCAACATTAATATTTTGAAGAGTCTAAATGAATCTCTGCATGATGTGACCGACACAATATGGTCTCCGTACATCTCAACAAGAATTCTGTTTACTTCAATTGCAGATTTCTTTTGAATAAAGTAGTGCAATAAAATTCCTCGCAAAAAGAATTTTTTCGCACGAAATCCGACATGTTTAACTATATGAAAAACACAGTTAATTACACTCCGGCGAAATGATATACACTGAATTTCAAGTTATAGGACTTCCTTATAGATGCGTTACCATCTGAAACTACACGCATGCAGTTCTGGGAACGCCATCTGTTGGGGAACAGCAAAAACTTATTCAAGATAATTTTTTTATAAAACGTATCAATAATACATATTTATAGTAAAATTACAGTAATTCATTTTTATAGTAAAATTATCAGCAATTTATATTTGTAGTGAAATTATCAGCAATATTTTAAAAAATTACTAACAATATATTTATTATTTTTCTAAACGTTTCATCCCAAGCAAGGCGGTAACACCACTGATGCGCAGGGGGCTAAATAAGAGAAAATGATTAGATAGGCGGAGAGTAAAGAGAAAGACGAACCAGCTACAGGGGGTGTCAGAGAAGGATGAGAATACAGATGTGATAACAGTTGCAAAGGTAGAGAGAAAGGAAAAGATATACAGGGTGTCAAGTGGTTAAGAGATGGGTATTGACATTGCATTTTAATTCCTGGAGGTTGTAACCATCAGGAAAGCATGAATATGGAAGAACTGCAAATTATGTGACTAAAGAAATATACGTTGACCCTGAAAATGTAAAATTATATACAAAATATATGTCGTTGCAAGCATAAATTTTGTTATCATATTTAGATGTCGGCATTAAATGATGAGATGTTGGACGAAAAGGCCTTGGGACTGTCAATAAATTCTTTGTTTTAAAAAAGTATTAAATAATCTAAATCTAAAGTTATTTATCAATGGAACTTTGTCTGTGTGTGTGTGTCCGTTGTGTATAGACTCCGAAACGGCTGAACCGATTTTCTTGAAAGTTTACACAGTTGTACGATAAACGACTGCGAGTGTTCCTAGCTAGGTTTTGTGTCGAGGTACCCCAAATAAATAGCGAAAATCGATAATCGAAAAAATCGGGTTATAAAAGGAGTGGTCCGATTTTAATCAAATTTCATACACTCATAGACAAAGACATAAGAAACGATATTCAGAAGTCTCAAGGTTGCAGTTCTTATCATATTGCAGAAAATCGATAATATATATATAAGGCAAGATGTTTGTGTGTATCTGTATGTCTGTATTTCTTTCAGCCCTTTTATTTTAGTTTTTGCTTCGGGTTTGGCCCTAAGTAGGTATAATTCTAGTTCTTAGTCTCAGCCATGATATCATTTACTCAAAGGACTTATTTAGCCTTCAAAATTCAATTTACGTCGAAAAAAACTTATTTGATATCGTTACCAGGAATATCAAAATTTGACTTACATCCATTCATTTTTCTTTCAGTCTACGGTTTCGCTTTAACTGGAAACAACTATTACTTTTTAGTCTTTCGTGCCAACGTCCAAAGATTCTGAGCTCCAGGACCATGGATTAGTTTTAAAGCTTTCATTACACCCGAGCAACGCCGTGCTATACTGCTAGTACATATACGTTTTGATTTGTCTCTAAACAAAATCAACCACTGAACAACCTGAACCCAGCTTCTGATGCACTGAAACGTATCCAGTTTTTTTTCATGGGAAATTAACTTTTACCCAATAGGATATCAACCATTTACATGCCACCCACGTTGTCCAATTATCTATAGCTTTAGTTGGCAACTAGATAACCGCAGAAAGAAATGGCAACCTACTGCGAGGTAATCTTTAGACATAATCGCCTATCTGTGTATCACGTGTGGTACTCAACTGATTGGTGATGCTTGTACACTTCCTTTGAAGAAAAACTAATTAAAAAAAATTACTTGTGTTTTTAACGCTAAATTACATCCGGCAGCAACGTATGTGACCAAGAGATTAGAATTTTTTAGGAGTGTAGAACCACCACTTAATTAAAATTGCTTGAGCAGCTCAAAGCGATGTAATGGTTAGCAAGCTTGTTTCATTAGGACCTATTACAACTGATTAATGAGTTTGATCCTCACTAGGTACCCCATACGTTCGGCCTTGTGTCACATCTAAGCGGCTCTTAGAAAATCACCGTGCCATTCGACGTGGTGTGATGGTTAGAAAGCTTTTCCCGTTAGAACCTATTACAACTGAATAATGAATTTGATCCTCGCTGGGTACTACATACTTTGTCACATCTAAGCGGCTCTTAGAAAATCACTGGGCCCCTCGATGTGGTGTGATGGTTAGCAAGCTTGTCTCGTTAGACACTATTACAAGTGAGTTCTTAGTTTTATCCTCACAGAGTAGGCCATATTTCGGTTTTGTTCACATCCAAGCTGCGCTTAGTAAATCGACTTAATTACTGTTGTTGCCAGGTCTACACTGACCCGAGGCGGTAGCACAGTTATCGGTAAATAGGGAACAGAGAAACAAAAATTGACAGTGCATTTGTATTGTAATATTGCCAGCAATACATTTTCATAGTAAAATTACCGCAATATATTTGTATTAGAATTTTTAGGGGAATAATTAGACACAACAGCTACTGCTTCTCGTCGCCGCTGTCAAAGTAGAAAGAGATTAACATGATATTAAAATCTTTGGAGACTAAGCATAGGTGAAAAGAATGGGACTAGAAGAGAATTCCACAAGCAAGAAAATAAACTAACATAGAACTTACGGTCATATCTAACGACATCAACTGCATAATGCTTAGGCCTCGTTACCAATCTAGTACTGCGCTTAAATTCATAAAGTCTAGGTATCCTGGCAAAGATTTTTCTGTGGACTTTATCAAGGATCTATACATATATGGCGCGCGCATCAGACTATATGTGACTGCAATAATGATAGACTTATAGATATGAAAGATAGAATCTAGAAAGAAAAAATGTCTAACATGACACAGTAAAACCAATTTCTTAGTAGCTGACCTATCGGTGGATTTGATAGAATCTTTCCCCTTCATGTTAACAGAAAACATTAGCCCATAAAGGTACAACAAGTTACTTCCTTTGAGGTCATTATCAGCCATAATGATGAAAGTCAAAGTGGTTTCTTTTAGGTGATTAATAGAAAACATTTTTAGTTTTGGGAGCGGTAAAATTAACACCCGGTAAAATTAACAAGCCCGTTTTTTTTTACCCCAGTTTACAACAGACAGAATGCGTTTTCAACTTTATTTGGTCGATTGGACTGAGTATAGAGACAGGAGTAAATGATTGTGTCATTAGCATAGATACCAATTGAGGGCTGATAACGTCGGGAATGTCGGTAATGAAAATTAATAACAAAATAGAACCAAAGCAAGACTGAATCAAATCGAAAACTTGTCCTGAGAAAAGTTTTTGATTTCTGAAGAAAACCAGCATGCTCAATACCGTTGAATACTTTTAAGATGTCCAAAGCAACAGTCGAGCCTCACTATTCTCATCTAGAACATCAACAGTTGGCCTAGGGAAACGAAAGCTATATTGGTTGTCCGAAATATGGCACTGTAATGTGAGATGCTTAGGTAGTTCAGCATTTCCCCCAAAACGTGGAAGGTCAATAGGTGGAAGGTTCTGGCGACGTACGGAAACAACAAATGAGGATTTCCGGAATGCAGAAGAAGTTTTTTTAATCATTTCACCCCAAGTAAGACGGTGCTGCCACTGATGCGCAGGGGGCTACATAAGAGAGTTAAAGACAGAGGGAGAGTGAAGAGAAAGACGAATCAGCTACAGGGGGTGACAGAGAAGAGGTAAAAGAATAATGTGTATGCAGGAGTGAAGACAGTAGCGAAGGTAGAGAGAAATGATGTAGAATGGACTGGAGTCAAGTGGATAAGAGATGGGAATTGACATTGCATTTTAATTCCTGGAGATTGTAGCTGTCAGAAAAGAAAGTATATGGAAAGGAGTTCCACAGGCGAGAAGTGCGAAAAAAGAAGCTGTCGGAGTAGAATTGTCGCCTATATTTGGTTGATTTAACTGCAAAAGGGTGGGATGCCGGTCAGGTTGCATGAGTAAATTTTTATGGAGGAGGCACTAGTGACAGAGCAGAAACAATGAAAATATTTGTATAAGAGACATAGGGAAGTCAATTCTTGCCGGCGAGAAAGTGGCTGGAGTTGAGCTGCCAGGTTGGAACCAATAAGATTACAGATTCTTCTTTTGAGCCTGTCGAGAACACTGAGACGAATGGCAGCGGCGCCTGACCAGATATGACAACAGTATTCCATGCACGGTCGGATGGTTTTCACAGAAATTCGCTTCCAAGTGGAAAGTCAGGTAAGGATGCTCCATATGAGTCGGGGTAGAGTTAAATGGGGGCTTTATGTCTGAAACATTCAGTAGTATTAGCGGAAGATGTTAACATTTCAAATTGATTGAGGAGAGGGCGAATAGAAAACTTGCACTTATCCAGAACACTATTACAGTGCCGCCAGTAATCACAGGAGCCAAAGATATTGGATTTTATATTGAGCCTTCAGCTCTTCGCAGACACATTTTCATTTATTACATTACTGCCACGAATAGGCATCTGTTATAATGAGAACTGCCAGACTGACATAGCCGGAATGATTGTTTTCTGTTGCCTATAATAGGAGAACATACTGGAGTGAACCAAGGTAGAAGATTATGATTTTCCCTGGAAATTCATAGAAGGAATGAGAGCATATATACCGTCAGCTTTAACCCAAGATGAAACCTCTGCGGTGCAATTTCTATGGAATTTAGAAATGTCAGTTCATTGGATGTCTCGAATAAAATCACGGATTGAAGACCAATCAGCATTCTTGAAACGAAAATAAGTCTTATGAATAGAATGTTCCGGTCTAAAATACGATTGGAATGAGATGGCAATAGTTACTACACTGTGAACTCATTTACCAAGATCACAATATTACGAAGCTCGGTAAGAGCTATGAGAGGATATAAAAAATAAGTCAAGTAACACATCACTTAATAAATCCCGGACCTGGTAGAGGGATAGCGCCACTTGGAGTAGATAGACTGAACTATCGCCCGGTTCACACTACACCCTAGTCTATTGAACAGGTGAAGAGGCTCATCCCTTGTTCCCTGTTTAGGATGTGGTTTCCGGCATCTCTTTTCCAATCTTTTCACTTTTCCTTTTTATTTTTTCTTTCAATTGGAGTAGATAGACTGAACTATCGCCCGGTTCACACTCCACCCACGTCAATTGAACAGGTGTAGAGGCTCATCCCTTGTTCCCTGTTTAGAATCTGGTTTCCGGCTTTCTCTTTTCCAATCTTTTCACTTTTCTTTTTTCTTTTTTTTTTCAATTGGAGTAGATAGACTGAACTATCGCCCGGTTCACACTCCACCCACGTCAATTGAACAGGTGTAGAGGCTCATCCCTTATTCCCTGTTTAGGATGTGGTTTCCGGCTTTCTCTTTTCCAATCTTTTCACTTTTCTTTTTTTTTTTCTTTTTTTTCAATTGGAGTAGATAGACTGAACTATCGCCCGGTTCACACTCCACTCACGTCTTTTGAACAGGTTAAGAGGCTCATCCCTTGTTCCCTGTTCAGGATGTGGTTTCCGACTTTCTCTCTTCCAATCTATTCACTCTTACGTAGCCCCCTGCACACCACTGGCCTTACCCCCTTGCTTGAGGTGATGTGATTAAAAAAATAAAAATAAAAATAAAAACTACATATGATTTTTATGAAGTACTAAGTACTAATGGCACGTGACCAAATTTGGGCCCACTCGGATTATTAATTTATAAATTACAGTTATTTAACTGAAGATACTGTTGCAAATTTTCAAAACAATGGAAAAATCTTAATTTCTTGTGTTGATAAGCATTATTTTCTGATAGTAAAAATAATGTTCACGCAAAGCAATGGCTTGATAAGTTTTATTCGAACTTTGCTCCGAAGGAAACAATGATTAAGATGTCGTATGCTGACTTTAAAAGCGGCCGTACAGACATAAATTTTGCTGAACCCCCAGATCGCCAAAAACACCAAAAACACCCAAAAATCCACAAATTCGTTTTGGACAATCGTCAATTGAGGTTGCGTGAGATAGCAGAGGAGTTGACCATATCAGAAGGCCGTGTATTCACTATTTTGCATGAACATTTGTCAATAAAAATGCTGTGTTCAAAGTGGGTGTCGTGTTTGCTCACAGTCGATCAAAAACAACAACGCGTCGACGATTCAGAGCGTTGTTTGCAGCTGTTTCAGCACAACAAAAAGGGGCTTTTGCGTAAATATGTGACGAGGAATGATACTTGGATCCAACACTTCACATCAGAGTCAGCTGAGTGGACAGTAGCAGGTGAAAGCCAATCAAACCGACAAAAGACGCAAACATCAGCAGACAAAGTTTTAGCCTCCATATTTTGGGATGCGCAAGGTATTTTGTTCATCGATTACTTTGAGCAAGGAAGAACCATCAATAGCAAATATTATATAGCATTATTGGTGCGTTTGAAAAAAGAAATTGCCAAAATATGCCCTCAAATGAAGAAAAATTGATCTTTCACTCAGACAACGCACGGTGTCTGAAGTCGATTGCAATGATGGCAAAACTACGTGAATTGCACTTCGAATTGCTTCAGCATCCACCCTATTCTCCAGGCTTTTAGCAACTACTGGCTGTTTGCAAATCTCAAAAGGATGCTCCAAGGACAGAGATTTGGTTCCAATGAAGAAGTAATATCTGAAACTGAGGCAAAAGACAAATCGTTCTACAAAAAGGCATCGAATTAATTGTTAAAGAAGCGTTGAAATCAGTGTATCACTCTAGTAGAAGGCTATGTTGATGAATAAATTCGAATTTTGCCTAAAAGTTGTCGTTTTATTAATTAGGCACTGGATTTCAGTTGTGTTACATATATTCTGGCTGTTGACAGACCTCAAAAGAATTTTCTTATGCGCAAATGCATTTGGGAAAGGCATGAATCCACTTTTTCTCCCCTCAGTTATGGGTTAATTAGTAAGATTAATATCTCTAAATGATTATTATCTAAAAAAATGTCCGTACAATGTAAACATTTTTATGGCTTTGAATAACCTGCAATGATTTTAAAACTAGGAAAACTATTATTAGTGAGTTGATTTTCTAAGCACTGCTTAGATTTGGCACAAGGTCGAATGATTGTGGTAACCAATGATGATCAAACTCAGTCAGTCAATTAAGTGCACTACGTGATGTACGCTTGGGCGATCATTTCGTGAAAGAGACATGAGTGACTGGGCATAAGATTATCCCGCAGTAGGTCACCATTACTTTCTGCGGTAGACTGATTGCTAACCAAGGCTACAGAACTCAATCTGTCCAGTTATCTGACTCATAGCTTGATTAATACCTTTACCAAGGGTATTTGTGCGTAGCTCAATGCAACGAACTCAACTGGAATTCGAACTCGGCTCTTCGAGTTGTAATAGGTTATAGTGATTCAAACTTGCCATCGATTAAACCACGTCAAGGTGCCCAAAGATATATGCAGTTATGCAATTGTTGATCAGAGCAGCCTTTCATTTCTGTGTGCCGTGTCCTTTCATAACGTAAGAGATCACAGGCTTCAACATCCCCTTATCCTAGTGGTTCTAAGCACGCTCTCCTCTGTTACCATCACCTACATCCCGATCTGCCATTCACTTGCTTAAGCCCGTTATGTATGCTACACTTTGCTTTTCCCTGTCTCTTTTTCACTTTATTTTACATGTGAACATCAGATTTTCCAAAGCCTCCTTCCTCAGTACATGTCCCAGAAACTTTAGCTGTTAAACGAATATATTTTTGTCTGTCCGACAAAGGTGTTTAGTGATGGAATAAAGGAGTATATTAGTAACAATCTTCTTCTATATGCCGTGTCCTTTCAGGACGTAGGCGATCATTGCTCTCCACATCTCCCTATCTCTTGCAGCTCTTAACAACCCTTCTCCTGTTATCCCGCTCGACTCCCACTCCGTCATTCATCTGCTCAAGTCTATCAAGTATATCACGCGTTGCTTTCCCTTGTCTCTCTTTCCCTCTATCCGTCCCGTGAGTATCAGATTTTCCAAGTCGTCCTTTCTCACTACATGTCAAAGAAACTTCAGCTGTTTTTTCTGATGTTAAGTATTAGTTTCCTTTTCATTTCCATCCTCTGCAAAACCTCATCTTTTCTTACATGTATTCTCAGCATCCTTCTGTAGAACTATATTTCTATTATTTTAACTCTCCCCTTCATTTTTGACAAGATTGTCAAGCATTCACTGCAATGTTGAAGAACAGACATCACTTGTTTCCTGAAAAATTGTTTTAAGAGAAATGTTTTTGAATTTGAGTCGTCACTACTACAAGGTGTTTGAAATGCCCTCCTCATAAGGAAACGGTTAGTATTACCATTAATATTAAGAGCACATGGAATTTTCTTCTTTTTAGTTATTTGGCTGAATTTCGAATGACAGAAGTTCTCGCCATTTCATAAATGTAACACGATCTATATATTTTGGAAATTTCTATTATCTGATTTTAGGTTATTTAGTGCAAAGTTATTTTTAGATTGTAAATTTGGGTGGGGATCTAAAAATGATTCACTAATGCAAATCCTGTTAATGAACCCATATCTGGATGAAGAAGAGCTGGAGCCATAAGTTTACCAAGTGTATTCGCGCGTAAGTGTATACAGCGAACACGATTAATGTCGGGAATCTGCTTTGCTATCTCTAACTCAGAGCTGATATCCATTACACCATTTACTCATCGAAGCTAACATCACCTGATATTCTGAAGCGGTCATCCGTCTAGGCACTGACCATACAAACGGTGCTCATCTTTCGTGCTCTGATGGGAACGGATGTTTCAACTTGATATGGTCGTAAGCTGGTATTACGGATGAGGTCCTTCTTGCCACTAAGCAGTACACAGGGAGTATTTAGTCTTTGCGAGTAATTTCAAATGTTTCCCTCTCTATCTCTTTCACTCTCTCTCTCTCTCTCACACACACACACACATGGTCGTAAGCTGGTATTACGGATGAGGTCCTACTTGCCACTAAGCAGTACTCAGGGAGTATTTAGTCTTTGTGAGTAATTTCAAATGTTTTCTTCTCTATCTCTTTCACTCTCTCTCTCTCTCTCTCTCTCTCACACACATAGATATATATATATAAAATGCCAGAGAAAATTTTTGTGAATTTCTTTAAGGAAGCCATTAATCAAATTTAGGTTTCATTATATGACAGTGTAAGAAATATCTATATCTATATCTATTTATTAAGACACAGATACAACAGGTGAAATATATAACCACCGGACGACGCAAACACAGATGATAGATGAAAGGAAACTCCAAACAGAAAATATAAAAAGTAAAGAGAATTACTGAAAAATATATATATTCTCTTATAAAAAATAGACATAGAAAATATCAATGTACATGTAGCATTTTGTGCTTTAAGTAGTAATTTGAAGTCTTTCTTTGCTATCTTCATCTAAATTCTCCTTTAACTAAGAAATATACTTTTGATCTGTTTATTTTTATTTATTTTATCCAATCGGTCCTTCAGTTCTCGCTGTGAACAACATAGAAAGTCGTAGTCTTTATAGCAATGCCTACCTAGGTACCTACGTGTGTCACGCTTTTTCTGTAATGAATGAAATTAAATGTACTTTGTAAATGAATCATATTTCCGGAGAAAATCATTGTAATAGAAGAAAGAATAAGGCAACAAGAGAACGACAGAGAAGAAGACGAGAACGATTACGAGCAGAAGAGAGACAAATAATCCGTAAACATAATAGAGAACGAATGCAAGCAAGGAGGAATGATATGAACGAAGAAGAGAGAGAATTTTATGTTTAAGATTGTTATTGCAATATTTTATTAAAGTTGTTGAGTCCAAATATTTAATGATGCGACAGGGGAATTTCTAAGGACATTTTATTGTCATAGAATTTGCCATTCGCTTATTCAGTCATTAACTGAAGAATTAAGATTCATCAGAATATTAAAATCAGAAAACCGTGAAATATTTACAAGTTTAAAAGAATTGTGAGTTCAATACCAGGCTACAGTGGTGAACAAGTAACTTGCAGGGTTAGAGAGAGATAACCCATGACCTCCAATCGAGACATTACTAGGCAAGAAAGGAGAATGATATAACTTAGTGATTGTAATAAAGGGTTTGGTTCGAAACCTGAAGAAGGCCGGAGCGTACAACGACCGAAACGTAAGTTCTACGGACATTTTATTGTCATAGAATTTGCCATTCGCTTATTGAATCATTAACTGAAGAATTAAAATTCATCAGAATATTAAAATAAGAAAAGCGTAAAATTTTCACAGGGTTAAAACTCGTTGATTTAAATCCAGAAACAGAATGTTATTATAAATTTCATAAAAGGGTGATGTAGAATACCCATCAGCTGTGATAAATGGAAAACACTTTTGGTTACAAGAGTAGATTTATAGAAAACTAGCAGTATAGCCCGACGTTGCTCGGGTGTAATGAAAGCTTTAATACTAATCTATGGTCCTGGAGCTCAGACTCAGCCTAAAGAATATTTGTGTGAAGTTTGTTGAGAATCGGATAAAAATTGTGGATTTGTATAAAGGACACACAGACAGATAAACAGACACATACACAAACATCTTGCCTTTTATATATATATATATATATATTATCGATTTTCTGCACTATTGTAAGAACTGCAACCTTGAAACTTCTGAATATCGTTTCTTATGTCTTTGTCTATGAGTGTATCAAATTTGATTAAAATCGGACCACTCCTTGTATAACCTGATGTTTTCGATTATCGATTTTCGATATTTATCGGGGGTACTTAGACACAAATCCTAGCTAAAAACACTCGCAGGCGCTTATAGTACAACTTGTAAATTTTCAAAAAAAATGGGTTCAGTCGTTTCGGAGTCTATAGGTAACGAACAAACACACAGACACACACACATACACACAAAGTTCCATTTATAAATAAGTTTACATTGTAAATAAAACTGAAGAAAAAGTTTGCCTACATCTAATTTTCTGATTTTTCTGCTTATCACCTTTTGCAGAAAATATTTGTAGATTTTTGTCTTGTTGGGGGAGATAATGATGGAGTTAGTGATATCTAATTAACCAATATCTGGCGGAGGATTAATTAACCTAAATCTGCAGGGAGAAGAGGTGGCTTCATCATTTCCCAAAGGCATTTCAAAATTAAAATACGAGATACAATAATGATGCCGAGTAAATTGACTTCTAACTGAAAAAGTAGCTCTCACAGATGATTTTTGTAAAATATTGCGTCACGCATAACTTTCAAACACCATGAGTCAGTAGCAGTTTTTATAAGTGGTGCATTTCCAATGTTACCCCTGATTTACCAAGTGTGATATACAAATTATTCTTTTGTATTTATGAAATGTATCAATACGACAGCAAAAATAGTTTCAGAAGCTGACTACCTAAAAGAAAACAAATATTCTGTAATATAACAATCTGGCCCCACCCGAGGAAGGTTGATGCAAGCGATGGTGTTTCCCGTCGGTGAAGGGGTCGGCGAACGACAAGACAGGTGTTTGAGAAATACATCCTGTCGGGGCCTGGAGCGGATGTCGTTTGACCTTATTTCCGACAGCAGCGGAAATGACTACGGAGGCAAACAGAACAGGTGTCTCTTGGCATTACGTGGGCGTTGCGTGGGCGAGGCAAAACCGGAAGGAAAGTCCCGGTTCTAGAAGACTATAAAAAGACCTCGACACACGGATTCGCCAGCAGAGAACGGCCAGTGGAAGCAGAGAAACACCACAGGCAAGACTACACTCCCGTCGACCCATTCTATGCGCGCTCTCACCCTCCCATTCTCTGTTCCACACGGGTTCGTCGTCAAGAATAAAAATATAACCTTATATTTTTATATATGCGTGTTCTTGTTGTTTTGTCGTCGTACGGCGATATATAACAATTCTATGAGCATGAAAATTCTTTAGAAACATAAAAAAGTGTTAAACTGTTATGTAATATCAGTTCTCTTATATGGCTGTGAATTCTAGATAATAAATTTTCCGGCAATTGGAAATTTTTTTTTTATAAATAATCCCGATCCATTATGTAGACGATCCTCTTTTTTATATTGTATGAATTGCGTGAGTTGAAGTTTAGGTATTGTCCGGTAAATATTAGCTTGCGGTATACGACTTGGCAGACCGCCTGCAGTCTCTCTCCCACCGGCGAAACGTGGCTTCCCTGTGTCTCTTCTATAAATACTTTCACGGCTTCTGCTCCGATGAACTTAGATCACTGGTGCCCCCTAAATACGAATTTGCACGAGATACTAGATTAGCAACTAGATCCCACCCTTTTACAGTGAAACCGATAAAATGCAGCCGTAACTTCTACTCCAACAGTTTCTTTCCTCGCACTTCCCGACTGTGGAATTCTCTTCCAAACGATTGCTTCCCCGACGGCTACAATCTCCAGGAGTTTAAATGTAAGGTCAATACACACCTCCTAACACACTAACCTGCTCCCATTCTATCAAGCACTCTTCCCATCTGCCCAACCCTCATCCTCGCTATCCTTACTCATCTGTCACCTTTCTCCTGACATTCCCTATGTCTATCCACTCCTTCTCTTTACCTTCCCCTATGTAGCCTCATGCGCAATAGTGGCAGTGGAATGCCTTGCTTGGGGTGAGATGATTAAAAAAAAAAAATACGTATGTCTTGAACGCCCGCCCCTGTTCGAGTTAATAGCACATCCAGTAATGCGAGTTTGTTTTCACTCTCTTTTTCCATAGTGAACCGTGTCGATGATCTTATTCAGTTCACATGGTCCAGTAACGTCTAGACCTCTTTCTTCTGTGGCCAGATTATGAAGGTGTCATCAACATATCTCGTCCATAGAGTTGGCTTTAGAGCTGCGGATTCTAATGCCATCTCTTCGAAGTATTCCATGTATATGTTAGCCAGTGATGGTGATAATGGCGAGCCCATTGCTAAACCTTCATCCTGCCGATATATTCCTGATCCCTATCCGAAGTGTGTTGCTTGTGTGCAGAAATTCAGCATCTCCATCACACACCCAAGCTTACACCACCCGCACACCCAAGCTTACACCACCCGCACACCCAAGCTTACACCACCCGCACACCAAAGGTTACAGTACATCGTAATCCAAAGCTGTCACTGATCAAAATACACGCAAGCATAATTCCAGGGTAAAAAGTGGTATTTGTTATTTGTCTATTTCTGAGATGAGGTAGTATTTACAGTATTTATACATATTTTTTTAATTATTGTCTCCATCTTTGTTGTCATTTGTACGACGTTTCGGCCGTTGTACACTCCGGCCTTCTTCAGGTGTTAGGAATTTCGAACCGAACCCTTTACAAAGATGAGGACAATAGTCCGAATAATGTAAATACTGTGGTTATTTTTTATATGGAGAAAATTTATTTCTTCGAGATTTTAAAGGATTCGTGTAATATTAATTATCATTAGAATTAACTTGCAGCTGCTGTGTAATTTCTTCATATTTATTCATTGGAAAATGCTAAAGAATAAGTTTTGGCCAAAATTCGTCATTCGCCCCCCCCCCCACCCACTAAAAAAAGAAAAAGAAAACAGAAACGGAATATGAAAAGGACGATTTTTACATTGACACCGGTATTATTTTAACTGCTTTCACTCCTCGGCAATATTTATTGTAGTTAAAAAGCGATGATCTGTATTCTAATAAAATATATAAGGTGAATTTAAATAATTTCTTTTGTCATGTGAAATGAAAACAAAATATTAAATAATATTTATTAATTATTTGTCTATAATGCTGAGAATCTTTTAATCATTTCACCTCAAGCAAGGCGGTACCGCCACTCATGCACAGGGGGCTACATAAGAGAGTTAAACTTTTAGGCAGAATAAGAGTGAAAAGAAAGACGAAACAGTTAAAGTGGGTGTCAGAGAAAGGACAAGAGAAGGAAATGAACACAGGAATTAAGACAGTTGCGAAGGTAGAGAGAAAGGAAAAGAACAAGATACACGGGGTGATGTAGAAAGGACTGGAGTCAAGTGGATAAGAGATGGGAATTGACATTGCATTTAAATTATTGGAGATTGTAGCCATCAGGAAAGCAAGTACATGGAAGTGCAAGAAAAGAAGCTGATGGCGTAGAATTGTCGCCAGCATTTGGTAGATTTAACTCTAAAATGTGGGACCTTGTTGTCAGTCTGGTTGCACGGGTAAACTTTTGTGGAAGGGGCACCAGTGACATAAGTTTGTCGAAGTAGAATCCATGAAAATATTTGTAGAAGAGACAGATGGAAGCCACATCCCGCCGATGAGAAAGTGGTTGCCAGGTTGGGGCCAACTATATGACAGATTCTTCTTTGGGGCCTGTCGAGAACAATGAGATAAGCAGCAAGGGCGCCTGACCAGATATAACAACAGTATTCTATGTTGATTTGTACATATGCAAGATTGATTCAGGTGGAAAAAACTTCCTGGAGCGACACAGTGACCCAACCTTCCTAGCAGTGGATTTAGCTATTGACTCAATGTAATGATGGTTGATTTGTATATGTGCAAGATGGATTCAGGCGGAAAAAGCTTCCTGGCCCGACACAGTGACCCAACCTTCCTAGCAGTGCATTTAGCTATTGACTCAATGTAATGATGGTCGATTTGTATATGTGCAAGATGGATTCAGGCGGAAAAAGCTTCCTGACCCGACACAGTGACCCAACCTTCCTAGCAGTGGATTTAGCTATTGACTCAATGTAATGATGGTTGATTTGTATATGTGCAAGATGGATTCAGGCGGAAAAAGCTTCCTGGCCCGACACAGTGACCCAACCTTCCTAGCAGTGCATTTAGCTATTGACTCAATGTAATGATGGTTGATTTGTATATGTGCAAGATGGATTCAGGCGGAAAAAGCTTCCTGGCCCGACACAGTGACCCAACCTTCCTAGCAGTGGATTTAGCTATTGACTCAATGTAATGATGGTTGATTTGTATATGTGCAAGATGGATTCAGGCGGAAAAAGCTTCCTGGCCCGACACAGTGACCCAACGTACCTAGCAGTGGATTTAGCTATTGACTCAATGTAATGATGGTTGATTTGTATACGTGCAAGATGGATTCAGGCGGAAAAAGCTTCCTAACCCGACACAGTGACCCAACCTTCCTAGCAGTGGATTTAGCTATTGACTCAATGTAATGATGGTTGATTTGTATACGTGCAAGATGGATTCAGGCGGAAAAAGCTTCCTGGCCCGACACAGTGACCCAACGTACCTAGCAGTGGATTTAGCTATTGACTCAATGTAATGATGGTTGATTTGTATATGTGCAAGATGGATTCAGGCGGAAAAAGCTTCCTGGCCCGACACAGTGACCCAACGTACCTAGCAGTGGATTTAGCTATTGACTCAATGTAATGATTCGACTTGTGGTTGGAAGATAGGATAAAACCCAGGTGCATGAGAAAGTATTTACACTATTTACATTATTCGGACTGTTGTACTTATCTTTGTTGCTATTTGTACGACGTTTCGGTCGTTGTACGCCTTCTTCAGATGCTAAGAATTTTGAACGAATCCTTTATTACAATCACTAGGGTCTATCATTCTCATTCCTTACTTAAATCCTCTTTTGGTAGTCATGAGTTATTGAAACTTCTATGTTCCTCATTCACCACTGCTGTAGCCTGGTATTGAACTCACAACTCTTTGGTTCAAGTCACTGGAACTAACCAACATCTATACATTGATATTCTCCAGTGATTGTAATAAATTGTTGGGTTCGAAGCGTCGTACAAATGACAACAAAGATGAAGACAATAGTCAGTATAATGTAAATAGTGTATTATTTATTAAATTGATTATTTGCTAGAATAGATTTATATTTACAACATTCTAAAAATTAGTATAATTATATGAAAACTAATCTAATGCTATATTAATCGTTTACCAATTCAGAAGAAAATAAAAATGAACACAATTTTTATCCATGAATTTATAAACATTTACCAAATTAAATTGTGTTGATCAAATATTAAAAAGTCCTTATTATTTAAAATTTTATAAAATTCGGATCAATTGGGAGTTAATTAGTGTTTTGTCAACCGTTACAATATGTCGTCTAATAAATATATAGTCAGTTATTCCGACGTGGTCCGAACACGACTTTAAAATTTGTTTATGGCAATAATGGTGAAAAGATCATTAGAGCTTAAGGAATCGAAAATGGAGCGGAGGTAGTGAGGAATGTTCATTTTGAACTTTCCACTCCTATGGTCCGTAAGTCAGTAAGTAGTTTTGAGACAGGGAAGAAGGAAGGAGAGGTGAAGGGACGAGCATAGTAGCCACTTGACTTGGTCAAGAGAGATATTAATTACTCTCGCCTGTCACCGTCGGTCTGTCTGCTGGATGCTTTCTGTCTCCGCTTTTTATATCTTCTTTTTGGATCTCGGCTTCCCATTGGCTGATAAATAAAATTCGCGTAGGTTCGCAAAATAGAAATTTAATATTTGATTAATTTTTGTTTTTCAACCGGAACATCTGCGCGAACCCGGATGCGCAATGACGACTTTTGGTCATTTTCCTTTTTGTCGTGAGAGAGCAAACATCAGGTCCATCGCTTTTGCTCGGTCGGTATCACCACAAATACATAGTATTTATAATTTTTGTATAAATTCATGTGTTTAGATTTTATTAAAATTCTTCTCATCGTTTTTAAAATAAGAAACGTAGACAAGGTCTGAAGGTAGTTAAAATGATAGCGACGTCAAGTGAGAAACAGTCGTTTGGATCCTCCGTTCTTTTTTTTTTCGACTTTATTAATGTTATTCCTATTCAATCTGAGTGTACGCCAATCTTTTTGGGGTCCGCGTAATCTCTTTTCATTAACAAAGTTTAGTGTTTCCATATCAGGTTCAAGTAAAAATAAATTCAAAGAAATTATATTAAAAAATAGACTAATAACACAGAAAACTAAATTCCATGCGCTTAATACATTAAATTTAATAGTTCCGAATTAATTAAAGAAGAAAAAAGATCACGACATTTTAAATTTTCCACCCAAGTCTCAAATATCGAATCTGTTAAGAGTGTCATGACCAGAAGCTTTTTAATCTGAAAAAGTAATCACACATTTTCAGTTTTTAAAATATTTTAGTATCCTATTGATGGGCAGATTTTCGAATTATTTTTTGACATCGATTAATCAAAATTGGATTTATTATATGATAAGGAAGAAAAAATTGCTCATTTACATCCAGAGATTACTATTTTTGAGTGTTATTAATCAGAATTATATTGCATGTCTGTTTTTCTGTCCAGAAACATGAAGGCAAGTTTGGATGTATTGATAATGATAAACATTTAAAAAATAAAACGATTTGTTACGATAAAATTATTGTAATAAGTGTGATAACTTCAAAGACGATACTAATTAGGGCTTAGCGTTTTCCTTGTGTCGCAGTGGTGATGACGTCATATGTGTAATTGACTGTTTTGACTAACGTTATGATATGATCACCATAGCGCCTTATTACGTATTGCATTTAACTGACTGAAATAGAGTCCCATTGAAAAATATTTAAAAAAAAATTTTTAGAACTTTGAGTTTCAGTTTTGATTAACGGCATATCAACCTCTTTTGGTTATTTAATGCCAAACATTAGAGTTTAAAATTATTCTCTTTTAATATTTGGTTATAGTGAGAAGGTTGATTTAATCAGATTTTGAAGAAAATTTAATTTTTTTTTTTGTATTTTAGAAAACTGAAGATGTTTTCTAGTTTTGCATTAAAATATATTGCTGATAATAGTTTTTTCCTTTAATGTTTTATGACAATTATTTCCTTCAAAAATTTGTTATGGTAATATTTCTTTTTCTTTAAAAATGTTTTGTTGGTAATATTTTCCTTCAAAAATGTATATTCTTCTAGTCAGACGATACTAACTCGGGTTTAGTGTTTACCTTGTGTCGCAGTGGTGATGACGTCATATGTGTTGTGATTGTTTTGACTAACTTTCGAGACATGATCACCCTAGCGCCTTATCATGTACTGCACTTAACTGACTGAAATAGAGTCCCATTGAATAATATTTTTAAAACGTTTTATTGGAATAATGAGTTTTGATTAACGGCATATCAACCTCTCTTGGTTATTTAATGCCAAAAATTTAGGATTTAAAAATATTCTTTTTTAATGTTTGGTTATAGTGAGCAGGTTGATTTAATCAGATTTTGATTAAAATTTAATTTTTTTTTGTATTTTAGAAAACTGAAGATGTTTTCTAGTTTTGCATTAAAAATATATTGCTGGTAATAGTTTTTTCCTTTAATGTATTATGACAATTTTTTTCTTTCAAAAATTTGTTATGGTAATATTTCTTTTTCTTTAAAAATGTTTTGTTGGTAATATTTTCCCTTCAAAAATCTATATTTTTCTATTAAAAGTTGATTTTATTTCTATATTTCTATAATAGAATATTCTTATACTTTCATAATGTTTTGACCCCAGTTTGCGGATTAACTATTTGCCCATAGCCGGGGCCCTAACAGGTGCTACAATTCTAGGTCAGGGTAGACCTGTGAACAACAGCAATTAAGAGGTGGTTCTCTGCTCCCCACAACCACCCAATCAGAGGCTTTGCTGCTGGATGCAGTTTACCGTCATAACCAGGACTTTGGAACTTTGGTTTCTAAACGAACTGAATCCACCATGATAAAAATTTACTAATTTTTTAATGCATTCTAAATAATTTCAAAAATTCTCTAACAAGAAAAGCGCAGATTTCTAAAAATAATTTTCTTAATTTTAGTCGTAGCAAAGTTATTAATTTTTAGATTTATTTTAATTATTGGAAATTTATTAGTAATTAGTTTTAATAGTTTTTAGTCACAGTTTTAACTCATAGATTTAAGCAAAATTAAACAAATTAAAAAGTACATTTTTCAAAGAAATATAACTAATGGCACGAAGAGCAAAGAAAAGTTACTGTCTGAATTGATATTGTATTTAGTGGGTTGAATTTCATAGTTTGACTAGCAGTATAGCTCGGCGTTGCTCGGGTGTAATGAAAGCTTTAAAACTAATCCATGGTCCTAGAGCGCAAACTCTTTGGACGTTGACACAAAAGACTAAAAAGCAATAGTTGTTTCCAGTTAAAGCGAAACCGTAGATTGAAATAAAAATGAATGGCTATAAGTCAAATTTTGATTTCCTTGTATCGATATCAAATACGATGTTTTCATCGTAAACTGAATTTTGAAGGCTAAATAAATTCTCTGAGTAAATATCATGGCTGAGACTAAGAACTACAATTATACCTACTTAGAGTCAAACCCGAAGCAAAAACTAAAATAAAAGGGCTGAAAAAAATACACACATACGGACAGATAAACTGACACACACACTAACATCTTGCCTTATATATATATATATATATATATATATATATATATATATATATATTATCGATCATCTGCACTATTGTAAGAACTGCAACCTTGATACTTCTGAATATCGTTTCTTATGACTTTTTTTTTAATCATTTCACCCCGAGCAAGGCGGAAATGCCACTGATGTGCAGGGGGCTACATAACTGTAAAAACATTAATTAGAAAAGAGTGAGGAGTACAAACTGGTTAGAAAGGAGCAATAGAAAGCTGAGAAAGCAGGTGCAATGACAGATGCATAGGTGAAGAGAAAGGGAAGGTTATACGGGGGTGGGGAGAGAGCTAGAGTCCAATGGTTAGTAGATGACTATTGACTTTGCATTTAAATTTCTGGAGGTTGTAGCCGTCAAGAAAGCAATAATACGGGAGCGAGTTCCACGGGCGGGAAGTGCGAGAGAAGAAGCTGCAGGAGTAGAATTGTCGTCTGCATTTGGCTAACCTGACTGTGAATGGGTGGGACCCAGTTGTCAGTCTGGTTGCACGAGTAAACACCTGTTGAGGAGGCATCAGTGACTTAAGTTCGTCCGAGCAGAAGCCATGAAAGTATTTATAGAAGAGACAAAGGGAAACCACATTTCGACGATGGGGAAGTGGCTGCAGTCGAGCCGCCAGATCAGTACCTATCACATTACAGACTCACCTCTGGAGCTTGTCAAGAACACTGAGGAGAATGGCAGGGGCGCCTGACCATAAATGGCAGCAGTACTCCATGCACGGACGGATGGTTGACTTGTATATATGCAGGATGGATTCAGGCGGAAAATCATCCTGGATCGACATAGTGACGCAACCTTCTTAGCAGTAGATTTTGCTATGGATTCAATATAGTGGTTCCATTTGAGGTCTGAGGACATGGTAAGTCCGAGGAGGCGTTGTGTATTGCTCTCCGGGAGAATTGCTTGGTCCATGCTTATGGGAGGCAGGAGAGGTTGCCTGTAATGTTTGACAGACAACAGCTTGGTCTTGGATGAGTTGAAGTTGACAAGCCACTTCTTGCCCCAGTTCACCACAGAGTGTAGATCCCGTTCAAGGTCAGCAGCGAGATTATGTCTGTACGCCACGACAGGTTTCTTACTGGTGCGGGAGTATATTGTATTGTCATCTGCGTAGTTGCCTACTTGGGACTTTGATCTCATCTGGGAGGTCGTTGATGAAAATAAGGAAGAGCGTCAGGCCCAGGATAGAGCCCTGTGGGACACCAGCATTCGTGCTGTAGGATGAAGAGGCATGCCCATTCAAAACGACCTTCATTTTGCGGTTATTTAAGAAAGATTGCATTAGGTCAAGCAGGCGACCGGTAATACCGTAACCCCGTAGTTTGCATAGGAGGCCAGAGTGCTAAACCCTGTCAAAAGCCTTGGAGATGTCCAGAGCAACCGCGCGAGCCTCATCAGACTAATCAAGGGCCTGTAGCATATACTCCGTTACGGTTGTTAGCAGGTCGGCCGTGGCAAAGCGGAATCCATATTGCCTATCAGAGAAGCGTTTGTGAGCAGTGAGATGATAAACTATTTCAGCATTAATTATGGCCTCGAATACTTTCCCGAATATCGGTAGAAGACTGATAGGGCGATAGTTGAATGGGTCCGAGGGTTCGCCACAATTCTTAAATACAGGAACGACTGAAGAGAACTTCCAGCATGCAGGAAAGCAGGAAGCAGAAAGGCAGTAGTTAAATAGTTTAGAGAGGACAGGGGAAAGTTCAGGAGCACACCGGGATTTCATCGTCTCCACACGCCTTATGGGGGTCGAGTTTTGAAATTACTCGGGATACTACTGTCGGGGTAATATATACGTCGTGCAGTTTGGCCTCAGTTCTAATAGGGAAGTCGGGTGGGTGTACTCCGGACGAGTCAAATGTGGAGTTGGATGAGAATCTGCGGGCAAAGCATTCAGCTTTGTCCGCAGATGACGTGAGAGCCTCAACCTCATGGATTAAAGGAGGTATTGAGAATTTCCTATTGTTGAGCACTCGTTTGCAAATCCTCCAATAGTCCTTGGAGCCAAACTTGCGGTCAGCTATGCGCTGTCGCATTCTCTCAGCAAACAACCGTTTGGCGTCATTTAGGGTTCCCTTGCACTCATTGCGAGCAGATATGAACAGGCGCCTATTGTGATCAGATGACTGTCTCCGGAATAGATGGAAGTAATGATTCCTGTGGGCAATGGAGGCTGAGCAGGCCGGAGAGAATCACAGAGAGGAATGAGGTTTTAAGCAATACTTCCTGGTGGTTATGAAGGCATCACTGCCAGCTTTCGCCCATGACGAGACCTCAGAGGCACAGTCATCAACTGATAGGTCGAACACTTTTCCGCAAGGGACGACGCAGAGGAAATCGCGAAAGGCATCCCAATCAGCTTTTTGGTAGAGGTAGGAGGTCCTATAGGTAGGGGGCTCTTGGGGGGAGTGAGATTGGAAAGAAATACTGAGAGAGACTACAGCGTGGTCGGAGTTGCCGAGAGGGCAAAGCTGCGAGACTTGACAGGCGTCAGGCGCAGAGGTGAAACATATATCTAGTAGTGAGGAATGACCCGAGGGAGTGCTTGGGAAGCGAGTGGGGAAGTCCACGACTTGCGTAAGGGATTGGGAAATAGCGAAGTTCATGGCGTGAATACCCGCTGGATCAGTAACGGCGTTTTCAAGCCACTCAGAGTGATGGGCATTGAGGTCTCCGAATACAAATATGTGGGCGAATGGGTGATAGGAAATAGCCTTATCTATGTCGTCGGCAATGCTATCTAGTAGGGAGCAGTCAGGAGAGGAGGTTGTCTATGAGTGTATCAAATTTGATTAAAATCGGACCACTCCTTCGAAAACCTGATTTTTTCGATTATCGATTTTTGATATTAATCGAGGGTACCTCGACACAAAACCCAGCTAAGAACACTCGCAGACGCTTATAGTACAACTGTGTAAATTTTCAAGAAAATCGGTTCAGCCGTTTCGGAGACTATAGGTAACGGACACACACACACACACACACACACACACACACACACACACACACACACACACAAAGTTCCATTTATAAATAAGTGTATATTTAGATAAACGATGTTAAAATTGAGATACCTTATCTAATGACGATGCCGAGCAAACTGACATTTTGTTGAAAAATTAAAGTCATGACATCAGTTCTATATTAAGCAGATAGATGAGTTTTTAAAAATATAGTATCGTAAAAATTTTTAAAAAAAATTAAAATACCGCATCCAGTATTAATGCCGAGCCAGTTGACTTTTCATTAGAAAAATTAAAATCATGACATTTATTCTATATTTCACAGATAGATGATTTTTCTAAAATATTGTTCATAATAATTAAAATATTTAAATATTAAAATACGGGATACAATAACGATGCCAAGTAAATTGACTTCTAACTGAAAAATTAAATCTCACAGTTGATTTTTGTAAAATATTGCGTTATGCATAATTTTCAAACACCATGACTCAGTAGCAGTTTTTATAAGTGGTGCATTTCCAATGTTACCACTGATTTCTAAGTGTGATATACAAATTATTCTTTTGTATATCTGAAATGAGTCAATATGACAGCAAAAAATAGTGCTTCAGAAGCTAACTACAGCAATATTATTGCCTAAAAAAACAAATATTCTATAAGCAGGAAAATTTATTAGAAACATAAAAAGTATTTAACTATTATGTAATATCAGTTCTCTTATATGGCTGTGAATTCTAGATAATCTATCAACAGATTAAGAGGATTAAAGCAGTAGAAATGCTCTACTACAGAAGGATAATAAAACGTCAAAATGTGAACAACGTAGAAATGTTTGAGAAAAAAGAGACGAAAATATAATTAAAATCTGAAATGTTATATAACCGAGAAACAAGGAACATGTATATATAAAAATATAATCTTACATTTTTATTCTTCGTCGGTGACTTTTGTGTGGAGCAAGAGAGGAGAGAAAGCACACACGAAGGAGACGTTGGGGGTCGTTAGCAAGTCTCTGTCTCTTCAACCAAAAAATCTAGCCTTTATATAGTCTTAAAACACTCATGCATTTTTTGCTTTTTGGAGTTCTCATTTTGTTGATGCCATCTACCACTACCGGCTATAATTATTAGGCCACCCGATTTTTTAAAAAGAAATGGTGCATTTCATACTATTTGTGTATTTATTGCCAAGTAGATAATTCCAAATGAAAAAAAAATTCTTTTATTACTATTACTTTGCAAAATTTTACAAGGCAGTGAAGCAAAGATGAACTTGTCCAAATCACCCTAAATTTTCTTCATTCTTTTATTGATGAAACTGCAATATAGGTAATTATTAAATATTTATAAATTCATTTGATGCACATGTTATTGTGCAGCGTTAACAAAATAGCCATTCTATTTTCATTTACAATTATTCACTTGGCAATAAATACTAAACAATATGAAATACATCAATTTTTTAAAACACTGGGGTTGCCTAATAATTATGGCCAGTAATGTACGGGGATGTGCGTTGTGGTGCAGTGGATATCAGCTCGGAACTAGAAATCGGAGAGCCGAGATCGAATTCCAGTTGAATTCATTGCATTCACTTACGCGCAAATACCCTTGGGAAAGGTATTAATCCGTCTCTTCCTTCCAGTTATGGAATAAATAGCAGGCCAGATTGGGTTCTATAGCCTTGGTTGGCAACCAGTCTACCGCAGAAAGCAATGGCAACCTACTGCGGGATAATCTTCTGCCCAGTCAGTCATGTCTCTTTCGAGACATGATCGCCCAAGCGTGTATCACGTATGGCACTTAACTGACTGAATGTACGGTTGGATATAACTGTCAACCGCCCTTGTCCTTGGTTGACTTTTATCTTTGGCCGGATGTTATGTCAATCACATCCCATCCGGCCATGGTATTTTAAGCCGGCTGTCGCTTGTGTGTGTGTGTGTTTTTTTTTTTATTGTTGTTGCACTTTACCGACATCATTTACGACCGGATATATATGTCAAATACCCTTGCAATCCGTTGACCTTAACCCCAGCAAGGTGTACATGTTAATTACCTTCCTGTTCAAGGTGATAATTACAGAAAGACAATTTTAATTTTATCGACAAATAATAAATAAAGAAGGCTTGGTGAATTTGAAACCAAAATCAATAATAACGCAAAAATGATAAATACATGTGCCTGGCCATGGAAGACGCAATTGAGCGGAATTAGAGTACTCAGAGAGAACGCAAGGAAAACAATCAACTCCCTCGTATGTGCGTACTTCCCGCTGACTACCACTCTGCACACAATCGTCACCAAAGGGAGTAAAAAGTAAGATTCTATTTTTTTTATACACGTTGTTGATGTTCGTCGTTTATGTCAGAATGGTCGTCATCGAGGTTTTCCAGGTTATACAACTGTTGCAGTGAAATATCCTGTCCTACCCAGGAATGGGTTTGGCCCGGGTTATAAAAGACCGGGACTAGAACGAACTACAGAGTTTTCGTCATTATATTGACGACTCTATGACACTGTCAAGCCCTCTGCTTTCGGGTAGAGGGCGCTCTCTGCTTCCGAGCAGAGAGCAATAACCCAGTCGTGCTTCCGCCGAAGGGTAGAACCACAACTCGGTAAAAATAGACAGACATTTTTTGGCCCGGCTATATGGCCGGGAATTCCCACTATAAAATGACCATGTGTCACATCCGGCCTGCGAGGGAAGGCTAGTAAATACAGTTTTCATCATTATACTGACGACTTTATGACACTGTCAGTTCTCTGCCTTCGGGTAGAGAGCGCTCTCTGCTTCCGAGCAGAGAACACTAACCCAGTCGTGGTTCCGCCTAAGGGTAGAATCACGAATGGGGGAAAATAGACAGACATTTTTTGGCCCGGCTATATGGCCGGGAATTCCCACTATAAAATGACCATGTGTCACATCCGGCCTGCGTGGGAAGGCTAGTAAATACAGTTTTCGTCATTATACTGACGACTTTATGACACTGTCAGCACTCTGCCTTTGGGTAGAGAGGGTAGAGAGCGCTCTCTGCTTCCGAGCAGAGAACACTAACCCAGTCGTGGTTCCGCCTAAGGGTAGAATCACGACTGGGGGAAAATAGACAGATATTTTTTGACCTGGCTATATGGCCGGGAAGACCCGCAATAAAAAGACCTTGTGTCACATCTAACCTTACGTGGGTAGGTTGGTAAATACCGTTTTCGTCATTATACAAGAGTCTTCGTCATTATACGAGAGTCTTCGTCATTATAAGAGAGTAATCGTGATTATACGAGAGCCATCGTCATTAGACGAGAGTTATACGTCATTAGACGGAAGCCTTCTTCACAAGACGGACGCATACGTCATATACAGAGACATTGTCTTCTTGATTGTTATTCTTGTTAACTGTTCGTTGGTGTACGTGTATTTGTTTTATTGTACTGAGGTATAATAAATCTCTCTCTCTATATATATATATCCACAGTGTTAACAATTATTTCTTGCGTTATTCTGTCTATGTTTATCCCCCCTCCTTTGGATGTATCAACAACATTACCTCACTGCGGTGGGAAATAGCCTGATATTTCAGTTTAGGTCAATTCCTCAAATGTTTCCAGCTGATTTGAAGTCAGAAAAATATTTTTAGATTGCATGAATTTTTCAGAGGTAATTATGACTTACTGATGTAAGTTCTACTGATTAACCCATAGCAGTGGGGAGAAGAAGTGAATTTATAATTTTCTTCAAGGCTCTTAGTACATAAAGGAATATAATGAACTCGACTGGAAATTAAACCGAGCTCTCCGATCTGCAATTACCAGCAGTTATCCATTACATCGCCCGTACATCCAAGCTTGGTCTTCCCAAGCGGTCACCTATCTAGGCACTAATGCAGGGGCGTCGGCTATGCTTGTCGAATAGGCTTTGTGCGAAACACGACCGAAGTTCCCACATTTTAAAATATCAGATCGTTGAATGAATGGTTGGAAAAATGAAAGTGTTTTGTTTGTAAATAAGTGTAATTTTATTAATAGAATTGGATAACAAATTTGCAAGAAGTAAAATACTCAAATAGAAATAGTTAATTATTTTTTATGGGTGAAATGTTCCAATAGAAAAATGCACGTGGTTAAATGTTCTCAAGATAGTAGTAGAATGCATGTGTAGGGTTTGATACATTCACACCCACACACACATGGTCATTCAGCGTTCACGTGATAACCCTAATTTCCCGCGCTAACGGTATGCTGATATAAGCGGGGAGCGTCACGTGTTACGGAGTTAGGGTTCTGTCCCGGTCAAGAGCAGACATGTTTATTACCTAACTCACACATACACACGCGCACTAACTGCGGGTAGCAATTACTGGCGAAAATTTGTATTTCTCACCAGCATGGATAGACAACGCTAAAAAACCTCCAATTGGAAACAGACATTAACAGTATGTACATTAACTTTATTCAAACTAAACTTGATTCAATTTAACCTTCTATCGAACATTTACGTTTTTCTCCTGACAAAGGGAAATAACATTTCTTTCCTTATTTGATTTGCATGCTTTCAACTCTATGTAACCTTTGTTAATATATAGTTGTTCTGGTTACTTTCGCCTTTTCGTGTTTCCTTATTTTCTGCTCTATTTAATGTCGCAAGTTAGGCCGAGTCGACTCGTAAATATAAATTAGTAATGGACGCTTAGTACTCAACACATGTATGTATATAGTTATGTAAAAAGATTAATTAGCTGTCTTAACTAAGAAAGTCTATGTTCCTTTCCCTTTTCTGGTAGGTTGGCAACAGGGTGTGAAAGAAGGTGAAACAAATAAAGAAATTATACTGAGTGGTCTTTAGTTTTACGACTCAGTTGAAGATGTCTGTTGTTATTGTTGTTGCTGTTGCTTTCTTTGGCGGCGTGGAGAGAAAACGAAGAAACGGAAAATTGGAAGGAGAGATAGAACTAATATATGTCAGCGAGACAGGACCTCGACTTGAAGTTTATTACTTACATTGCGACGAGATGCTTCAAATACCGCTCCCATTCTGACTGACTTTGACCGGTCAAGGGATGTGGTTTAAGTAGTGGATTTTAGTCATGTGACCGGCTCCAACGGTATTTTCTTTTTCTAGGTGTGAAATAAAAATTGACTCACGTCATAGATCAATTTGCTATATCTTATCCAATCAGCATCCCGAATCTTAGTTTTCACACTGACTTGAAATTTACCCTGGTCTGGGTTTTTCCAAAATGTTTTAAGTCGTTTGAATCCGATTTTGCGGATGTTCAATTCTACTTCTCTCGTTTGCGTTAATTGTTAGATGATATAGGATTTTTATCCTATACTGACCAGGCTCGGCATTGCTTTACTTTGCTGATCGTACGAAAACCGGTGTTTCAAAATAATATAGCCCTACTTCTTATAAGAAACATATATTAACATGTAAATTATTTAAATAATACACTATTTATATATGCGCACATCTGACATAGATCTCCTTTATCTTTTCTACAAATTTTCTCATGAAAAATCCTCTGACTAGGCTTTACCCCTGTATCTTAGGCGAACATAAATTTAAGTGTGTGTTATTGTTGGGACGCCCGCGCCTATTCGGCTATAATGGACTATTCCATTACTATGTAAAGTAATGGTGGCATCTACGTTGGGTAGAGAGTGTGCCGAGCAGCTGATCGACAAGTCAGTCGTAGACTTCCGGTGACGCCCGGAAGTACCCATTGCTCATACTACGTCTTACGACTGTTGAGACGATTAACCTTTATTCTTGTATTGGATACTAATAACCTTTGTAAATACTATTTTCACGGAATACAACAATTAACCTATTCCTGTTGTTGAGTTATTTATTCTTACTCACGACATAACAGTGGCGACGAAGATTGTCGACATAACAGTTATGGTGCAGTGGATATCGGCACGAGAAATCGCAGAACCGAGTTCGAATCTGAATCGAATTTCTTGGATTCACTTACGTGCAAATACTTTTAAGAAAGGTATGAACCCGTCACTTTGCCCTCCAGCCATGGGTTAAATAACAGAACAGAACAGGTCACTAGCTTTGATTGGCAACCAACCTAAAATGAAAGCAATAGCGATCTGCTGACAGAAAATATTCTGCCCAGTTTGTCATGCTTCTTTCGAGACATGATCGCCTAGGTGTTAATCCCGTATGGCATTTAAATACTGACTAGATTGGCATCTATGTCCAATCCTGTTTATTTCTTTTTTTTATTTCGTGCAAACTTTGACTCTCAATGTTTGGGGAGAAAGATGGAAATAATTGAAACCTGAACCTTGTCCCCCTGCGTGCAAGGTGTGAGGCGTCGATTGAAGATCAGGGAAAGGGAAATCAACACAGAAGTGTTTTTCTACTACAATAAACTGTTTTGATAAAAGCGATTTTTAACTAATTAAGAGTTTTGACAGAGGAAGGAAAATGCGACACGAAGATCCAAAGACGCATTGGCACGTACAAAGACGCTTTTCAGAAGCTAAGCAGAGTATTGAAAGAGACGAAAATCTCATTAGAAACAAAGAAAAGAGTGCTGAATTGCTGTGATATCTGTCCTTCTGTATGGAAGATGAACGTTGGACGATCTCATCAAGGATGAAGTAGAGTCTTGAGGCAGCAGAAATGTGGTTTTACAGAAGGATGCTGAGGATACCAGGGACGGAGCACGTGTGCAACGATGAGGAATTGGAAAGAATGCAAACGAGAAAAAAACTGATAATAAATATCAGGAAGCGACAAATGAGAATCCTGGGAAACGTAATGAGCCAGAAAGGCCTGGAGAACTTGATACTCACAGGTCGGATAAATGGAAAAAGAGACATGGGAAAGCAGCGCGTGACATACTTGTTAGGTCTGCGCAAATGGTTGACGGAGCGGGGCTTAGAAAAGATACCAAGAGAAAAATTACTAAGAGCGACAAGAGACAGAGCCAAGTGGAAGTCCATGATCGCCTACGTCTTGAAGGAACACGGCATATGAAGAAGAAGCTACGCAAGGATGTTGAATTGCTTTTGTTGTCCGATAACATTTTTCGGGTTAATCAGAGCCGACCTTTGGCTATAGAAACCCTGCAGTGCGACCTTCAACAGGATCGGTAGGCACGACGCCTTCAGAAACATCTAAATACCAGAGCGAGCGTAGACTCAAAGCAACCCACTCTTAAACAAAGTCTAAAACTGTTGTTTTTACAACAGAAGTGTCTTGTTTCCAACACGACTATTGTAACAAAATAATCGTTTCCACTACAGGAAACAAGTACAAAGCAATGCTCTACATTGAAGACTCTTAAGTCTGAAGACACGAACAGATTCTGTCAAGAACGGCAACACCTCACATCAATTAGCAAGAACGATTATGATTATTCATATTTTATGCCTTCAGGGAAAATATACACTTTTAATTGGGTTCGACCTCACTGGAATCCTTTAATTGTATCTTCTTCCTCGTAAATTGTGTTGTTTTATATATGCCAGCATTTTATCTGTGATATTTTATATTATTTCATACAGTTTGATTGAAATTTGATCTTTTCTCCCAGAACTCATATTAAGCGTCATTTTAGAAAAACCGAGGACAGCTGGAAAATGTCAAGCAGGAGATGGACAGACTGCAAATAAACATCCTAGTCATATGCGAAACCAGATGGCCTAATAATGGAGATTTCAGTAGCGACACCCACAGGATAATATATGCAGGAGGTAAAAAAAACCAAAAAGGGGTCGGCTTAATACTGAACAAACAAGTGAAAGAATGTGTTCTTGGATACTGTCAGCTTTCAGAGAGAGTCCTCTTAGTTAAACTGCGGGGTAGGCCATTCAATATAGCTATTATAGTAGTTTATGCGCCGACAACTCAGAGTTCGGAGGACGTAATAGAAACTTTCTATTCAATACTGGACAATGCCAAGGCCCAGTGCAAAAGCCAAGAAATTAGGATTATAATGGGGGACTTGAATGCCACGGTAGGTAAAGATAGAGAAGGAGACATGAGCGGCAACTTTGGACTAGGGGAGAGCAACGAACGAGGAGAAAAATGGGTCCAATGGTGCTCAGCCAATGACCGGGTAATTACTAACGCCTGGTTCCAAGAACACCCACGACGTTTATGGACATGGAGAAGCCCAGAAGGCGACACGAAGAACCAAATATACTATATAACTATAAACAAGAGATTCAGGAACGCAGTGGTCTAATGCAAAACATACCCAAGTGCCGACTGCGGAAGTGACCATGTCTCAGTCATCTGCAAAATAAGGGTGAAACTCCGAAGAATGAAGAAGCCCAGCACATCACCAAGGCTGCAATACGACACGCTAGAGAATGACCTCACCCTGCAGAAAGAATACAATATCAGCGTGAGGAAGAAATATGAAGAAAAAATTGGAAAAGGACACTCAAAATGGGAAGGTAGCAATGGTAACCTCAGCGAACAACATAGCCCCAAAGGAATTTAGACGCAAAAAAAAAACGAGTGGATGACCGAAGAGATCCTCCACATGATGCAAAGGAGACAAAAAATAAGGCCAACACATGGATCAGAGTACAAGAAACTCCACAGGGAGATAAGGAACAAATGCAGACAAGCCAAAGAGGAATGGCTCAACAACAAATGCGAAAAAGTAGAGAGACTAAACAGAACCAACAAAGAAGAGATGCATAAAGAGATAAGAGAACTGACAGGACAAGAAAATCTGCTCCTCAACAGGATGCATAAAATCATGGGAAGAATATATAAAGGATCTTTTTTGCGACAAGAGAGAACAACCGAGAATACGCAAGGAGATGGCATAGAAAAAATTAACAATAATAACGAGATTTATAGCAGCGGAATAATACCAGATGACCTGTGTAAGTCGATATTTATAGCACTGCCGAAGAAACAAGATGCAAACGAGTGAGAACTACACCGAACTATCAGGTTAATGAGCCACATTACGTATCTTATAGTCAGAATCCTGATGAACAGAGCGAGAAGCAGAATCAGGCCAGAGATAGGGCAGGAACAGTGTGGGTTCGTCAAAGACACTGGAACAAGGAACGCTATATTCGTGATTAGGATGCTCTCCGAAAGGGGGATACAAATGAAGAAACATTTGTACATATCTTTCATTGACTATGCGAAGGCATTCGACAAGATACGACATAAAGAATTGATGGAGATGCTCGGCAGCCTAGAGATTTTTGGCAAAGACATAAGAGTGATCAAGAATCTCTACTGGCAGCAAACGGCATGTATACGGACAGGTAACGATCTCAGTAGATTTACAAAGATAGAAAGAGGCGTAAGACAAGGATGTGTCTTTTCACCGGATTTGTTCAACCTATACAGCGAGAATATCTTGAGGACCCTAGATGACACGCCAGGATTTGTTGTTGGTGGACACAACTTGAACAACATAAGATACGTAGACGATACAGTGCTGATTGTGGACACGGAAAGGAAACTACAAAACCTCATACAGAAGGTAGCGGTGGAGAGTGACAAAAAAGGACTACAAATAAACTTTACGAAAACTGAGTACATGGTCATCAGCAAAAGGTACAACCCAAAATGCCAAATAACTGTAGGAGATACCAGAATCAAGCAAGTACAAAAATTTAAATACCTAGGAAGTGTCCTAACTGGAGATGGAAAATGCGACACGGAGATCCGAAGGCGAATTGGCATGGCAAAAGACGCGTTCCAGAAGCTGAGCAAAATACTAACACACAGGAAAATCTCACTGGAAACAAAGAAAAGAGTGCTGGACTGCTACGTGATGTCAGTTCTTCAATACGGCAGTGAATGTTGGACAATATAATCGAAAAAGGGGACAAAAACTGGAAGCAGCGGAAATGTGGTTCTACAGAAGGATGTTGCGGATATCGTGGACTGAACATGCAAGCAACGATGAGGTGTTAGAAAGAATGGCAACAAAAAGGAAATTAATACTGAGCATCAGAAAGAGACAACTGAAGTTCCTGGGACACGCATTGAGGAAGGAGAGCCTGGAGAACCTGACATTGACTGGCCAAATAGAAGGAAAGAGAGACATAGGAAGGCAGCGGATAACATATCTGCAGGGCCTGATCAGGTGGCTGACGGAACGGGGGTTGACAGGAGTAACGGGAGCAAACATACTAAGAGCCACAAGGGATAGGGAGACGTGGAGAACCATGATCGCCTACGTCCTGAAAGGACAGGGAAAATAGAAGAAGAAGAAGAAGAAGAAGAAGAAGAAGAAGAAGAAGAAGAAGTTACTTCACCAGGAATATTTAAACCATTAACCACTAAAATTGCGAATCGCGAAATATTTAGTAACATTTACAATTACTTTATTATAATAAAATTGTGTTGGTTTTATATCTCACTGAGTATCTCTCATAGATATCAAGGTGAAACTTGTTGTCACTTGATCTCCATTCATCCCAATCTGTTTTAACCAAACCCACAAAAAAAAAAGGTTTATTTTTTCTATTTATTATAACATATTTATTAACATATTTATTATAACATAAGCTATCTAAATACAACCAGCGATTCTAACCAAAGTGTTTTTTTTCTCGCAATGGGGAAGCCCCTTCAGTTGACTTTCTTCCCTGATAACTTCTTTTCTTCTTCCATGTGTCTTGTCACATCGGGACGCAGTTGATCATTGCCTTTCACATTCCTCTATCCCTTGTAGACTTAACCCCCTTCTTGCTATTTCTCCCAAACTCTACTCACTTGGTTAAGCCCATGAAGTACGTCAAGCCTTGCTTTCCCCTGTCTCTCCTTCTCTCGATCAGTTCTGTTAGTATCGAAGTCTCCAAGTCTTCCTTCTTCATTGCGTGTCCCAGAAACTTCAGCTGTCTTTTTCTGTTATTAAGTATACGTCTCCTTTTCCATTGCATCCTCTTCAAAACTTCGTCGTTGCTCACATGATCGCTCCATGCTATCCTCATCATCCTTCTGTAGAACTGTTATATATCGCCGTATGACGACAAAACAACAAACACGCATATATAAAAATATAAGGTTATATTTTTATTAATGACGACGACTGTGCGGAATAGAGAACGGGAGGGTGAGGGCGCATATAGAATGGCTGACGGGAGTGTAGTCTGCCTGTGTTGTCTCTCTCTGCTTCCACCGGCCGTTCTCTGCTACTGGCGAATCCGTGTGACGAGGTCTTTATATAGTCCTCTAGAACCGGGACTTTCCTTCCGGTTTTTTGCCTCGCCCACGCATGCCCACGTAATTCTAAGAGGCACCTGATCTGTTTGCCTCTGTAGCCATTTCCGCCGCTGTCGGAAATAAGGTCAAAATGACATCCGTTCCGGCTTCGACAGGATGTATTTCACAAACACCTGTCTTGTCGCTTCGCCGCCCCCTTCACCGATGGTAAACACCATCGCTTGCATCACTTACTCGGTTGGGGCCAGATTGTTATATTACAGAACCACAATACAGATCTTTCATTTATTTTTTATGAAATTTTGCAGCGTTAACTGACATATAAAAGGATAGATCTGACATAACAGTCCTATACAATTTTCTTTGTTTCTAACGAAATTTTGCTGTCTCTCAATACAATATTTATCGAGACATTGCTTGGCCGTTGAGTTTTCGTTAGCTGGCTGGTGAGCCCTCAAGAGTTCCTACGCGCTTTTTGTAGGTCTTATTTTTCGTTCTACCGTGTTATTAACATCCCAACTCACTGGCAAGTATATGGTGTGAGGTAGAGTAGACAATTTAGTCCGATAGTGAATTTATTTATTATTTAAGGCACAGATACATACTGGAAAAATGTACGTACGTGTGTCTTTTGGAAGAGTTAAATTAGTTACTCTATAACTATTGTGGATGATAGCTTTATGGAGCAGGAGTAGTCGGATAGTGAAGACGACATAATGTAATAATTAAGTTATGTCCGAACACCTCAATTTTTTCAAAAATGTATATGCAACATCACTTACCATCTTCTATCTTCTTGAATAGTTTTTATTGTTTGCCATTTCTTCAATCCTCCCTATTCTGTTTCATTTTCAATTCCTGAACCACACTCCGCCTACGAGTGGCTTTCTCGCTTTGTCGGGGTTGGGGGAAATTATATATATATAGACAGAGAATCTAAGCAAGAGCCAACAATCTACCACGGTTTCGCCCTACGGCTCGTCAGGGAAATTGGAGCCAATTTCCCTGACGAGCCGTAGGGCGAAACCGTAGTAGGTTGTTGGCTCTTGCTTAGATTCTCTGTCTTTGTTTGCTCTACTTTTCTATTGAGCGCTTTAGTGTTAGGGTTTTCGTCTTGTTTTTTTTCTTTCTTACGAGTGCTTGGCTTTTTGTTATATATATATATATATATATATATATATAATTTCAAGCAACCTAGTGATTCAACAAACCTACCAAGGTTTCACCTAAACGGATCTTCAGGGAACGCTGAAGATCCAGCGTTCCCTGAAGATCCGTGTTTAAATTTAATATAGTCATCGATCCCAATTTCTGATAATGTCGTGTATAGTCATCCATATTTTCAAAGTGGGCATCTTTTATGCACATTAAAAGATTAAAAATTATTTTAGAAGTTTTTCAATTTTTGCTTAGCAAACAGTCTTCACTTAATAACTTAATAACCTTAAGCGAGCAATGTTATAACTTAATAACATAATAACTTAATAACTGAATACATTTACGTGAACAAAGTTTTGAAGAATGTTAAAAATTCTTGAAACATTATAAATTATAATAATTTGAAAATTAAATAATTCTTGTAAAAATTGATTATTCACTGAAATTATTGTTCTTCATACTTTAAATTCTTTAATATATGTTATTTATTTATAGACGTGGCAAAAAGGTTATTCATTAAATAATGCCGTTATTTTTACTATTTACATTGTTTGGACTATTGCCCTCATTTTTATTGCCACTATTGCGAGGTTTCGGCCGTTGTAGGTGCCGGCCTTCTTCAGGTACTAGGAATTTAGAACGGAACCCTTTATTATGATTACTGGGATATTTCATTCTAATTCCATGTGCGATGCCACTTCTGGTAGCCATGTAGTTATCTCCCTTTAACTCAACTCTCTAAGTTATTTGTTTACCACAGGCTGTAGTCTGGCACAGAACTCACAGCCTTTTGGGTCAAGTAACTGGAACTGACCAACATCTACATCAGCCGGGCCATGTGTCCTTGCTGACAATAGTCCAAACAATGTAAATAGTGTAAACACTCTTGGCCTTACACTCTCGGCGGACCTCAAATGGAATGACTATATTGAATCCATTGCCAAATCTGCTGCTATGAAAGTGGGCTCCCTGTGCAGGGCCCGGAAATTTTTCCCACCTGAAACTATTCTGCACATATACAAATCTACCATCCGCCCGTGTATTGAATATTGCTGCCATATCTGGTCGGGTGCCCCTGCTGCTCTCCTTGGGCTCCTTGACAAAATACAAAGGAGGATCTGTAACGTGGTTGATACTGACTTGGCAGACCGGCTGCAGCCGCTCTCACTCCAGCGTGATGTGGCTTCCCTGTGCCTCTTCTACAAGTACTTTCATGGCTTCTGCTCCGATGAGCTTAGATCACTGGTGCCGCCTAAGCAGGAATTTACACGAGATACTAGATTAGCAACTAGGTCCCACCCTTTTACAGTTAAAAAAAATAAGATGTAACCGTAAATTCTACTCCAACAGCTTCTTTTCTCGCGCTTCCCACCTGTGGAACTCCCTTCCACAAGTCTGCTTTCCCGACAGTTACAATCTCCAGGTGTTTAAATGTAGGGTCAATAGACACCTCCTATCACACTAACTCCCAATTATTCTCAGAACACTCTCATCTACCCAACCCTCATTCTCGGTATCCTCACCCGCCTATCACCCACCCTCTGTTATTTCCTATATTTAATCAGCCTTTCTCCACTCTACGTAGCCCCCTGCACAGTAGTGGCATTGACATGCCTTGCTCGGGGTGAAACGCTTATAAAAAAAAAATCTCAGAAGTATCGACATATGTCATAATTTCATTTCGTTTTTTATTTTACCAATCGCAGAAGATTTTTTTGAAATAACAGCAATTGTTTGAAGAGAAAAATGGATGATTTTCATTCTCCTGTGTGTAATTAAGAAAACGAAATTTCCGGACAGAATTTAATTCCTAAAACATCCATGAAATAATGTTAGGGAGTGATGCTAACAAATGGAAAAAAATATTTTTAGTAGGATATTTTTTAAAATAAAAATTTCAAAAATAAATTCATTCATTCGTGAATAACATCTGAAAGTTTTTAAAAATTAGACAATGCTTGATTTTGTAAGAATTTCAAAATAAATGTGTTTTTCACTTGAAACGAATAAGTTAAAATCTCCATATTCTACTCTGGTAAATCGCTGATGCAAAAAAAAAAAAAATTGAAAGAAAATTTTCAACCAGATTACCAACGTAAGGGAAAGGATTAAAAAATATTAAAAAATAATATGTCATAATTTGGTTTTCCCTTTTAATAATAACAAATACCTTCACGATAAACTTCATTTTTATTAAATGTATGCATCTTTTTATCAGACTATGCTGTTTTTCATTTACCGAAAAGGTGGATATGTATATACAAATCTAAACGTATTTATAGATGGAACTTTGTGTGTGTGTGTGTGTATGTGTCTGTGCGTGTGTGTCCGTTACATATAGACTCCGAAACGGCTGAACCGATTTTCTTGAAATTTTACATAGTTGTACTATAAGCGTCAGCAAGTGTTCTTAGGTAGGTTTTGTGTCGAGGTAACCTAGATAAATATCGAAAATCGATAATCGAAAAAATCGGGTTATGCAAGAAATGTTCCGATTTTAATCAAATTTGGTACACTCATAGACAGAAACATAAGAAACGATATTCAGAAGTTTCAAGATTGCAGTTCTTACAATAGTGCAGAAAATCGATAATATATGTATAAAAGCAAGGTGTTTGTGTGTGTGCCTGTTTATCTGCCTATCGGGTTTGGCTCTAGGTAGGCATAATTGTAGTTCTTAGTCTCAGTCATGATACCATTTTCTCAGAGGACTTATTTAGCCTTGAAAATTCAGTTTACGTCGAAAAAAACTTATCAGGAAATCAAAATTTTACTTACATCCATTCATTTTTCTTTCAGTCTACGGTTTCGCTTTAACTGGAAACAACTATTACTTTTTAGTCTTTCGTGCCAACATCCAAAGAGTCTGAGCTCCAGGACCATAGATTAGTTTTAAAGCTTTCATTACACCCGGGCTATACTGCTAGTATGATTATAAACTTGAAATTATTATAACTAGCTGTTTCTTAATTTTCATTTTATAACGGAAACAGTAAATCGCATGATAACATATGTCATACAATACGACTAATTTCATTTTGACATAAAAAGTTATTAATAATTAAAAATAAATAACAAATAGATTGTACAAAATAATATTTAAATATGCAAATATATGTTTAACATCTAAAGGAAAAAACACGTTTACATTGAATGTTCTAAACATAATTTGAATCTGAAAGAATTTATTCTTTTTTTTAAAATCCTTTCACTCCGATTAAAGCAATGATACCACGAGGACATGACGGGGTGGGGGGTTAGCGAGAAGACTTTGGGGAAGAGAAAGGTAAATAAATGAACGAAAGAAAGGCAACAATATGAGACTGGCGTTTCAATAACATTTTTAAATTTTATAGGGGAACAATGGCGATACGTGCGAGAAAAGTAACTGAAAGTGAGTCAAAATGGCGAAGATGCGAGAGAATTGAAATTGGAAGTGAGTCAAACTAGTGGAACCTGCAAGAAATGAAACTGGAAGTGAGTAAGACTGGCGAGATGTGAGAGAATTGAAATTGGCAGTGAGTCAAACTAATGAGACGTGCAAGAAATAAAACTAAAAGTGAGTCAAACTAATGAGACGTGCGAAAAATGAAACTAGGATTGAGTCGAACGGGCGAAACGTACCAGAAATGAAACGAGAAGTGAGTCAAAGGGGCGAGAATTGCGAGAAATGAAACTAGAAGTGAGTCAAACCGGCGAGACGTGCAAGAAATGAAACTAGAAGTGAGTCAAAATGGCAAGTTGTGAGAGTTGAAATTGGCAGTGAGTCAAACTAGAGAGACCTGCAAGAAATGAAACTAGAAGTGAGTCAAACGGGCGAGACGTGCGAGAAATGAAACTAGAAGTGAGTCAAAATGGCGAGATGTGAAAGAGTTGAAATTTGAAGTGAGTCAAACTAGTGAGACGTGCGAGAAATGAAACTAGATGTGAGTCAAACCGGCGAAATGTGCGAGAAATGAAAGTCGAAGTGAGTTAAACTGGTGAGAAGTGAGAGAATTGAAATTGGAAGTGAGTCAAACCATTTAGACACGCGAGAAATGAAACTAGAGGTGAGTCAAACTGGTGATACGTGCAGTAAATGAAACTAGAAATGAGTCAAACGGACGAGACGTGCCGGAAATGAAACTAGAAGTGAGTCAAACGGGCGAGACGTGTGGGAAATGAAACTAGAAGGGAGTCAAAACGGCTAGATATGCGAGAAATGAAACTAAAAGTGAGTCAAACTGGCGAGACGGGCGGGGAATGAAACTACAAGTGAGTTAAATGGCGAGATGTGAGAGAAGTGAAATTTGCAGGGAGTCAAACGAAACCTTGAAACCTGCAAGAAATGATACTAGAGTGTGTCAAACGGGCGAGACGTGAGGGAAATGAAACTAGAAGCCAGTCAAACTGGTGAGACGTGCGGGAAATGAAACTAGAAGTGAGTCAAACTAATGAGACGTGCGAGAAATGAAGCTAGAATTGAGTCAAACGGGCGAGACGTGCGGGAAATTAAATTAGAAGTGAGTCAGACTAGCGAGACATGAGAGAATTGAAACTAGATGTGAGTCAAACGGGCGAGATGTGCGGGAATTGAAACTAGAAGTGAGTCAAACGGGCGAGACGTTCGAGAAATGAAACTAGAAGTGAGTCAAATGGTCGAGATGTACAAGAAATGAAACTAGAATTGAGTCAAACTGGCGAGACGTGCGAGAAATGAAACTATAAGTGAGTCAAACGAGCGAGACTTGCTGGAAATTAAACTGAAAGTAAGTCGAATGGCGAGATGTGAGAAAATTGAAATTAGCAGTGAGTCAATCTAGTGAGACGTGCAAGAAATGTAACTACAAGTGAGTCAAACGGGCGAGATGTGCGGGAAATTATACTAGAAGTGAGTCAAATGGTGAGATCTGAGAGAATTGAAATTGGCAATGAGTCAAACTAGAGAGGCGTGCAAGAAATAAAACTCGAAGTGAGGCAAAATGGCGCGATATGAGAGAGTTGAAATTGGAAGTGAGTCAAACTAGTAAATGAAACTAGAAGTGAGTCAAAACGGCGAGACGTGCGAGAAATGAAACTAAAGTGATATAAGATGGCAAAGATGTGAGAGAATTAAAATTGGAAGTGAATCAAATTAGTGAGACGTGCGAGTAATGAAACGAGACGTGAGTCAAACTGGCGAGACGTGCGAGAAATGAAACTAGAAATGAATTAAAATGGCGAGATGTGAGAGAATTGAAATTGCCAGTGTGTCAAACTAGTGAGACGTGCAAGAAATGAACCTAGCAGTGAGTCAAACTAATGAGACGTGGGAGAAATGAAACTAGAAGTGAGTCAAACGGGCGAGACGTGCTGGAAATGAAACTAGAAGTAAGTCAAGCGGTCGAGACGTGCGAGAAATTAAACTAGAATTTAGTCAAATGGCGAGATATGAGAGAATTGAGATTGGCATTGAGTCAAACTAGTTATACTTGCGAAAAATGAAACTAGAAGTGAGTCAAACTGGCGAGACGTGCGAGAATTTGGAAGTCATATTACATGACGTGTAAGAAAAGAAGCTGGAAGTAAGTTCAACTCTCAAGATTTGCGGGAAATGAAATTCGAAGTGCGTTCAACTGGTGAGATGTGCGAGAGAAGAAATTGGAAGTGAGTTTACCGGTCAAGACGCGCGATAAAAGAAACTACTAAACTAAAACTTACGGTTGCATCTAACTAGTTCTACAGCAAGACGATGAAACGTAGGTGGAACACGGAGGTATTCTATAATTTCCAAAATCAAGCTATGTGCTGTAAAACATAACAAAATATTTCAAGTTATAAATAAAGTAGTCGTATGGAGGCTTGCCAGGATGTGATGTCTAAGAACAATACTTAAGAGAATAAAGGAAATCGTAATGTAACTCGGATGTACGTTGTGGTGCAGTGGATATCGGATCGGAACGAGAAATCGGGGAGCCTAGTTCGAATTCCTAGTTGAATTCATTGCATTCACTTACGCGCAAATACCCTTGGGAAAGGTATTAATCCGTCTCTTCCCTCCAGTTATGGGTTAAATAACAGGACAGATTTGGTTCTATAGCCTTGGCCGGCAACCAGTCTACCGCAGAAAGAAATGGCAATCTACTGCGGGATAATCTTCTGCCCAGTCAGTCATGTCTCTTTCGAGACATGATCGCCCAAGCGTGTATCACTTAATTGACTGACTGAATATAATAGTTGGAAAGATGATTAAGGCTTCTACTGGTCATAAGGTGGGGGATCAGTTTTATATTGTTATGAAGTAATAAACTGATCCCCCATTTATTACTACTTATTAATAAAATACATCTCTTGCCCATCGAGCTATGAGTCAAATAACAGGACAGATTGGGTTTTATAGCCTTGGTCGGCAACCAGTCTACCACAGAAAGCAATGGCAACCTACTGCGGGATAATCGTCTGCCCAGTCAGTCATGTCTCTTTCGAGCCATGATCGCCCAAGCGTGTATCTCGTATGGCACTTAACTGAATGTAACTCGCTAAAACCAAAAAAACATGAACGCTTCTTTTATAAGAGATTCTTTTCAAACTTATAAAAGCTGATTATTATTTGCAAGCACCAATAATCTGTAGCATAGAATTCTTATTTTTGTAATGAAAACGATAGAAATTTTTATTTTGTAGACACTGAAATGGAAAATATTTATTTAGATTACTGAACTGTTATGTAATCCGGTCATCCTATATGGTAGACTACGCTGGACAATCTCTTCACAGATGTATAAAAGAAAAAGAAATGTGTTTCGGGGTAAGGATAGAGTTACGACGAAGATTTAGAGAAAATATAAACAAAAAGTGTACTGACACTTAACACCAGGAAGAAAGAGATTTAATTTCTAGAGCACATAAAGAGGGCTTATAAAATTTTGATATTCTCACGTCTGATTGACGGTAAGGTGATTTTCTATGCAGAATTTAGATGTGGCACAGAACCAGAAGTATGGGGCACGCAGCGAGGATCGAGCTCACTATTTTGTTGTTATTGATTTAGCGAATTAATCTTGCTAACCATTGCACCACGTCGAGGTGCCCAAGAATGACGGTAATTGGGACAAAGGAAAACGAGACATTACCTTGTGGCGGATAAGAAAATTAAGAATTTAAATCAACTTTCTTCTTCACTTTTGCAAGAATTTACAATGACGTGTGAAATCCTGTTTTGCCGCATAGAAAAAGGGTTGATCTCGTATTTAGGGAAAAATTCGAAACCGGATCTCGCGAGTAGATGTTAAATTGGTTTTCTGACCGATTTGCAAGACTGAAAAATACTTCACCATCCAGTGCGAAAATCTAAAGGATATATAAATGACTTCAATAAGCGTCAGTCAGTCAGATGGGAGCAGCGAGACGACACACTAAAATGTAACGGGAGAAACTTCAACCACGACCCCGACGTAAGGTCGCCTCGCATATTGTCCTCTTTATCTTTCTTTCTCGTGTGATGATTCCTTTTACTTCTTCTTCTCTATCCAAAGACATTCCTACCAAACAAACGCTCATACATACCTATATATGTATAAACCCTTTTCGACAAATTCCTACTACGAACATTTGTACAACTTTAAATACCCTTAACTTTCTCATAGAACATTTAACTACTACTTATTCTTGTTATTCTTTCCTTTTAATAAATTTCTATTTTAACATGAAAAATCTATATTTTTATTCTTACACTCATCCACACTATTGCACTATTCTACACTGATTCACACATTCCAATGTCCAATCTACAACCTGCCAATCAACTTTCTGATGATAACCTTTTGATATTTCTGCATAAAACTTGTAAGCTGTAGGGAGTTCGGTTATGTATGACACAAGACCGAATTAATAAACATGAATTATCTCCCTATAGCTACAACCTAACTTGCGGATTTGAGGAAATAGATGCAGGAACAAGGTTTAGGAGAGATAACAATAAGGTAATATTTATTATAAGCTACAAAGGACTGGAAGTTATGAAGAGCCATGACCACCAATGTCCTGAAGAAAGACGTCATATAGATGAAGAAGGAAAAGAAGAAGAGATAATTCCTGTAGAATTTACAAGGAAAAGTACAACATTTTTTAGATACACTGTAACGTTTTCTTGTGTCTGTAATGGATAACAATGTATTCTGTATAACTCTACCACAGTGAATATGTATGAGAAGTTGTGTTAGGATAATGTGTCGTTCGGAAGGATTCAAACCTGCCACCCCCTTACAACAGAGCGGAGGCCATTAATTGATCTAATGCGTCTTTACCGCTCGACCATGAATCATTTTACAGAAGACAATTTTTGGTTATAAGCCTTTGAGATTTGAAAAAGAAATCATTCGACCGGCGGTCGAGAGCGTGGAAAATTTACTCGCCCGAAAACCATTTTACTTGACCAATTCCATTTTCTTAATGGGCGCTTTTAGTAAACAAACGTGAATCGATGATGGAAAACAAAAAAATAAATTTTAATTAAAATTTCGAATGTGTTAGGATTTAAAACATTTAAAAAAAATAATAACAGAATTTGATTTTCCTCTTAATAATAGCATAGACATTTTGATGATAAAACTTGATATGATATCTATTTTTTGGGGCAGTAGAGTGGAGGTACCTAAATTCGTAGTTTCTTTCTTATGTTTGACTACAACCTCCATCTCATTAATGATAAAAAATAACAAATCCGATTTTCTCAACGATTTTCTATAAAGAAATTACTTATTTGTATAGTTTGTCTTTCGGTACATGTTTGAAAAAAGTTTGCGTATTTTTTCTTTCTTTCAAATGTTCGTTTTTACTTTTCGTAAACGGGGAGGAAATATAGATGTTTAGTGAAGGATAATATTTTTCCAAATGGGTTTCTAAGAATCTGTGGGCGTCTTTAAACTGGGTGACAGAGACATTTTGGCTCCAGTCTAGAAGCATTAATTAAACGAGTGTTTACATTGACCGGGACGTTAAAAGCCAAGAGTTCAATAATGTCATTGTAGGTCATTCTAAGTAACTTGTGAATCTTCAGTTGCATACTTTTGGGTTGTAAAAGGAACCAGATTTCCTTTTATTTTTAATCGACCGCGGGCGAGTAAATCAATAAACTTTAATCGCCCAATTACGTTTTAAATCGACTGAGTCGATGGGGCGAGTGAAATCTCAAAGGTGGGTTAGAAGGGTTAATTCGGTTTTATCTACTGTGGAAACATCCAGGCCGGTAGAGTATAAATATACTGTTTCATTAAAAACAGAATATGTACTCAAATACAAGTATCGATGAAAAATAATGTTCAAATAAATAAATTAAAAATAGAAATTGCTGTTTGCTTACATTCCTAAACATTCCTTCAGAATTTTTATTTTTATAAAGGAAAGAATGTATTTAGCACATACCAACAACGGTAACATTTTCCGAAGTATTGACATATTAACAAGGTTCATTTGTCGTAAGGTCACCCAAGTTAAGCAACATCAAGCCTTTCTACTACCTAGACATGTAACCGCTTGGTAACACCAATTGCTGCAAACTCTGGTGCGTGAGTGGTATAATAAATAAGGACCCCAAACTGAAAATCATGGAGTTGAGTTCTAAATTCTACTGGGTCTGTTATATAACCTTACATGAAAATATCATAGTGAAAGGCATGAATCCAGCTCCCCCTCTTCAGCTACGTATTCATTAGTAGAGCTTGTATGAATATATCACTATTCGCCCAAAATTCATAAACCTAAAAATATTTTCTGGCTTTAAATAATGGGTGGTAAGATGCACTTAATCAGTATAATCACTGGAATATTTGATATATTTGAAAGAAGAATGTATGCATTTACTGGTACTTGTAAAATTTTTATGTGAATTTCTATATTCTTAAGTCAGTCAGTTAAGTGCCATACGTGATACACGCTTGGGCGATCATGTTTCGAAAGAGACATGACTGACTGGGCAGAAGATTATCCCGCAGTAGGTTGCCATTGCTTTCTGCGGTAGACTGGTTGTTGACCAAGGCTATAGAACCCAATCTGTCCTGCTATTTAACCCATAACTGGAAGGAAGAGACGGGTTAATACCTTTGGAAAAGATTAAAATATTTCTCCGGTAATACAGATGACGTTTCCTCATACTAGCAAAGGAATGACGTTCAATTTTTATTTGCTGACACTAGTGAATTTACTGCATGATTGTCACGAAACCGATTGAGAGACGGCTTTACACACATACTTCATCCAACCATTCGCCTAACACCCAGCTACATACCGGAAGTATTAAATAGCTCCATTTTAACAGCGCGGCCTAAGAATCTAGGTGAAAACGAATGCGATTTTCAGAGGGTAATTAGCCTAATGACGCACATAATGACCCTAATCACCCGAATTCTAATGAGTAGGACATGTTCCGGAAGTAGAACAGGGAAAGCAAAATTCAGTGTGGTTTCGTTACAGACGCTGGAACAAGGAATGCAATATTGATGCTAATAATTAAATCATGAAGATCAATACACTTGAAGAGGTTTTCATATCTATGCTTTATATATTATGTAAGAATACGACCCAAAAATAGCAGTTCGAAGTGCTTGATAAAAACCGGATTTATTTGGAAAATATTAGAATAATACATAAATTACGCTGGAAGCAAACCACCTGCATAGGGAAAGATTTATGAAAATACGCAGTAATGCAACTCCCCACTGGGAGTAGTCTCTTCAATTTAGCGGTTCGTGAAAATAAGCAACTCGAATGGAACTTACATCTCACAAAAGAATAAGAATGTATTTGATTCAATGGGCGTGGAATAGTGAGTCTTAGCTCTGAATGTTACAAGGGATGTTTTTTGGTAGAACACTTTCTAAGGAAATAGCGATAGCGGAGCGAGAAGGTTGCGACTTTTCGACTGTGAGGCAAAGGGTTGTAAGGTGGAAAATGATTCAGCACCCACAAAGATGCAGGGTGGGGAATATATTTATATATATATAACTGGCTTTATTTTCAAAATTTAACCAGCATACGACGGTTCTCTTAATGTAATTATAGGGTTGTATTAATGTTTTGCTTATATTTTACAAGTTTCTGATAAAACTTTGATAGTTTCGAATCATTATATTTTGAACAGCATGAATTAATACTGTAAAACAATAATCAATTTCTCACGATCTGGAATAAACCAAATTAAAAGTTGAACGAACAGCCGTGTGGAGGGCGGTCAACGGCATCAAACAATTGTATAGCTTTGTATAATCCATCCTCGAAGCAATTGGTTGGTTGTTTTGTTTTTATGGCATATCAACCTCGGCGGGTCATTTATTTCCAAATCGCTGGTAATACCTTTTTCAACAATTTATTGTTGTTTTTTATATAAGTTTTGTGTCTAGTGATACTTTTTTCTTTTCGAGTATCAAGATTTATTGGGATTTGTTTTTAAGGGCAGGGCCCCCAAGTCCTACCCTGTTATTTAACCCATAACTGGAGGGAAGGGACGGATTAATACTTTCCCCAAGGGTACCAGTGTTTAAGTGATTGCAGGGTATTCAATTGGAATTCGAACTCGGCTCACCGACTTCTCTTTCCGAGCCGATATCCACTGCACCACAACGCACATCCGTCACTAAACGCTGACAGCACCTGGTATTCCCAAGCGGTCACCCATCTAAGTACTGACCATGCTCAACGTTGCTTAACATCGGTGATCGAGCGAGAACCGGTGTATTCAACGTGATATGGCCGTAAGCTCCTCGAAACAAAGGCTTTTGCAAAGACGCACAAATACCTGGATGGTCTTAAGTGAGCCCTCCATCGTGCATGGGCAGAAATCGACATAAGATGTGTGCTTTTCTGTTAATCATGTCACCCCAAGCAAGGCATTCCACTGCCACTATAGCGCAGGGGGTTACATAGAGCGATTGGGTATTGGAAATGTCAGAAGGATGGTGATAGACGAGTTAGAATGTACATAGGGAGAGAGTTGGAGAGAATGGGTGTGAGTTAGTGTGTTAGGAGGTGTCTATTGACCCTACATTTAAACTCCTGGAGGTTGTAGCCCTCGGGGAAGCAAGCAAGGGAATTCCACAGGCGGGAAGTGCGAGAGAAGAAGCTGTAGAAATTGCGGTTACATTTCATCGGTTTCACTGTAAAAGGATGGGACCTAGTTGCCAATCTAGTATCTCGTGCAAATTCACACCTAGGGTACACCAGTGATTTAACTTCATCAAAGCAGAAGCCATGAAAGTATTTATAGAAGAGGCACAGGGAAGCCACGTCACGCCGTTGAGAGAGTGACTGCAGGCGGTCAGCTAAGTCGGTATCAATCACATTACAGATTCTTCGCTGTATTTTGTCAAGAACCCCGAGGAGAATAGCAGGGGCACCCGACCAGATGTGGCAGCAGTATTGTGCTTACCTCGGCTACTTCTTTTTGAAAGCGTTTTCAGAGGATAGTTAAGGCCAAAGGGGATCACATTGAGTAGAAACCGGGCAAACCGAAGGGCAATGCCTATAGAATAAAATGAGAAAAGATCTATTTTTGAATTATCATTTTTCTTGTTGTGGGAAATTGAAATTTTATTGATGACATAGCATATTCCCTACCCTGTACAGAACTACTTTTATTTCAAACCCACAGAGAAACAGGCGGGTTGTCTTGCCATTTTTTTTTCTTTTCTCTAAATACGTCTTTCACGGATGTGCGTTGTGGTGCAGTGGATATCGGCTCGGAACGAGAAATCGGGGAACCGAGTTCAAATTCCAGTTGAATTTTTTGCATTCACTTACGCGTAAATACCCCTGAGAAAGGTATTAATCCGTCTTTTCCCTACAGTTATGGGTTAAATAACAGGACAGATTGGGTTCTATAGTCTTGGCAACCAATCTATCGTAGAAAGTAATGGCAACCTACAGCGGGATAGTCTTCTGCCCAGTGAGTTATGCCTCTTTCGAGACATAATCACCCAAGCATGTAACACGTGTTGGACTTAACTGACTGACTGACATCTTTCACAGTTATAAATCTACTATTGAATATTATTGTTACATCTAGTCTAGTTTTCATGATTTCTTGACAAAATCCAAAGATGGTCTGTAATGTAATCGATCCTGAGAAGGAATCTCAACTTCAGTCGATTTCTAAACTTCGTGACACGGCTTTCCTCTGTCTGCAATGCAAATATTTTCATGGCAACTGCTCGGACGAACTATTTTTCTTGTTCCCAGACTAATATGAATTTAATATGAATTTAAGCGTGCTACTGGAATGGCAACTAGGTCTCAACGTTTTACTGTTGAACTAGGTTGATACAAACGCTACTTCTACTCTTTTTTCACACTTCTGATCATGGATTTTGAGGAGGCACCTCTTAATTGCTGTTGTTCCCTGGTTCACCCTTACCTGGAGTCATGGCACCTGTTACCTTTTCGCCTCCAAACTGCTATCACTACAATATGAAAGTATAAAAATACAGTTTTATATAAAAATGTTAGCAATAGATTATACTAGTAAAAACAATTACCAAAACGCCCAAGGAAATTACATTTACCATGAAATGATCCATTAAGCTGCTAAACAAAGAAATCAACCGGTGTTGATTCCGTCCGATTTCTTGCTTTCCTGTTAACTTCTGGGACATTGTTTCGTTTTTGTTCACAATCCTCCCCAGTTTTTAATCTTCTCATTATCCATCACTTTAACTTTCTGTACCCACACCCGGGTTCTAGTGGTGTTGTCTGCTTGCCTGGGGTGAAACGATTAAAAAATACATTTTCTGTAAAAACCTCTTGGCTATACACCATTCTGATAGATTTACTCCAGCTATTTTCAGAAGATGGATATGTGGATCGAACGGTAACGGTTAGCTACAATCTGAGAGAAAACCGTATTCGTCATTGTCTGAACAAACTTATTTCTAAGATTAAACAGATTTACTGTATTTACATTCTTCTCTTCTATGCGCCTTGTCCCTTCAGGACGTAGGCGATCATGGCTTTCCATGTTTCCCTATCCCTGTTGGCTCTTAGCACGCCTTATCCTGTTACACCATGCAACACTCGTTCTGTCATCCACTAGCTCAAGCCCATGAATCTAAAATATAAATGTATAGAAACTAGGATAGTCAAAAAATGAGGGGTCAGTTTATATATTACCTATAATATAGAATTGATCCCCTATTTTATATCCACGTTATAATTTCTTATAAACAGTTGGCATATATATTCTTCTATGTGCCCTGTCCCTTCAGGACGTAGGCGATCATGGCTTTCCACGTCTCCCTGTCCCTGGTGGCTCTTAGCACGCCTTATCCTGTTACACCATGCAACACTCGTTCTGTCATCCACTAGCTCAAGCCCATGAATCTAGAATATAAATGTATAGAAACTAGGATGGCCACAAAATGAGGGGTCAGTTTATATATTAACTATAACATAGAATTCATCCCCCATATTATATCCACATTATAATTTCTTATAAACAGTTGGCATATATATTCTTCTATGTGCCATGTCCCTTAGCACGATTTCTCCTGTTACACCATGCAACCCTCGTTCTGTCATCCACTAGCTCAAACCCCATGAATCTAGAATATAAATGTATAGAAATTAGACTGTATTGAACTCACAACTCTGTATCAAGTAACAGGAATTAACCAACGTTTATATCCACTGGGCCATGTGTCCTTAAAACGATCTTTGGGACATATTAAGCCATTTTTCAGTAACCCATTATTACCAGCGTTCATATTTCAATTTTTTGATATTAATGATTTTCTCTAGTATTTTTGATATTAATGGTTTTCTCTAATATTTTTTATCTAGCCATTTTGACACTAAAAATATTCTCTGGCATTCCGTATTACTGGTTCCCATATTGTGTTCATCTGAAGAATGCCGGAGCGTAAAACGGCCGAAACATCGTAAAAATGGCAAAAAAGACGAGGGCAATAACCCGAATGATGTAAATACTGTAAATACTACCTCCTCTCAGAAATATAGACAAATTAATATTTGTCTATATTGTCCAAATTTATTTGTCATAGGCGGGAACCTAAGGTCTCTGAAGTAAAAACAAGAACTGAAATGTCATTCGGCAGTAATACTATTCTACAGAAGGATACTGAGCATATCATAAACTTAACTTGCTAGAAACGACGAAATTTTAGAGAAAATGCCAAAAAAACGTTGCTTTAATTTCGAATGAGAAAGTGACAGTTGAAATTTCTTGAGTGCGTAATCAGAACTGAGTATTTGTCACTTTGTTGAAGGCAAGAGAGACAAAGAAAAACAGTGAATAACCTATTTAAAGAACTTGTGTAAATAGTTGGCATTACAGTGATTAAGAGAGATAGCAATAACACACTAACTAAACGTCACAGCACCTGGTATTCCGAAGCGGTCACCCATCTAAGTACTGATCATACTCAACGTTACTTAACTTCGGTGATCGAGCGAGAACCGTTATATTCATCGTGATATGGCCGTAAGCTCCTCGAAACAAAGATTTTTGCAAAAACGCACAAATACCTGGATGGTCTTAAGCGAGACAACAATAAGACAAAACTTCATAAGAGCTACAAAGGGCAGACAATTGTTAATGACCCTGATCGGCCACGTTTTGATATCCCTTGATCATTCCTTCATGTGCTTCCGTCTCTCACTTCTAAGCTCGGTTAGCTATCTCTTCTTCCTCTACCGCTCCCCCTCCTCCTCTGACTGTAAGGTACTTGATAGCATCTCTACTAATATCGACAGGGCCATTTCTTCTCACCCATCTGCACATATATTTGTGTTTGGCGATTTTAACGCCCACCACACCAAGTGACTTGAAAACTCAGCCACCGACCTTGCTGGGATCCGCACCATGCACTTTTCAATAGCCCAAGCTCTAACGCAAGTGGTGGACTTCCCCACGCGTTTCTTTAAAAACCCTAACGGAAAGGACTCTTTGCTTTACCTCCATCCCAGACTCCTGAACTACCAGGCAACTCTGCTCCCTCGGAAACTCTGACCACGCCGTAGTCTCCGTAAACATATCAATCCGCACTAACTCTACCCAACAAAACCAGACCAGCAGAATATCATACTGCTACCAAAGAGCCGACTGGGACTCGTTCAGGGACTTCCTCTGCGACGTCCCCTGGAACAACGTCTTCGATCTTCCTGTCGAAGACTGTGCCTCCGAAGACTCCTCTTGGGTTAAGGCTGGCATCGATGCTTTTATCCCGGCCAGGAAATTCCAACTAAAACCAAATTCGTCCCCCTGGTTCACACCCGCTTGCTCGGCCGCCATTGCCCACCGGAACCATTTCTTCCGGCTCTATCGAAGCTGCTCGTCGAACCAAAACAGGCGCCTTTTCACCTCAGCACGGAACAAGTGTAAAAAAGTACTGAACGAATCCAAGAGGGCGTTTGCTACCAGAATTAGGCAACGCATAGCATCCTCTAAGTTTGGCTCCAAAGATTACTGGCGTCTCTGCAAAAGTGTGCTCAGCAGGAACAAGACTTCAATACCCCCACTAATCAATGAATTTGAAGTTCTCACCTCCCCAGCCGACAAGGCTGAATGCTTTGCCCGTAGATTCTCAACCAATTCGACACTGGACTCGTTAGGAATACCTACACCAGACTTCCCAGCCAGAACTAAGGCTCAACTAAATAACGTCCACATTACACCCTCGCTGGTCGCCAAGATAATTACACAACTTGACCCACACAAAGCGAGAGGCGGTGACGGAATCCCAGTCATAGTACTGAAGAAATGTGCCCCAGAACTCTCCTCTGTCCTCTCTAAACTCTATAACCTCTGCCTATCTGCTTCCTGCTTTCCTGCCTGTTGGAAGTCCTCCTGCATAGTTCCTATATTTAAGAATTCTGGCGAACCCTCAGACCCCGCCAATTACCGTCCTATTAGTCTCCTTCCAATCTTTGGCAAAGTTTTCGAAGCCATTATCAACGCCGAGGTGATTCAGCATCTTATGGCCAACGGGCTTCTCTCTGACAAACAGTACGGGTTTCGCTTCACCAGGTCTACTGCTGATATGCTAACGACCATTACCGAGTACACATACCAGGCACTCGACAAGAATGGTGAAGCCCGAACCATTGCCTTGGATATCTCCAAAGCATTCGACAGGGTCTGGCATGCTGGCCTCTTGTGCAAACTGCGGAGCTATGGGATAACTGGACATCTGTTTGACCTCATCCAGTCTTTCCTCTTTAACCGCACATTGAAGGTGGTATTAAATGGACATGCCTCCCAAAACTACCATACGAACGCGGGCGTCCCTCAAGGTTCCATCCTAGGTCCCACGCTCTTTCTGATCTACATTAATGATCTCCCCGACACCATTAGATCCCAAGTTGGCATGTATGCCGACGACACAACAATCTACTCTCGCATCGATCAGAAACCAGGTCTGGACGACAAAGTGAACCTCGCTGCCGTACTTGAAAGGGACATCCAATCCGTAATGGCCTGGAGTAGGAAATGGTTGGTAAATTTCAATGCCTCTAAAACAAAGCTGTTATCAACTAACCACCATAGACAATCGCATCTACCTCCCATTAGCATGGGACAGGCTAGCCTCCCAGAGAGTAATATACTACGCCTCCTTGGCCTTACACTCTCGGCGGACCTCAAATGGAATGACTATATTGAATCCATTGCCAAATCTGCTGCTATGAAAGTCGGCTCCCTGTGCAGGGCCCGGAAATTTTTCCCACCTGAATCTATTCTGCACATATACAAATCTACCATCCGCCTGTGTATTGAATATTGCTACCATATCTGGTCGGGTGCCCCTGCTGCTCTCCTTAGGCTTCTTGACAAAATACAAAGGAGGATCTGTAACGTGGTTGATACTGACTTGGCAGACCGGCGGCAGACCGGCGGCAGCCGCTCTCTCACCGGCGTGATGTGGCTTCCCTGTGCCTCTTCTACAAGTACTTTCATGGCTTCTGCTCCGATGAGCTTAGATCACTGGTGCCGCCTAAGCACGAATTTACACGAGATACTAGATTAGCAACTAGGTCCCACCCTTTTACAGTTAAACAAATAAGATGTAACCGTAAATTCTACTCCAACAGCTTCTTTTCTCGCGCTTCCCGCCTGTGGAACTCCCTTCCACAAGTCTGCTTTCCCGACAGTTACAATCTCCAGGTGTTTAAATGTAGGGTCAATAGACACCTCCTATCACACTAACTCCCAACTATTCTCACAACACTCTCATCTACCCAACCCTCATTCTCGGTATCCTTACCGCCTATCACCCACCCTCTGACATTTCCTATATTTAATCAGCCTTTCTCCACTCTACGTAGCCCCCTGCGCAGTAATGGCAGTGACATGCCTTGCTCGGGGTGAAACGCTTATAAAAAATACAAAAAAAAAACATGGCAAATAAAAAAATAAAAATAATCCGTGGTAAATTTTGAGGATTGTTTAAGCAAAATAGAAAAAAAAAGAAAAAAAAAAAGAAACAATTGAAATATCTTGCGCACATAAGATGGAGGGCTTGGAGAATTTGACACTCACAGGCAATACTGAAGTCAGAAGAGGCAATGGAAAACAATGAACAATCTAACGAGCTTGTTAAATTATTGCAGGACAGAAATTAGAAAAAAGAAAGAAACTCACTAAGAGCTTACAAAGGACACGAGGCTGTCGTAAGAACGCTTGCATCCTGACGGAACATGACAGAAGTCTTTTGCTTGTTAGTTACTCAAAGTAATGATAAGCGATATTATCTCAGTTTTTTTTGTCCCTGTTTACATTAGATTACACTTTTTTTGCGTATAGACAGCTTAACGATTATCGGCGGGGAAAATTGTTTGCGCAACCTTGTAGGTAACGGAATGTTTTCCATATTTCAATTCGTTTCCTAGAGGGGTATCTTTGCTAGCCTTACGCTATTTCACCGCTGTCTTCATAGCAGATGTATGGGCAAAGTACAAGGCTATTAGCCCTCAGGCTACTTGCATTGAATCAATTAATCCCCATTCCTTTCACATTCCGTAAGTAAGAAAGAATTTTCACTCAGTATCTTCTTCCCAGGAACTATTAAAATACTAACCCCCTGTGCATCAGTGGCGGTACCGCCTTGTTTGGGGTGAAACGATTAAAAAAATCTGTCTGTCTGTCTATCTATCTATCTATCTATCTATCTATCTATCTATCTATCTTTGTTAATCTCTCTCTAAGTCATTTTATATCTATCTATCTATCTATCTATCTATCTATCTTTGTTAATCTCCCTCTACTATCTATCTATCTATCTATCTATCTATCTTTGTTAATCTCTCTCTAACTCATTTTATATCTATCTATCTATCTATCTATCTATCTATCTATCTATGTTAATCTCTCTCTAAGTCATTTTATATCTATCTATCTATCTATCTATCTATCTATCTATCTATCTATCTATCTATCTCAACCAAATGCAGGCAACAATTCACTCCATCAGCTTCTTTTTTCGCAATTCCCGCCTGTGGAACTCTCTTCTGTAAACTTGCTTTCCCGATGGCTACAACCTACAGGAATTTAAATGCAATATCAATTCCCATCTCTCATCCATTTGGCTCCAGTTCTTTCTACATCACCCCGTGTATCTTGTTCTTTTCCTTTCTCTCTACTTTCTCAACTGTCTTAACTCCTATGTTCACATCCTTCTCTTGCCCTTTCTCTAACGCACCCTGTAACTGGTTTGTCTTTCTATTCACTTTCCTCCTGCTTAAAACTTTAACTCTTTTATGTAGTCCCCTGTGCATCAGTGGCAGTACCGCCTTGCTTGGAATAAAACGATTAAAAAAAACTTTCACTGTATCGGGCTAGAAAGTTTTCTCAGCAGAATCTATTTTGCATTTTTATAAATTTAAACATTCGTCCGTGCATTGACAACCAAGAAAATGTAACCGCAACCCCCATTCTATTCGCTTCTTCTGTCGCACTTCTCGTATACTTGCTTCCCCGACAGTTACAATCTCCAAGAATATAAATGTACGGTCAATTGTCATCTCCTGTCTCTCTGATTCGCCTCCTTTCCCTCATGTGCATTTCTCCCTCCACTCTACTCTCATCGCACCAGTATTATAATTCTACTCTTACCCATTCTCTGACGCCCCCTATAACTCGTTCCTCTTTTTCATCACTTTCCTCTTATGTAACCCCTGCAACACCAGTGGCAGTACAACTGTCTTGCTTGGGGTTAAATTAGTAAAAATATATATGTCTGGTCGGGTTCTTCTGCTATTCATTTTGAAAATTTCGACAAAATCCAAAAGAGGATCAGAAGTATAATCGATCCGGACTTAGCAGCTCGCCTTTAGTTACTTTCTCACGATGTAATGGGGCTTCCCTCTGTCTTTTCTACAAGTATTTTCAAGGCAACAGCTTTGTTGAGAATTTATTTCCCCTGGTTTCCTGACCAAATTTAATTGCTCGTGTTACCATACTGGCCTCTATGTTTCACCGTTTTATCGTCAAAATAATTGAATGTAACCGCCTCTTCTACTATAAAGGTCTATTTTCTCGCGCTTCCCGTTCGTGGAACTCCCTATCGCTTGACTGTTTCCTTGATAACTTCTTCTATCTGCCTTGTTCTTTCAGGACGCAAGTGATCATGGCTTTCCACGTCTCCCTATCACTGGTGGCCCTTAGCACGCCTTCTTGTGTTACACCACGCTACCCCCGTTACGTGATCAGGTCCTTCAAATATGTTATCCGCTGCTATCCCCTGTTTATTTTTCTCTCTATCTGGCCTGTTAGTATCACGTTCACCAAGCCCTCTTTCCTCACTGCATGTCCCAGAAACTTTAGCTGTCTCAGTATAATTTCCTTTTCGTTTCCATCCTTCCCAAAACCGCAGTATTGATCGATGATATCCGCAGTATCCTTCTGTAGAACCACATTTCAGCTGCTTCAAGTTTTTCCTTCATTTTTGATGATATTGTTCAGCATTCACTTCCATGTTGAAGAACCGACAACACATAGCAATCTAGTACTCTCTTCTTTGTTTCTAGCGAATTTTTCTTTTCTCTTAATACTCTACTTAGCTTCTGGAATGCGTCCTTCGCCATGCCAATTCGCCGTAGCTACAATCTCCAAAAGTTTATATATGCAACGTCAATTGCCATCTTTTATCTACTTGATTTCCACCCATTTCTTATCCTTTCTTCGACATCTCCTGCACCTTGTTTATTATCTCACAGTAACCCCTTGCGCACCAGTGGTGCTCCTGCCTTGCTTGGGGTGAAAAGATTATTTAAAAAAAACATAAATCTTCTTTTCCTTCTCCAAGTATCAATCTCATTGCACGTTTGGCTGCGTTCTAGGTTCAAGGAAAAAACTACATTCAAAATCGTGTAGAAGCGAAACAATTGAAAATTGTTTTATTAACTTCCGTCGAAAGTAAATGGCGTGCACATATTTACTTACATTCATACACACATTTTAAAACAAGGCAAAACTAGAAAAAAATGCTCAGGAAAAGAAAATGAAAGCGTCTCGATTTTCTTTTTAAAGAACTTGGTCACGGATTTTGTCTATTTTGTTTCTCAAAGCACGTTTCAAAGGTGTTTTCTTTTTTAAGAAAAAAATGTCTTTGATGGATGCTGAACAATTTTCTTTCAAATCAAAACTCTTGCTGTCATTATTTCTTCTTTGAAAATTCAGCGTGACTTCTAACAGCAGTGAAATCCGCATTTAAATTCCAGCAAATTCGATTGTTTTCTTCCCCAGTTACATGTGACAGCCATTTTAGCTGTTGAAAGTCGTCAGTTAATGTTGTTTCTTTTGTTCTTTGCTTGTGATTCACCAGTCTATGAAGTTCGAGAAGAATTGTGTCATACCTGATACACGCCTGGGGGATTATGTCTCTTTAGATTCATGAGTGATCAGGCAGAATGTTTTCTCGTAGTAGGTTATCATTTATTTTTTGTAATAAACTAGTTGCGTACCAAGGTTGGAGAACACAATTTGTCTTGATGTTTAACAAATGAGAGAGAAGAGATGGGTATTTTTCTGCAGTAGACTAGTTGCCTCTTAAGGCTACAGAACTCAATCTGTCTTGCTATTCAATCTTGAGAGAGAAGAGATTGATTCATAGCTTTCCCAAAAGTACTTTCCTGTTTGCGAATTCAACGAATTAAACTTGAATTCGAACTCGGCTGACTGATGTCTCATTCCAGATAAGGCGTGTGGAGACAATGGAATCCCGGTGATAGTCCTTAAGAGGTGTGCTCCTGAACTTTCCCCTGTCCTCTTTAAACTATTTAACTACCGCCTTTCTGCTTCCTGCTTTCCTGCATGCTGGAAGTTCTCTTCAGTCGTTCCTGTATTTACGAATTGTGGTGAACACTCAGACCCATCCAACTATCGCCCTATCAATCTTCTACCGATATTCGGGAAAGTATTCGAGGCTATAATCAATGCTGAAATAGTTCATCATCTCACCGCCCACAAACTGTTCTCCGACAGGCAATATGGATTCCGCTTTGCCAGGTCCACGGCCGACCTGCTAACAACCGTAACGGAGTACATGCTACAGGCCCTTGATGAGTCTAACGAGGCTCGCACGGTTGCTCTGGACATCTCCAAGGCTTTCGACAGGGTTTGGCACTCTGGCCTCCTATGCAAACTACGTGGTTATGGTATTACCCGTCGCCTGCTTGACCTAATCCAATCTTTCTTAAATAACCGCAAAATGAAGGTCATTTTGAATGGGCGTGCCTCTTCGTCCTACAGCACGAATGCTGGTGTCCCACAGGGCTCTATCCTGGGCCCGACGCTCTTCCTTATTTTCATCAACTACCTCCCAGATGAGATCAAGTCCCAAGTAGGCATCTACGCAGATGACACTACAATATACTCCCGCACCTGTAAGTAACCTGTCGTGGCGGACAGACATAATCTCGCTGCCGACCTTGAGCGGGATCTACACTCTGTGGTGAACTGGGGCAAGAAGTGGCTTGTCAACTTCAATTCATCTAAGACCAAGCTGTTGTTTGTCAACCATTACAGGCAACCTCTCCTACCTCCCATAAGCATGGACCAAGCGATTCTCCCGGAGAGTAATACACTACGCCTCCTCGGACTTACCCTGTCCTCAGACCTCAAATGGAACCACTATATTGAATCCATAGCAAAATCTACTGCTAAGAAGGTTGGGTCACTCTGTCGATCCAGGATGTTTTTTCCACCTGAATCCATCCTGCATATATACAAGTCAACCATCCGTCCGTGCATGGAGTACTGCTGCCATTTATGGTCAGGTGCTCCTGCCGTTCTCCTCAGTGTTCTTGACAAGCTTTAAAGGAGAGTCTGTAATGTGTTAGGTACTGATCTGGCGGCTCGAATGCAGCCACTTCCCCATCGTCGAAATGTGGCCTCCCTTTGTCTGTTCTATAAATACTTTCATGGCTTCTGCTCAGACGAACTTAAGTCACTGATGCCTCCTCAACAGGTGTTTACTCGTGCAACCAGACTGGCAACTGGGTCCCACCCATTCACAGTCAGGTTAGCCAAATGCAGACGACAATTCTACTCCTTCAGCTTCTTCTTTCGCACTTCCCGCCTGTGGAACTCGCTCCCGTATTCTTGCTTTCCTGACGGCTACAACCTCCAGAAATGTAAATGCAAAGTCAATACTCATCTACTAACCACTGGACTCTAGCTCTCTCCCCACCCCCGTATAACCTTCTCTTTCTCTCCACCTATGTATCTGTCATCGCACCTGCTTTCTCAGCTTTCTATTGTTCCTTTCTAACTAGTTTGTACTCCTCACTCTTTTCTAATTAATCTTTTTACATTTATGTAGCCCCCTGCACATCAGTGGCATTTCCACCTTGCTCGGGGTGAAATTATTAAAAAAAATATTAGTTACACCACAACACATAACGGTGTGTCTTTCAGTCAGTTAAGTGCGATACATGATACACGCTTGGGCGATCATGTCTCGAAAGGGACATGACTGAATAGGCAAAGAATTTTCCCGCAGGTGTTGCCATTGCTTTCTGTGGTAGGGTGGTTGCCAATCGTGGTTATATAGCCTAATCTGTTCTATTCTTTAACCCATAGCTGGATGAAGAAGTAACAGATTCAGACCCTTCCCAAAGTTATTTTTGCGCAGGTGAATGCAACAAATTCGAATGGAATTTGAACTCTGCTCTCCGATTTCTCATTCCGAGCCGATAACCAATGCACCATTAATTACATCCTTGTGTTTACTGAGGCTAAAAGTTTCTTTTGACGGACACCATTTTGAACGATTGATCTTAGAAAGCGGTTGTATATAACGCTCGTTTGGTATGTGGAAAAATATGATTATAATTGCATGTAAAATTATATTATACTATAATATTGCATGTTGAAAAATATGATACTATTTTAGTACGACGGAGCGAAAGAAATTATTGCTAGTGGCGTTATTGTGCAGAATTCAGTCGCAATATGAGTGGAGTAGAAAAATATTTATTACAAAATATTTTTAAAATCTTCTAAAACTAGCTGAGAATAGAAAAGAATAAATAAGAAAAATATATTTTACAGGTGTAAAGCAATAGGTCAGCCGAGGTCATCAATGGAAGCCTTGGGATTTGCGGCTGGTGGAAGTGAAAAATAACGGTGTCGAAAACTTAAAAAAGGTAAAATCCTTAATTGCCGAATCCGCTATGAAAGGATTTAACTTGGGAAACAAATGATATAATTACTCGAACCAGAAGAAGACGAAAAGAAATGACGTCAACAGAAATATTGCTATTTCATTGGTTAAACCAAAGGGAGAAAATAACTCCCCCTCAAAGTGTGGAGGCGGAAGAAGAAGGCCAAAGTTAGTTGGAGGTGAGCCTTGGGACCAATCGAGATGTAACGACTAAGGGAGGAGTTTTCACAACCAGGAGCCATGCCGTTAGGTGCCAACCATAGAGCCAAAGAGCGGTCGCTTTCGATAGACTCCTGGCTGAAGATGTAAAGAAATGTAGAGAATCCTGACTCCGATCGACTTCAAGTCAAATAACGCCCCTCTGATAGAGTCCTGGCTGAAAATATAAAGAAACAGAAAAAGCCGATAAAGAGTTAAATCAAATAGAAGGAGTTGTTTCTGCGACGAGCTAAGGCAGACAAGACGAATTTACCGCCGCCGTCACAAAGATCCCTCTTCGGCTTTTTCCGTAAGGCTACGGTTAAAAGCCCTGATAAGACTTTTTGAACCGTGAAAACTTGAAGAAACTTGACATCTCTCATTGAAGTGAACAAACATTACTCTCAAACAAAAACTTTTGCTCCGTTGTAAGAATAGGAATTCGACGACTTTTATATTCTATTTCTGTTTGCTGTTTTTTTTTTTTTGTATGAAAATACTTTTCCGCAACTTGTTCAGGCGTCATCGAATTTATTTTTTATTTTATTTTATTTTTTTTGGTGCCGTTCTTTTTATATGTATATATGTATATATATATATATTAACCCAAGTGTGCACGTGCGTCCGGTCTCGTTTGACGTGGTCAAGATACGGCTAGCGGGATTTCAACGTGTCTTCCTTCAGATCAAAATTCACAGCGTGGGCAAGGAGGAAGACCGTTGTAATAGACGACTCGAAGACCAGCTACTGTGATGAGGCCATCACGACTAGCGACCCTAGAGCATCTTCATATATGGTGCCGTGTTGACAGCATAAACCCGGACTGACCGCGTCATATGTATACAGCTGAACCACCTCTCGAACCACTATTTATGGCTACAGCTTATAGCTACCTACTCAAATTTATTGAGCAAAACATATGTAAGAACATAAAAAGAGAAATATTAAAAAAACATGGATATCTATAATACAAATTATGCAATCAACTGATAAAAATGGTACTATACCTAAAGTAGTGCATGAATAGGTAAAAATTGGTTTTCTTTTTATGATAACAAATGTTTAAATTGAGAGTATGACCAACGCTGATTCTTTAATCTCGTACTGCTTGATATAACAGCCTGACAATGAAAGCCCGAGTCTTGAACTATCTCATTAGATAGCGCTTAATTGAAGTTAAGTAGAACTTTTTACGACCTACTAATATTCCGCTTGCTACCCACCAATGGGTCGCGACACATAGTTCGGGAAATGCTGGTTTACATAGTTCTGAAGAGCTTGGTGCTATGCGTGACATGAAAATGAATATTTCGATATGAACATGACTCAAGTTTTTAGGTTAATGTTTTGGTTTTGTAGCAGTTTGGGTATTGGGCAAAACTACCTTTACCGGAGCCTCGTTTCTGTTCAAATTCTTTGTCTACTAAATCTGTCGTAAGTGATCCATACACAAAAGTGTTAGTATTTATTAATTTCACATCCTGAAATGAGATAATTAATTTCGAATTTTAGAAGATGAAAAAGAATATTGATTTTTTGTCCAATATCATTCTTATCCCAACTTTGAATATCCGGGTCAGAGGCTTCTTGTAGATACTCATACATATACTTTTTTTTTCATATTTCAAAGAGTTCTCTGCCTGTTTCCGATTGGTTAATTCATTTTTACAACTAATCAACCCTTAACAGCTTCTGTAAAGTAGGAAAGTATTTTTTTGATTTTAAGAATTATTTTTGCATATAATAATGTATCAGTGATACACGTTTTACTAATTAACCCATGGCTGAGGGAGAAGAGGTGGATTAATACCTTTCGCTAGGGTATTTAATCATAAGAGACTATAACAAATAAAACGGGAAATGAACTAGACTTTCCGATCGATTGCACCTCCAATCTTATCGCACCTGGTATTTCCATGCGGTCAAAAACCTAGGTAATGAACAGGATCGATGCTTTTAGGTATTTCTTTATTTGTTCGCTTTCGAGTATTGCTAAGTCCTCTAAGCCAAGGTGAGTAGGTCATTAATATATTTAATGCAATAGGTAGGTAGATATAAATTTTTCTCCACAGGTTTATTTCCTTCATTACCTGTGAACAGCCTTCACGATTTCACTCGCCCGATCGACTAAAAACTTCATTGGGCAAATAAAGTTTATTCCTTTACTCGCCCGCGGTCGATTAAAAATCTCGCAATGAAACGTGTCCCTTCAAATATAGAAAAAAGAATTCCTTTTACAACCCAAAAGTATACCACTGAAGATTCACAAATTACTTAGAATGACCTACAATGATATTTTTGAAATCTTTGGCCTTATGCATGGCGCCTGATTTACGTCAAAATGTGTGGCCAAACAAAAGACAGTGACATCCCGCAATCATCAAAGCAAGATCTGACAAAGAGATTGACAAATTCCAGTCTCACTTTTATCATCCCGGTCACTGTAAACATTCGTTTAATTGACGCTTCCAGAGTGGAGCCAAAATATCTCTGTCACCAAGATTAAAGACGCTCACAGATTTTTAGAAACATTTGGAAAAATATTATCCTTCACTCAACATCTATATTTCCTCCCCGCTTACGAAAAGTAAATACGAACATTTGAAAGAAAGAAAAAATACGTATACTTCTTTCAACCAAACACCGAAAAACAAATTTTCTTTTTTTTTAATCATCTCACCCCAAGCAAGGCATTCCACTATTGTGCATGGGGCTACATAGGGGAAGGTAAAGAGAAGAAGTGGTTAGACATAGGGAATGTCAGGAGGATGGTGACATATGAGTAAGGATACCGAGGATGAGGGTTGGGCAGATGGGAAGAGTGTTTGATAAAATGGGAGCAGGTTAGTGTGTTAGGAGGTGTCTATTGACCTTACATTTAAACTCCTGGAGATTGTAGCCGCGTTGAAGCAATCGTGTGGAAGGGAATTCCACAGTCGGGAAGTGCGAGGAAAGAAACTGTTGGAGTAGAAATTGCAAAATTATACAAGTAATTTTTTTAAAGAAAATCTTTAAGAAAATCAGATTCCTTATATTTTTATCATCTATGAGATGGAGGTTGTAGTCAAACAGAAGAAAGAAACTAAAAATTTAGGGACCCCCACTCAATTGCCAAAAAACCCGCATATCATGATGTTAAAAGTTTTATCATCAAAATGTTTATGCTTTTATTAAGAGGAAAAAATCAAATATTGTTATTATTATTTTTTAAAATTTTTTTATTCCTTTCTAACACGTTCGAAATTTTAATTAAAATATCATTTTTTGTTTTCCGTCAGCGATTCATGCTATGTTTACGTAAAGCGACTATTAAGAAAATGGAGTCTGATTTAGGGGCAAGTAAATTTTCCTTCGCTCCCGACCGCCGGTCGAGTGATTTCTTTTTCAAATCTCAAAGGTTGCCTGTGAAATATGAACATTGTTAGAAAAGATAATAGTTTTCTGTTTGCTTTGCCACAGATTGTAATGTTGATTGTTTTAAAATGCGATAACTAGAACTTTAATTAAACATAACTGATGATTAGATTTTTGTTGTATCGTCAAGGTTGATACGATACACAGAGAAAGTGAGCTGCAGTTTTATTCAGCACAATATCCAGTGCTAATATCCACAGAACAGTACAATAGTTATAATGACAGACAAGACAGAACTTAAAACAGAGAGGAAATAATCATTCTAAATATTACACGAATATTACGCCTCAAATGCTACTATGCTTTACTTAAATATACCATTTTAGGCCATTCCGCAATTGAGGTCGCTGCAGAGGTGTCAGCCACTCTACAACAATTTTAAATGAAACATACGATGAAATTAAACTTATATATTAAAATATAAACAATATTTATTAAAGACAGTTAAAATAATAGCCATCCTTTTGACACATCAAAAGCCCACTCGAACCAGCTATTAGGATCCGCCGTTGGGAGATGGGAAATGATAATCTCAGCAATATAAGATACGCAGATGACACAATGCTCATAACAGGCACGAAAAGGAAAATACAGGATATTTTACAGAAGGTAGCAAGGGAAAGCACGAAGAAAGGACTAAACATAAACTTTAAGAAAACTGAATGCATGACCATAAGCAACAAAAATGGCCCCAAAATCCCAACTACAGGTCGAGCCAATTGAAATTAAACAAGCGCAGAAATTTAAATACCTGGAAAGTATTCAGACACAGGACGTAAATTGCGACACTGAGATTACGCATTATAATTGTCAAGAACGCATTTAAATAGTTAAGCATAATATTAAGAGACAGGAAGATTTTCTTGAAACAAAGGAACGAGTACGGAACTGTTATGTGATATCTCTCCTCATATATGGCAACGAATGCTTGAAGATCTTCTCAAAGATGAAGGAGATGAAGTAAAATAAATGTGGTTCTACAGAAGGTTGTTGCGGATACAATAGACCGAACATGCGAGCAACGACAACGTTTTGAAGAGGGTGAAAACGAAAAAGAAACTCATAATTAGTAAGACAGCTGAAATGTTTGGGACAAGTAATGAGGAAGGATGGTTTAGAGAAACTAATACTCACAGGACGGATTGCATGAAAGCGACATGTGGAAAAAGCGCGAGACATACTTGAAGGTCTTGAGCACATGGAGAGTATAGTGGGTTTAGAGGAGCGATACCAAGATGAAAAGTGTTGAGAGCAAGAAGTGTTCGGGGCAAGTGGATGTCTATAATTATCTACGTCCTGAAGGGACACGGCGCATAAAGAAGACAAAGAACAGAGCCATGCTTTCCTAAGGATCAATTTGGTGAAACGGAACAAAATAAACACGTTCGGATTTTCATTCGCTATTCGACGATTCCACTTTCAGCGACAATATATATATATATACTATAGTCATCCGCAGACAGATCTGTTTCGCTGTATCACAGCTCATCAGTACGGCTTAGACTCCGGTCGCTTCCTAACCCAGAATTGAAACCCAACCGAATTGGCGTCAGTCGGCGATTCTACCCCCAGGCCACGAGCATCCAGTAGAAGAAGGCAGGCTTTTTAGCGCGTATAAACACGCCCAATAGCTAGAGTGCTCTAATTCATTATCGAATGAGCGGTAAACTTATTTATAAATGAAACTTTGTCTTTTGTGTGCGTGTGTGTGTGTGTGTGTGTGTGTGTGTGTATCCGTTACCTATAGACTCCGAAAAGGCTGAACCGATTTTCTTGAAAAATTACACAGTTGTACTATAAGCGTCTGCGAGTGTTCTTAGCTAGGTTTTGTGTCCAGATACCCCCGATAAATATCGAAAATCGAGAATTAAAAAAATCGGGTCATAGAAGGCGTGGTCCGATTTTAATCAAATTTGATACATTCATAGACAAAGACATAAGAAACGATATTCAGAAGTTTCAATGTTTCAGTTCTTACAATAGTGTAGAAAATCGATAATATATATATATATAAGGCAAGATGTTTGTGTATGTGTCTGTTTAGCTGTCTGTATGTCCTTTATACAAATCCACAATTTTTATCCGATTCTCACCAAACTTCACACAAATATTCTTTAGGCTGAGTCTGAACACCAGGACCATGGATTAGTTTTAAAGCTTTCATTACACCCGAGCAACCCCGGGCTATACTGCTAGTAAATTTATAAAGGAAAACTCAACACGTCATATTAGTTATAAACTATAGTTCATTTCAATGGGCTTAATTAGCTCATATCATCAGACTCTTTTACAATATTTCCTCCATCTGGCATAACATTTCTGCCGGAATGAACGTTTTCTTAAAAGTTTTCCTTTATAAACTTCATATCGCTCTGGTTAACACCCATCGAGCTCTCTATATGGACTTACCTATTAATAATTTATATTAAGGAAATCTTGTTGGATTATCCTCACCGTTTACGGACTGACAACTATATACACACACACACACACACACACACACACACACACACACACACACACATATATATATATATATATATATATATATATATATATATATATTCCTTTAGAGGTCAATCTCTTCACGACGACCTGGGCAATCCCAGACAGATCTGACGCCAATGCCTCCGCTTCCCTCTTTCACCTTCTCTTTCTCTTCTCTTTCCTCTTATTTTTATTTTTATTTTATTTTCATTTTATTTTTATTTTTATACTTCTCTTCATTCTGGCAAAACTTTTTGTATCAAATGGAAGAAATATTGTAAGGCCTGATGAAATGAGCTAATTAGCTCATAGAAATGAACTATAGTTTATAACCAATTGAAATGACGTATATATATATATATATATATATATATATATATATAGTGTATCGAGGCATCCAATACTTTTCTAAACATATACTGTTAAATATAACAGACAGTAATGTTTACTATGTTCAATCATGAGTCGTTCTAATCATCCTATTTTGGTTTTAATTTCAGTTGAAAATAAAGACAAACATTGTCCAACATTAACCTCTCTGAAGATGTCTCATGTGAGCCGAACGCTTAAAACTAACATAATAAAAAATATTCAAATATTGGACAATTTTTGTCTTTATTTTCACCAGAAATTAAAGTCAAAATACGATGTTAAGAACGGCCCAGGATTAAACATAACAGACATTGATTGTCTGTTATATTTAACAGTATATGTATATATATATATATATATATATATATATATATATATATATATGTAAAAATATACTAATATACTCAGTTATGATCTGAGATTAAGGGCAGAGTGGTTAGATAAAATAAAGACAAGAGGAAAACTGTATTTTAAATCACCTACGCGTTTCGTCCTGTGATGAAATTTTTCAAGGCAAAAAGACCAAATGAGCTTTATTCTAATTTACGTATCGATAAACAAACAGTGTTGACAACCACAAAGATGCTCACAAATCATTTCAAAAGATAAACAGAACATTTTAGTTTTCAGAATTTTTCATGTGTAGTGCAAAGTTACGAGATTTTAAAATGAAGGGGATCCAACCGTTTTCTATGAACTTTTCACTATGTATGTTAGTCTGTTGTAGTATAATTTTCATAAGTAAAGGTGAGATTGGGAAAAATCTGGGGCGCAAATTGATGTTTTGGTAGTACTGGATGGCGGCGCTCTCGAGAACTTTTCTTTTGAATAAATTGTTTACTCTTTTTTATTATATATATATATATATATATATATATATATATATATATATATTGTGTGTGTATTTTGGCAGCATTTTTTCATTAATACAGGTTTCATTGAATAATATAGACAAGTTCTGTCTATTTATTTTGTGTAAGATCCGTTCGTATGATCTGATTAGCTTGATAGTGTTGTCATGGAAAGACGACAAGAAATCGCAATAATTGTTGATTTTTTTTATCAGAAATGAGCTTTCGGCTTACATAAGCCATTATATATATATATATATATATATATATATGTATGTATATATCGTTATATTAATCTATATATATATATATATATATATATATAGACAGAAAATCTAAGCAAGAGCCAACAACCGACTACGGAGCCAATTTCCCTGAGGAGCCGTTAGGCGAAACCGTTGTCGGTTGTTGGCTTTGGCTTAGATTTTCTGTCTTTGTTTGCTCTACTTCCGTATTGAGCGCTTTAGTGTTAGGGTTTTCGTCTTGGTTTTTTTTTCTTTCTTACGAGTGCTTGACTTTTTGTTCATGTACTTCGTTTGTTTCTTTTTTTGCTTCCCCTTATTTTCCCTCCGAGTTTGTTCTTGGTGGGTGATACACGACGATTTAAATTATAGCTTGATTAATACTAGTTTCAGTACAGTTAGTTCTCTTACTATTGGTATTGTTGTTGCTATAGGTAATATTATTATTATTATTATTATTATTATGTATATATATATATATATATATATATATATATATATATATATATACCGTTATATTAATCTATCATTGTTATTATTCTTCACATTCTGCTATGGTCACAGCAACTATTAAGTCTACGGGTAGACATAAGGTGCGTAGTGATGTGTATGACTAAATTTCATGACTTCTTTTCCGATGGTAGTATATGGACAAATTCTTCTTAGTATGTGGGCCGTACTTATTAAGAAAATCTTTGTCATTTTTTGACAAATGATTTTTTGCAATGTGTTGTTGTATTCCTTTTTATCATTCCCAGCGCACCTATACTTCGATAATTTTTCGAATTCTTTGGCTGCAATGTTACAATCGTGTAAAGGGGATATCTAAAGCAACACAGAGGCGGCGAGGAAAGGAGCTAAATGGTTTTTTTTTTCCGGGAGGAGAGTGTCTGACAACCGTTCCTTGAGGCCTCGCGCGTGACCACAGGAAAAATTGTGTGCTGACGGTCGTTCTTCTCAGAAGGAAAACGACTCGGTCGAAAGCGAAGACCACGACCACGACCACGACCACAACGGTATCGACGAGCAGAGTGGAACAGGCAAGGGCCAGAGATCGATCGAACGAACAAGCATACGTACGAACGAACGACGACACTTTGCCTGCGCGGACAAAATATGATGGATGACGAAGGCGGCGGAGGCTGCGACGAAATCGGCAAAGACGGTGGTGCGCTGCGGCATTGGCAGTAGAAACGGGACGAATGACAAACGGTCAGCGAAAGTTAACAGCAACTAGGAGATCAGGTAATCGAAGAAAAAAAAAACAAATAGAAAGAGAAAGAGAGAAACGACGCGACCAGTAGTAAAAACATCACTGTTTTGCGTCAACTTACTGACCTCGAGACGCTAATCGACACATACTGACATTCCTACTGAACTAGTCAATGAGCCTAATTCGTGTAACAACTTTTGCCTTTTTTCTATAAATTCATACTAACTCAAACCAAAACGGTTTTAATATATTGGGAACGTTAAGAAAATAAGAATAAAACACTTTTATTCTATTTTCGAATTTTATTTTTTCGAATTTTTACAAAAGTTCTGAAACGCGAGTTCAGCAGACGTTCAAGTCGCAGGCTGACAACACCTGCCCGTTTTACCCCAAGCAAGGCGGTACCGCTACTGGTGCGCAGGGGGTATATGAGAAAAGAGTGAAAGTTTAATCAAGAGGAGAGCGAAGAGAAAGACGAATCAGTTACAGGGTGTGTCAGAGAAAGAGCAGGAGAAGGGTAGGATTACCAGTGTGAAGACAGTTGGGTAAAATGAGAAAGTGAAAGAACAAGATACACGAGGTGATGGGGAACGGACGAGAGAAGGATTGTTAGGTTAGTTGGGAAAGAGATGGGAATTGACATTGCATTTGAATTCTTTAGGATTGTAGCTGTCACGGAGGCAAGTATAGGGAAGGACGTTCCAGAGGCGGGACGTGCGAGTAGAAGTGGCAGCTGCATTTAGTTGATTTAACTGTAAAAGGGTGGGACCTTGTTGTCAGTCTGGTTGCTCAAGTAAATTACTGTGGAGGGGTCATCAGTAAGCTAAGCTCATCGTAGCAGAAGCCATGAAAATATTTGTAGAATAGACAGAAGAAAGCTACATCCCGCCAGTGAGAAAGTCGTTGGAGTCAAACTGCCAGGTTGGGATCGATCACGTTACAGATTCTCTTTTGGAGCCTATCGAGAACCCTAAGATGAATGGCAGGGACGCCCGACCAGATATGACAACAGTATTCAATGCCATATCACTGAGTAGGCAAGCTCCGGACTATCTGCTTTAATTGTTCTCTCTGTAAAGATAGTTTAACCCCTTAAAATTGTGATGTCTTCTGATTCTGGCTGATGTTCAAATCTTTTGCAAATTGTTTT
>JBBBDQ010001148.1:1490000-1537500 GCA_037127315.1 Ascarosepion bandense
ATGTATGCATGCATGCATGTATGTATGTATGTATGTATGTATGTATGTATGCATGCATGCATGCATGTATGTATGTATGTATGTATGCATGCATGCATGCATGCATGTATGTATGTATGTATGCATGCATGCATGCATGCATGTATGTATGTATGTATGTATGCATGCATGCATGTATGTATGTATGTATGTATGTATGTATGCATGCATGCATGCATGTATGTATGTATGTATGCATGCATGCATGCATGTATGTATGTATGTATGTATGCATGCATGCATGCATGCATGTATGTATGTATGTATGCATGCATGCATGCATGTATGTATGTATGTATGCATGCATGCATGTATGTATGTATGTATGTATGTATGCATGCATGTATGTATGTATGTATGCATGCATGCATGCATGCATGTATGTATGTATGTATGTATGCATGCATGCATGCATGCATGTATGTATGTATGCATCCATGCATGCATGCATGTATGTATGTATGTATGTATGTATGCATGCATGCATGCATGTATGTATGTATGTATGCATGCATGCATGCATGCATGTATGTATGTATGTATGTATGTATGCATGCATGTATGTATGTATGTATGTATGTATGCATGCATGCATGCATGCATGCATGTATGTATGTATGTATGCATGCATGCATGTATGTATGTATGTATGTATGCATGCATGCATGTATGTATGTATGTATGCATGCATGCATGTATGTATGTATGTATGCATGCATGCATGTATGTATGTATGTATGCATGCATGCATGCATGCATTGTATGTATGTATGTATGCATGCATGCATGCATGCATGTATGTATGCATCCATGCATGTATGTATGTATGTATGTATGTATGCATGCATGCATGTATGTATGTATGCATGCATGCATGTATGATGTGTATGTATGTATGTATGCATGCATGTATGTATGTATGTATGTATGCATGCAAGCATGCATGTATGTATGTATGTATGCATGTATGTATGTATGCATGTATGTATGTATGTATGCCGCATTCACCCTAGTCGGGTTGAGCGGGCTTCCTCCCTGACGGAGCAAGTCTCATTGGGATTTGTTTAAGGGCAGGGTCCCAAGTCCTACCCCGTTATTTAACCCATAACTGGAGGGAACGGACGGATTAATACCTTTCCCAAGGGTACTAGTGCGGAAGTGAGTGCAGTGTGCTCGACTGAAATTGGAACTCGGCTCACCGATTTCCCCCTCCAAGCCGACATCCACCGCACCACAACGCACATCCGTGAACGCTAACAGCACCTGGTATTCCCAAGTGGTCACCCACGTAAGTACTGACCAGGCTCAACGTTGCTTAACTTCGGTGATCGAGCGGGAACCGGTGTATTCAACGTGACATGACCGTTATGACATGACCTGATATGACCATTACTGAATAAATATACCAGGCTCTCGGTGAGAACGGCAGAAATCGAGCTGTTGACCTGAATATCTGCAAAGCGTTTGACAGGGTTTGGCATGCAGCCTTCTTTGAAAGCTGCAGAGCTATGGTAGAAATGGACGCTTGTTTGTTCTAACGCAAACGTTTCTGTCAAATCGCGTAATAAATGTCGTATTGAACTGACATGCTTCCAGATCCTATCACACGACGCTCTATCCTATCTCCTACCTTTTTCCTGATCTTCGTTGATGGTCTTCAGAAGTAATCAGTTCACAAGTAGGCATCTGCGCTGATGACACTGTGGGATATTTCACATAAACCTTTCTATACCCTTTCTAAAACAAGTAGACTCTTCGTACAAAGAGCATTTTTTAGCCAATCATCGCTTCAAACTTATAAAATTACCTTTTTAGGCCGAGACCCCCTAAAACTGAAATGGATTTCCTTTTTCGCGCCTAACATCTTTGATCCAACTTTCAAAACTATAAATGTATATAAGTCGCAGTCTAACTCAATTCGAGTCAGTCGGCTCGCGAACTCCGAGAGACGCCAATAACCTCCACGCGTGTCTAATCGCTGACCCTTCAATCGACCGCGTAAAAATAACATTTATTCAACAATCGACCGCGTTGAGATTCTTATGACTGCTTATGCGCAGTCAATAACTCTTTCAAGTTGATTGTAAGAAGAATCCCACCTGAAACTATTCTGCACATATACAAATCTACCATCCGCCCGTGTATTGAATATTGCTGCCATATCTGGTCGGGTGCCCCTGCTGCTCTCCTTGGGCTTCTTGACAAAATACAAAGGAGGATCTGTAACGTGGTTGATACTGACTTGGCAGACCGGCTGCAGCCGCTCTCACACCGGCGTGATGTAGCTTCCCTGTGCCTCTTCTACAAGTACTTTCATGGCTTCTGCTCCGATGAGCTTAGATCACTGGTGCCACCTAAGCACGAATTTACACGAGATACTAGATTAGCAACCCTTTTACAGTTAAACAAATAAGATGTAACCGTAAATTCTACTCCAACAGCTTCTTTTCTCGCGCTTCCCGCCTGTGGAACTCCCTTCCACAAGTCTGCTTTCCCGACATTTACAATCTCCAGGTGTTTAAATGTAGGGTCAATAGACACCTCCTATCACACTAACTCCCAATTATTCTCACAACACTCTCATCTACCCAACCCTCATTCTCGGTATCCTCACCCGCCTATCACCCACCCTCTGACATTTCCTATATTTAATCAGCCTTTCTCCACTCTACGTAGCCCCCTGCACAGTAGTGGCAGTGACATGCCTTGCTCGGGGTGAAACGCTTATAAAAAAAAAAAAAAAATCCAACAGGTAAAGGCCAATAACTCTCGGCAACTTATTTCTATATACCTAAACAACACACGCACACACACACACATTTCGATAACGTTTTCTTGCAGCAAAAATCTATTGTATTTTACATACCAAATCCCAAAATATTGACTTTTGTTTAACTATACTCTGCATGAACAATATTTCAGACATTTTCTCACTTCTTATTATCGACAATAAAGTATTCGACCATGCATGTACGTTTTATTGTTTATATAAAATTCTTTTACTGTTGAATTTTGAGTCACTCTTCTGTGGTCATTTCTTGTATGACAATTTGTCTTGTTTTCTTCAATTTAATTTATATTGTTGTGTAGTATACGAACGAATACGCTACAGAAACCCATTATTCAAAGAAGTTTCTTTCTCATATAAATTCTATATTTTCGACTACCCACAACAACACCACCATTTACTCCTGTCTCAATAAGATATATGGCAAGGTTAAATCTCTCAGCTGCTCTGTAAAAGAACGTCTAATCTGTGGTGAACTGGGACAAGAAATAGCTTGTAAATTGTAATACTTCAAAAATGAAACTGGTCTCTACCATAGGCAAACTTTCTTACCTCCTCTCGGTCTCACTCTCTCATGTCAAGTGGAACGACTACATTGGATCATTAGCTACACCTACTGATAGGATAGTCAGGTCATTGTGTCGGGTCAGGAAGATTTTCTCGTCAGAATCCATCTTGTACATTTACAAATCTGTCATTCGTATGTTCATTGAATACTGTTGCCATATCTGGTCGGACTCTCCAGTAATTTATCTCGAGATTCTCGACAAAATTCAAAGGTAGACCAGTAATGTAATTGATCCCGATGGACTTATCTCCCTGGTGCTCTCTCTACATGAATTTACTTGAGATACCAGATTGGCAACTAGGTCTCACCCTTTTAGTCTAAATGATCAAATGTAACCGCCATTTCTACTCAAGCAGCTTCTTTTCTAGCACCTATTGTCTCTAGATTTTCCCTCTATATACTTGTTTCCATGATAGCTACAATCTCCAAGAGTTTAAGTGCAACGTCAATTCCCATTTTAATCTCCTTGATTCCTATCTTTCTCGTATCCTTTCTCCGCCATTTCTCCAGAAGCTTATTCTCCATAACTTTTGCAATGTAGAATTACTCATTTATTCTCTTGTAATTATTGCCTCGTATTCTTGAAAGATTTGGCATTTTTTTCCGAAGGTTTTTAGCGAATTTACGATCAAGCAAGTACATAGCTAGGTACCACCATTTTACAGTGAAACCAAACAAATGTAACCGCAACTTCTACTCCATCAGCTTTTTGGCTCGCACTTCCCGCCTGTGGAGCTTTCTTTTGTATATTTGCTTTCCTGAAACACACACACACACACACGCACACACACACACACACACACACACACACACACACACACACACACACACACACACTAGGTCCCACCCCTCTAAAGTGAAACCAAAAAAATCTAACCGCAACTTCTACTCCATCAGATTCTTTGCTCGCCCTTCCCGCCTGTGGAATTTGCTTTCCTGAAAGCTACAATCTCCAAGAATTTAAATGCAAAGTCAATTGCCATCTCTTATCTTCTTGACTCACATCCTTTCCCTGACAACCCTTGTATCATGTTCTTCTTCCTTTCCACTTCACTCTCATGCAGCCCTCTTCATACATGTACTCTCATTCTTTTCTCAATCATACTCTGACACTCCCGTAACTTGTTCCTCTTTCTCATCACTCACCTCTTATGTAACCCCCTGCGCACCAGTGGCGGTTTTGCCTTGCTTGGGGTGAAATTATTAAAAAAAACAAAAAAAACAAGATAAACAATAACTTAAACACAGTGTTTTAACAGAAGGCAACGTTTAAAACTGAATTCATAAGGCAGGTTGGGTTAGTAAACCTCTACAAATCGAATGTCAACAATTCTGCACATACTCCTAATATACGACCTTGCCTCCTTTTTATACATCCGATAGAGCATGGCAACCCAGTATCATTTAGGTTTTGTAGTGTCATAATGATATTGAATCATAGTGTCATAATGATATTGAATCATAGTATCATAATGATATTGAATCATAGTGTCATAATGATATTGAATCATAGTGTCATAATGATATTGAAATAATTTCATTATTTGCACTATTTTGTTGTCCGCATCTTTGTTGCCATATTCCCGACGTTTCGGCCATAGCACGATCTGACTTTCTTCAGTTGATTGATACTTCATATGCAAGCATTTATTTTGTTCACAGGGGTAGATTGTTCTAGTTCCTTTCTTTTCCTTTCTTGTCACTCTTTTCAGCTAAATTCTGTATGGTGTTTAAAAAATACCAATAATCTTTTTTTTACTAAAAGTTTTATTGTACTAAAAAACGCGCACTTTTATGTAATATAGGTCTTTCTTTATGGCAGTAGTGAAGGTTGGACAGTCCACACACAGATGAAAAGAATTTTGGTTCTACAGAAGGATGCTAAGAATACCATAGACTTAACAGGTGATCAATGAGAAAGTGTGTCCTGTGTGTTTTCTCTGAATATTTTCGTGGTAATGTCTTTTTAATTCTTGTACTTTTATTGTCTTCACTCCTCAATTGTAGATTTTTCTCATATTCTGTACAAATCAGTAACTCCTTATGTTCTAGTGGCTTGGGATTAAATGATTTAAATAGTTTTAGAGAAACTAGAATAAAGAATGACACTTATATTTTTTATCTGGAAGAGACAGTTGAAATTTCTAGGGCACATTCTGTGGAAAGGGAGCCTAGAAAAATTGATATTCGCAGGGCACATTGAAGGAAAGAGGGACAGAGGAATACATAAGCAACTTAACGAGCCTGTTGAAATATTTACCCACATACTACAATTCATTCAACCATCCGTCTGTGCATGAAATGCTGCAGTCATATATGGTCAGGCACCTCCGCTGTTCATCTCAGTGTTCTCAACAGGATCCAAAGGAGAATCAATTATGTTATAAATATCGACTTGGCAGCTCGACTCCAGCCACTTTCTTACCGATGGGATGTGGCTTCTCTCTGTCTATTCTATAAATATTTTCATGGCTTCTGCTCCGACGAACTTAAGTTACTGGTGCCCCTGACATATGAGTTTACTCGTGCAAGCAGACTTGCAACTGGGTCCCACCCGTTCATAATTAAATCAACCAAATTCAGCCGACAATTCTACTCAAACAGCTTCTTTTCTCGCACTTCTCGCTTGTGGAACTCTCTACCATATTCTTGCTTTCCTGGCGGCTACAACCTCCAGGAATTTAAATGCAATGTCAATACCCATCTCTTAATCACCTGACTCCAGTTCTTTCTACATCACCCTGAATATTTTCCTTTCTCTCTACCTTTGCAACTGTTATCACACCCGTATTCCCATCCTTCTCTGGGGCCTTTCTCTGACCACCCCCCTGTAACTGATTCGTCTTTCTCTTTACTCTTCGTCTATCTAATCTTTTTCTCTTATGTAGCCCCCTGTGCATTAGTAGCGTTACCGCCTTGCTTGGGGTGAAACGATTAAAAAGAAATTAAGGATGTCTCTTTTGACAACCGCTGTGTAACGATAGTGTCGTATTTGAAACCGGAGCAGAGAGTTAATTTCATCCATTCATATCATGACAAGTACGCAAAGGATAAGGTTATTTTCATTGTCTGTGAAATTAAAAAAATTTCATAAAAATGAGAGTATTATTTATTTGCTTAAAAACATTAATAAACCTTGAATAATGTTAGTATTTTTAATATCAATGTGGCGTCTGATAAAATTTCGAATAGCAGCGTGTATTTATCTATATATAATAAAAAGCACTCCGTGAGTCTGTATGCACACCTACATTTTTTAAGCTACGCCATTCAAACTTTCTAGGGACACATATCTACAGGGAAGCTAGGTCGACACATACGTTTTGATTTTAAGTTCAGAAATGTTCTCTTTCGCAATGGCCAATGGAGCCTATTGTTTACATTTGCTCCGTAAAACATCTAAGATCTAGGCTGGTGTCTAAATTACGTCAGAGAAATCAAATCACACGTATCAAATGCGACTAAAATATTTTTATTAAAACAAAATGAGCCTTTATATTTAATTTTTATTCCGACGTTTTAAAAAATCATTTAGTCAACAAAAAATATGAATATTTTGCCCGTAATTTTGAAACAAAAGAAATATTTTTAAAAAAAGTGTTTTTTCAAACTAAAACAAAATATGTAAGTAAAAGTGCCAACGGTTAATTTAATTAAGTCTTTTTTTTTCAGAATTAATATTTCATGATTCAGAAAATAAAATTAAAAAAAATAAAGCTTTTTCTTCGCTAAATATTTCATGCAGGAAATCAACTGTCTTTCATTCGTGTGGTATTAATGCAACTTTTTCTTCTAAAATTAAATGTCAACTTTTTAAAATATTCTTCAAAAATTTCTGAACTGAAAGCGTAATAGTTTTTATATTTCTAATTTCAGTAAAACAAAATAATAATTTTTATTTTTATGTTAAATTCATTTAGTCAACAAAAAATGTAAATATATCACCCCCCCTGTAATTGTGAAACAAAAACAAACACAATGTTGTTTACAATGTCACACAAAAAATCAAATCACGTTTACGCAAAACAAGAGACATTAGATTTTTTAATGGAATTTGGAACAAGTTTTAAACAACAATTTTTTTATATAATTACTTTTTTTATATATAACCGAGTTTTAAAGGAATTTATCCATTTAATATTATAAACATAATTACTGAAGGGAAGCCTGCTTCAAAGACGGTTTACTGGAAGACGATAATCATTGCAGAAATGGCGGAAGCTGTCTTGCATCTTCTCCTACTACTTAAATGTGCTGAGTTGCACGGGCAACGCCGGGTTATGATGCTAGTTTATTATATAAAAGTAAAGAAATAATGTTCCTATTTTTTACATAATTTTATTTGTTTGTACATTATTTTTAAATATGTCGGTTTTTAATCTATTTCGTAAATCTTTGACACAAACACACAGACACAGACAAAATTACTGTGGTCCGTTGGGGCCAGAAATATAGACGGAATAGGGTTAAACAAATATATTACAAAGACAGTATCACAAACATATATCAATGAACGATTATTAACGATGTCAGAGTTCTGCTGGAACAGGTTGCACTCTCACTCAGCCTCAATATTTATTGTAGATAAAATACAATTACGGCACACGGTCAAAATTTGGGGTGGAGCAATAAACTGGATGGTCAACAGTAACTATCTTATACCTAGCTAATCCGATTCACAAACCAGACATACTTTACAATTTCTCATTCACCACAAGAACTTATCCATCAACATTCAATCCTTCATGTACCTCAAACATTCCAGGAACCTAAAACACCCCAAATGACCATAAAAATCTTATAATGTACAATATATAGAAAAATACATAAAAATTCATCATGAAATGACATATGGTGAGGGGTATGAAACAAATCCCCCCAAAAAATCTCAACTAAAACAACGAACATAATTCATGATGTTAGTTGGATACAACAATCCAAGAAAACAAAGAGGCCGCTGTATTCTGCCCATAAGACAAAATCAAAAGCACTCTTTCTACTGGGAACGGTGAGGAGAAAATAAAAATGGATGGAGAAAATATAATCCTGACCCAGACGAGATAAAACGGGAAAATAAAAACTGAGGAAAACTGGTGAAAACTGGGAATCTCGACCTAGATCATAACGAAAGACAAAGCCAGGAACAGGCCAGGAATCACACTCATTCACATTAACTAGGTACACAAAAAAGAACTACCTTAACCAGGGGAAGGTTCGAAAGGAATCCACCACAAGTTCAATGTGTCATCTGGGTAAGTCACCATAATTCCGGAGATTTAAGAAATGGTTTAACAACCGACATATTTAAAATTAATTTTAAAACAAGGAATTATTATATAATAATATATATGACATGGCTTCATATCTTTTCGAAAGATATTAACACTTACATCATGCCCGGGAAAGGTTATACGTGTCCGGGTATTAGATACCTCCATTTTTTCCCTAACAAACAGTAGTATCACATGGTAAAAAGCCCTAAACTTAATTAAAACCAAGTTTTAAATAAATGCATGAATACTTCGCTTCATGCTATAAAAAAGTAGCACTTGTTTCAAATTAAAATTAAATTTACTAATTTTCCTAAAATGACGTGTTATAGATTTATGTATCATTTTCGCAAGAATTTTAAAACCGAGAATTAACTTTTGATCACAAATGTGTCAATGATTTTTTTTTTAATCATGTCACCCCAAGCAAGGCATTCCACTGCCATTATAGCGCAGGGGTTACACAGGGCGATAGACGAGTTAGGATGTACATAGGGGAAGAGTTGGAGAGAATAGGAGGGTTAGTGTGTTAGGAGGTGTCTATTGACCTTACATTTAAACTCCTGGAGGTTATAGCCGTCGGGAAGCAAGCATGCGGAAGGGAATTCCACAGGCGGGAAGTGCGAGAAAAGAAGCTGTTGGAGTAGAAATTGCGGTTACATTTCATCGGTTTCACTGTAAAAGGGTGGGACCTAGTTGCCAATCTAGTATCTCGTGCAAACTCACAACAAGGGGGCACCAGTGATTTAAGTTCATCAGAGCAGAAGCCATGAAAGTATTTATAGAAGAGGCACAGGTAACCCACGTCACGCCGGTGAGAGAGAGAGACTGCAGGCGGTCAGCTAAGTCGGTATCAATCACGTTACAGAATCTTCGGTGTATTTTGTCAAGAAGCCCGAGGAGAATAGTAGGGGAACTCGACCAGATGTGGCAACAATATTCAAAACACGGGCGGATGGTAGATTTGTATAAGTGCAGGATAGATTCAGGTGGAAAGAATTTCCGGGCCCTGCATAGAGAGCCAACTTTCTTAGCAGCGGATTTAGCAATGAATTCGACGTAGTCATTCCACTTGAGGTCCGCTGAGAGTGTCAGGCCAAGCAGGCGTAGTGTTTTACTCTCTGGGAGGCATGCCTGTTCCATGCTAATGGGAGGGAGGTGCGGTCGTCTGTGGTGGTTAATTGACAGCAGCTTCGTTTTGGAAGAATTGAATTTTACGAGCCATTTCCTACAGTTCTAGATAGGAAATCGGGTGTCTGGACTTCAGACGAATCCAGATACGAATTGGTCGAGAATCTACCGACAAAGCATTCAGCCTTGTCCTCTGAGGAGGTGAGGACCTCAATCTCGTTGATTAGTGGGGGTATTGAGGACTTACTCTTGTTGAGCACGCTTTTACAGAGGCGCCAGAAGTCTTTGGCTCCGGACTTAGAGAATGCTATGCGCTGCTTCATTCCGGCATCAAACAGCATCTTAGCTTCGTTAAGTATCTTTTTACACTTATTTCGAGCTGAGGCGAAAAGGCGCCTGTTTTGGTCCGACACCAACTGATTCTACTCTAGACCTCTCTCCTCAACCAAAACACCATGAAAAAAACAAAATACCAAACTCAAACCAGCTACTCGGAAAACGCCTAAACATCTCTGTGTCACGTTCACTAACATTCGCGGTATCCGCACTAACATTTCTAGCGTAGAATCATTCCTCCAAACTAACTCACCTGATATCTTAGCCCTGTGTGAAACTAACCTTGACCCGTCTATCTTTTCCTCTGAGTTCTATGTTCCTGGTTACCTTCCCCTCTTCAGGAAGGTCTCCAACGTCCATATGCATTGGTTTGGTGTATATGTCAGCGCACACCTCCCCCTAGCTAGAGTAACATCTCTTGAATCCCTGGACCAGTCTTTCATGTGCTTCCGTGTCTCCCTTCTAAGCTCTGTTAGCTATCTCTTCTTCCTCTACCGCTCCCCCTCTGACTGTTCGGTACTTGACAGCATCTCTGACAATATCGACAAGGCCATTTCTTCTCACCCATCTGCCCATATTTTCGTGTTTGGTGACTTTAACGCCCACTACACTAAGTGGCTGGAAAACTCTGTAACCGACACTGCTGGTGTCCACACCTTTAATTTTCAATCTCCCAATCCCTTACGCAAGTGGTGGACTTCCACACGCGTTTCTCCAATAGCCCTAACGGCAGGGACTCGCTACTAGACCTCTGCTTCACTTGCACCCCAAATTCTTGCACCACCAGACAGCTCTGCCCTCTCGGAAATTCTGATCACGCCGTAGTTTCTGTCAACATCTCGTTCCACTCCACCCCTACCCAAGAAACCCAGACCAGCAGAATATCCTACTGCAATCAAAGAGCAGACTGGGATTCGTTCAGTGACTTCCTCTGCGACGTCCCTTGGAACAATGTTTTTAGTCTTCCCGTCGAAGGCTGTGCATCAGAGGTCTCCTCCTGGGTTAAGGCTGGCATCGATGTTTACATCCCTGCCAGGAAATTTCAGCTTAAATGCCACCCGTCTCCCTGGTTCTCGCCCGCTTGCTCGGCCGCCATTGCCCACCGGAATCACTTCTTCCGGCTTTACGATTTTAATGATTTTAACTGAAAAAGCTCGAAAAGCTTAAATTCTATATAAAATCGATTTTAAACATGCCAGAAACATTTTGCCCAATGGAAATAGTAAATTTAATCATTTACCTTTCACTTATAGTTAAAATGAAAGCTTTCAAAAGCTTCTTCAATTATCAAGATTCAATTTAAAAATTATTGGAGGTACCTAGATATCAATGTGACGTCTAACGAACATTCGAATAACAAAGTATATATATAGTAGTCATTTCTTCTTTGGCAGAGGGAGGTATGTGGCTTAACCCTTGGGTTTGTAGTGGTAGTTAGTGGGGATATAACTGCTTAGCCAAATTAAAAAAAAAACTTACTGTGACTAATTAGAAGAATAGGATAATTATTGCCGTTTTATTGTTTTTAACATGACAAAATAAAACGGTAATGGAAAAATGACACACTCGCCGAGTATTAGAAAGAACTAGAGAATTTATTATTGTGGAAACATGAGTACAGCGAACAGTTGTAGATCTTGAATAAGGGTTTGTTTATAGTGAGCATGGTAGAATTCTGCCTGCCATGTTTACTAGCTTCTACCGGAAGTCCCTTCTCCTTGTCTCCCAGCATGCACCTATTAGCTGGGGAACGGACTCCCTTGAATGGTCCAGGGGAGGTAACTTTTGACCCGATTTTGATGGCGAATTTATACATTTTTACATTTATAATTATTTCTATGACGACAGATACTAATGATTGCCCTCCGTTTATTTAGGAGTATATTCTGTTATTTAAATTTAACAATCTTACTTTTTCCTCTATAGTTTTTTCAGGGTATATATATATATATATATATACATATATATACCATAGTCATCCGCAGACAGATCTGTTTCGCTGTATGACAGCTCATCAGTACGGTTAGACTCCGATTGCTTTTTAACCCAGGATTGAAACCTGACCGAATTGGTGTCAGTCGGCGATTCTACCTCTGGACTACGAGCGTTCGGTAGAAGAAGGCAGACTTTTTAGCGCGTATATCATTATACACGCCCAATAGCCATAGTGCTCTAATTCATTATTGAATGAGCGATGCGTATATGCCGGAGTAGCTACTGTTTCAAAGTCCCCCCATTCTTCCAGAGTACTCAATCAGGGTGTGAGGGTATATATATATATATATATATATATATATATATATATGTGTGTGTGTGTGTGTGTGTGTGTGTGTGTGTGTGTGTGTGTGTGCGCGCGTGCTTGCGTATTCCATTAAAAGCCAAATGATTGCAGAAATAGATATGTCTTGTGGTATAAGAAATGCTCTTTTTAAAACTCTTCTCTATTTAAATAACATATTACCCCTTTCAAGCAGACATTGATAAAAAAGCACGATATTAGAATTCAACTGTTACATTCTGATTAACATCTTGCTGGAAGAAACCTTATGCAAGAGACGTATTAGTTAACGTTAAATATATGGACAGTGGAACTACGAGTGATCTGTTTGATAAGTTGTGTCGATATTCTCCCCAATTGATGTGTGAAGATATATTTATATATGACAAATGGAGAATTCCTTCAAGGTTCCAATTAAGAAAAATTTGATATAGGTTTGCTACTTCTTTTTTTTTATTATCTTTCGCAAAATAGAGTGCCTGGGTGGAAATGTAATGGCGTATAGGAAGGGAGCAGGACTTGTATTCTGAAGCACGAAGAAGTATGAAAGGAAAATTTCGAAAGAAATTTAAAAAAAAGTAAAATACGGAAAAATGAACCCTAGAAAGAATAATTGAAAAATATAAAGAAAAAGAAAAACAAAAATAAGATAAAAAACGAATGAAAAATAAAAGGGGAAAAGAAAAATATTTTAAAACGAAGGAAATTGAAAAACAAAAAGAGAAGGAGTTCTGGTGAAGAATAAGTCAATACGATATCGAAGAATAATAAATGAAGGAGTTAAAAAAATAAAAAATAAAAACTAGAAGAATAAAATGTTTAAAAAGTAGAAGAATTTATAAAAATTACTAGCAGTATAACCCGGCGTTGCTCTGGTGTAATAAAAGCTTGAAAACTAATCCATGGTCCTGGAGCTCTTTGGACGTTGGCACGAAAGACTAAAAACAATAGTTGTTTCCAGTTAAAGCGAAACCGTAGACTGAAAGAAAAATGAATGGATGTAAGTCAAATTTTGATTTCCTGCTATCTATATCAAATTTTCTGCACTATTGTAAGAACTGCAACCATGAAACTTCTGAATATCGTTTCTTCTGTCTTTGTCTATGAGTGTATCAAATTTGATTAAAATCGGACCACTCCTTCTATAACCCGATTTTTTCGATTATCGATTTTCGATATTTATCGGGGCTTCCTCGCCACAAAACCTAGCTAAAAACACACGCAGACGCTTGTAGTACAACTGTGTACATTTTCAAGAAAATCGGTTCTGCAGTTTCGGAGTCTATAGGTAACGGACACACACACACACAGACACAAAGTTCCATTTATAAATAAGTTTAGATTAGATAATAGGAAGAAAAAGACTTGACTAAATAAAGAATAAACAAAAAGTTTAAAAAAATCAAAACAACGAATGAGAAGGCTGTAATGAAGGAGAAAAGAGAAAGAATTTCAGAGGAAAAGAAAGAGAAATATTCAAACATGAGAAGTATTAGTGAAGAATATCGGAGAAGAACTAGAAGAGGAGTAAAGAAAAAATCGAAGAAATATTGACAGAATAACAAAGGAACTAATGAAGATTCTACAGATTCTAAAAAAGTACAAAAGGAAATTTGAAAAAGAAATTGAAAAAAAAAAGTAAAATATGAAAAAAATTAAAACTAGAAAGAATAATTGAAAATTAAAGAAAAAGAAAAAATATAAAAAAACTCGGGGAAGAAGAAAAAGAGAATGAAAACAAATCAAAATTGAAAGAGGAAATGAATTAAAGAAAAAGGAGATGAGAAAAATCTTTTAAAACGAAAGAAAATGAATTAACAAACAGAGAAGTTCTGAGGAAGAATAAGACAATACGATATCGAAGAATAATAAATGAAGGAGTTTAAAAAGTAGAAATGTAAACTAGAAGAATAAACAGCATTTACATTATTCGGACTATTGTCCTCATCTTAGTTGAAAAAACATAAACATAAAAAAATTGCAATATATACTTTGGTAAAAAATGGTTACTAGACATTAGGTTTATAAGTCCCCAAAATTCAGCTGTTCTTAAAACCAGATGGCACAGTGGATATAGACGTTAGTTCCTGTGACTTGAACCAAAGAATTGTGAGTTCAATACCTCTATACACCTGTGGTGAACAAGTAACTTGCAGGGGCTGGAGGGAGATAACTCATGAATTTCAATCGCGGCATTACTACGCACAGAGAATGATATACCTCAGTGATTGTAATAAAGGGTTCGGTTTGAAATTTCTAGGAGCGTACAACGATCTAAACATCGTACAAATGGCAATAAAGATGAGGACAATAGTACAAATAATGTAAATACTGTAAATACTACCTCATCTCAGAAATATAGACAAATAGAATGATCTATTATTAAACGTCGTACAAATGGCCATAAAGGTGAGAACAATAGTCCGAATAATGTAAATACTATATCTACCTCATCTCAGAAATATAGACAAATAGGATAATCTAATATTAGACGTCGTACAAATGGCAGCAAAGTTGAGGACAATAGTCCGAATAATGTAAATACTGTAAATACTACCTTATCTGAGAAATATAGACAAATAGAATGATCTAATATTAGACGTCGTACAAATGGCAACTAAGATAAGGACTATAGTCCGAATAATGTAAATACTGTAAATACTACCTCATCTCAGAAATATAGACAAATAGAATGATCTAATATTAGACGTCGTACAAATGGCAACTAAGATAAGGACAATAGTCCGAATAATGTAAATACTGTAAATACTACCTCATCTCAGAAATATAGACAAATAGAATGATCTAATATTAGACGTCGTACAAATGGCAACAAAGGTGAGGACAATAGTCCGAATAATGTAAATACTGTAAATACTACCTCATCTCAGAAATATAGACAAATAGAATGATGTATTATTAGACGTCGTACAAATGGCAACAAAGGTGAGGACAATAATCCGAATAATGTAAATACTGTAAATACAACCTCATCTCAGAAATATAGACAAATAGAATGATCTAATATTAAACGTCGTACAAATGGCAACAAAGGTGAGGACAATAGTCCGAATAATGTAAATACTGTATCTACCTCATCTCAAAAATATAGACATATCGAATGATCTAATATTAGACGTCGTACAAATGGCAACAAAGGTGAGGACAATAGTGAGAATAATGTAAATACTGTAAATACTACCTCATCTCAGAAATATAGACAAATAGAATGATATATTATTAGACGTCGTACAAATGGCAACAAAGGTGAGGACAATAGTCCGAATAATGTAAATACTGTAAATACTACCTTATCTGAGAAATATAGACAAATAGAATGATCTAATATTAGACGTCGTACAAATGGCAACTAAGATAAGGACAATAGTCCGAATAATGTAAATACTGTAAATACTACCTCATCTCAGAAATATAAACAAATACTAGACGAATAAAATTATAATAATAAGAAGAAGAATTGACTAAATACAAAAGAAATTAAAATTCATAAGTTCAAATCAACAAATGGAGGGCTTAATAGAAGGAGAAACGAAAAAGAATTAAAGAAGAAAGAAAAAAATATATTCAAAGATAAGGAGTATTAATGAAGAAAATAATCGATGAGGAGTAACGAAAAAATGGACGAAGAGATATTGACTGAATAACAAAGAAACTATTAAAGAATAAGTTACGGATTTATAGAAAACACGCACCCACAAAAAAAAAAATTGGTAAAAAAAATAAAGTACAACATATAGAAACAAATATTGTTGAAGTAGGACATGGAAAAAAGAAATGAGTGAAAAAGAAAAAGAAATGAGTGAAAAAGAAAAAAAAATGAAGCTTTGACATATTTGGGAAAGACTTAAGTTTAGTCAACAATCCCTACTGGCAGAAAACTGCCTGCGTACGGACAGGTAACGAATTCAGCAGATATACAAAGATAGAAATGGATGTAAGACAAGGATGTGTCTTTTCACCGGATCTATTCAACTTGTAAAGCGAGACTATTCTGAGATATTCCTAGATGTTATGCCAGGATTTCTCATCGAAGACCACAATTTGAACAGCATAAAATATGCAGATGATAAAGTGCTGATAATAGACAAGGAAAGGAAACTACAAGACCTCCTACAGAAGGTAGAGTGACAAGATGAGTTGTAAGTTCAATACCAGGCTACAGTAGTGGTGAACAAGTAACTTGCAGGGTTAGAGGGAAATAACTCATGACTTCCAATCGAAGCTTTAAGCAAGGAATGAGGATGATATCCCCCAGTGATTGTAATAAATGTTTTGGTTCGAAATTCCTAGCACCTGAAGAAGGCCGGAGAGTACAACAGCCGAAATGTCGTTCAAATAGCCACAAAGATGAGGACAATAGTCTGAATAACGTAAATAGTGCATAGACAAATGAATGAAAAATAAGAAAATAATTCGTTTTTGTCTTGTGTTAAAGACGAACTGAATTCATAAATAAAAAAATATCAGACGTAAACAATTCTGTTGCCCTTCTAGTTAAAAACAGTTTCAACTTAAATGCAATGTCAATATTCATTTATTAACCACTTGACACTAGTTCTTTCACCACCCCGTATATTTTCCTTTCTCTCTACCTTTGCAACTGTCATCACACCTGTATTTCCATCCTTCTCTTGCTCCTTTCTAACTGGTTCGTCTTCCTTTTCACTCTCTTCTAATTAATCTTTTTACTCTTATGTAGCCCCCTGCACATCAGTGGCATTACCGCCTTGCTCTGGGTGATACGATTAAAAAAAAAATTCTTAACTGGACTATGGATTCAGCGAATGTATGGTTAAATGAGAAAGCTTCTCACTAGGTATTACATTCGTCAAACTAAAGCCAGTGTTGTATGCAGGATTAAGATTAGTCCAAAAAGAATTGTTTTACAAAACTACAACAATCGGTTTTTTTGAAAGATAATTGGGGACTACAGAAGACTGGCTGGTGATCTGAGGCAAAGAACATGATGAAATAAGAAAATTTAATCAATAAGAAAGCCAGCCGACAAATTCAAAATGGAAGTTCACGTGAATGAAGATGTGCAAATAAACCATAATACACCTATAGCAGCGGTAAATATCAAAAAAAAAAAAAAAAAAGAAGAAAGAAAGCAAAAACAAATCCAATGGTCCAAATGCAGAATGCATGGTAAGCTAAGCCTCTTCCAGGTCAATGCTTTGCCCGTGCCAAACAAGCTGATGCCGACAAACCTCTGTACGCATCAGTTGTTACGTTGTACAGGGCGAAAAGATGGAAGCAAAGATTTAATTCTTGCTGCACAAGATCGATGTTTCTTAACTAGAAATTACAAAACACACCTGTAAATTGTGTTGCTCCCAAATGTAGATTCTGTGATAAATATTCATGAAAAAATGAACATCTTGTATCAAGCTTCACAGTATCATATAAAGGAAATAATAATAATAATAATAATAATAAGAAGAAGAAGAATAAGAAGAAGAAGAAGAAGAAGATGAAGAAGAAGAAGGAGAAAACAGAAAAAAGAATAAAGAAAAAAATTCAATCATGAAAGAAGGCAGTAAATACAAACAAGATTTACACTTAGTAGATTCAGTAGAAAACCAAAACATAAGCAAAGAACCAAATATTGCGGCAAAAAATATGAAAAAAAAAAGCCAAGGATAAAGCTCTTGAACAGATGAAACAACGCTGGCAAAAAAATCCTCTCCATGGCCAATATCCAGAACATGCCAATAAACCCAATGTTGATAAAGTTAATACTCATCGAGTGTTACGTTCATCTGGATTAAAGTCTGAGAATGAAGGCTTTATTCTTGCAGCGCAAGACCAAAGTCTTTCCACTAGGACCTTTAAGGCAAATATTATACATAGTAATGTGGATCCGAAATGCAGGTTCTATGATAAATACCAAGAAACGATTGACCATCTAATCTCAGGATGTTCTGTACTTACCCCAAATGAATATAAAAGTCGTTCGAAAAATTGAATAGGCCGGACATTATTGTTAAAAACCAGGAAGAAAAAACTTGCCTATAACTTGATATGGCTTGTCCAGCGGATTGTAACATAGCAACCAAGGGATTCGAAAAACTGTTAAAATATAAAGACCTGGAAATTGAAATAGAAAAAATATGGAAATTGAAAACAAGAATCGTGCCAGTGATAGTAGGTGCACTTGGAATGATAAAAAATGGAACACAACAACACATTGAAAGAATCCCTGAAAACCCCAGCTGAAAAGTTATGCGGAAAATTGTCTTATTAAGTACAGCCCACACACTAAGGAGAACTTTGTCTATGAAACGCCAGTGATGTTAGGGGAGATAGAAAAAACATGAAATGGAACTATAACAACACACCAGGACTTGCAGAAATCGAAATATGATAAAAAAAATGACAAAATAATAATAATAATAATAATTATAATTATAATAATAATAATAATAATCCTTAAATAGATTTATTAACTAGTTTTCTAAAGCAAGACAACGAAAAAAAAATACGACGAAAAGCACTAAAATCTGTTCGATCTACGATATTCTTTCTTAGAAAGAATATGTAATAATTTCTTTATTTTTTTCGTTCATTTTATATATTTATTTATTTTTCGATAATCTTACTCTCGTTGGATTTAATGAAAGAATAACACAGAATACAGTGGGCCAACAAATTATTTTTAAATTTTACGGTAGTAAACTCAAAGGTATGTCCACTTTTTCTTTCCTATTAAAAAAAAAAATTTTTTGAAATTTTTTTTAAACGTAAACATTTATTTTTAATTTCACTATTTTAAACATAAACATTAATTTTTTCTTCGTATATAATTCAAATTGTATGTTTCTTCTGTTAATGATCCTTAAATAGATTTATTAACTAGTTTTCTAAAGCAAGACAACGAAAAGAATAAGAAAAAATACGACGAAAAACACAAAAAAAAAAGTACGATCTACGATATTCTTCCTTAGAAAGAATATGTAATAATTTATTATATTTGTTCGTTCATTTTATATATTTATTTATTTTTCGATAATTTTATTCTCGTTGGATTTAATGAAAGAATAACACAGAATACAGTGGGCGAACAAATTATTATTTTTAAATGTTACGGTAGTAAACTCAAAGGTATGTCTTTTTCTTCCTATTAAAAAAAAATTTTGAAATTTTTTTTTTTTTTTTGCAAGGACAAAGGTTAATAGTAGCAACAATTGTTTTTTTAATTTAACAATACTCTCTAAGTGCAGTGATGTTTTTTTTTCCGTTGAACGGCCGTTACGTCCAAGTTTGTTTGTTTTTTCAACCAGCGTCTGTCTCTCTCTTTGAATTTTTTTTTCTCAATATGAAATTCTGTTTTAATATAAACAGGATTTTTTTTTCTTTAGATATTATCGAAATTTTTTTTTTAACTATTATAATTTTCTTAAAAACAAAACAAAACAAGAAAATAAATTAAATCCGATGAAAAACAATTTATATGGTATTATTTTATAGAAAGTCTACGTATTTATTGATATATTTATTTTTATTTATCTATTGATTTAATTTACTTATTTAATTTATCTTATTCTGATAACCCTATTTTTGACCAGCGACTTTATTGAAAAAATAAATGATAGAGTGGACGAACAAATTATTACATTTTTTTTTTTTTTTCCGTTGATCGACCGTTACGCCCAAGTATGTTTTTTTTTTTTTTTTTCAACCAGCGTCTCTCTATTTGAATTTTTCCTTTTCTCAATATGAAATTCTGTTTTAATATAAACAGGATTTTTTTTTTTATGAAATTCTGTTTTATTTTAATTAATTTATCTATTTGCTCTTTAAATGAACCTAAATAAAATCATCCGTATTCTATTTCCTTTAGCTGTCGATATTTCATAAATTTTTTTTTTTTTTTTTTAACAAAATACTCTAGTATTGATGTGTTGTTTCGTTGAGCCGTTGCTAGGCCAAAGTTTTTTTTTTTAACCAGCGTCTTTCTCTTTGAATTCCAATCGCGTATATGTCAGATGTTGCTTGGCAGCCCATTTAGGAGAAGGAAAACTCCGAACAACAACCCGCAACTCAAGGTGTTAATCGTGCCGAGGAGTGAATGGCTACTGCGTTATGAGGTCACAAACGATCCCCTACAGGCTTCGGGACCCTGTTTGTAAAAGACCGTTACCCAACGTGCCGAACAACTTTGGGTAGACTTTTGGACCCGTGCGTCACTCGTGGGAAAAACATGAAAAATACAAATAGAAACAAAAAGCCCAGTATGGCTCTTCCAGTAGATAAACAGGGAGCCCGTCCTTCAGGAGGGAACCTACCTGAGGTCGAAAAATCTGCCATATGAACAAACTCCTACACAAAGAATGAATCTTCAGGTCCCCACAACCAGGATAATCCTAACGTTGGTCCTGAAAATTCACCAGCTAGATCTACAACCGTATATTTAAAGAAAGAAAAAATAAAATGGTCTCGTGAGGAGTACAAAGTCGTTATGACTGCATTTCATGAAGCGTTACTCAAACCTCAAAAAAACGTGACTCGCCAAACATATGACATTTGGCGTGAAAAAGTTGGTCAAGCAAATAGAAAGTATATTGACGAAAATAAATTAGCCAATGTACGTAGGTACATTATTCGTAATAACCGACTGACAGAGGCTGAAATCAATGAAATTAAAAGAATTGTAACAAGAAGAGACGAATCAACAAATTATGAAAAGAAACCGGAATCAGAAATAAAAAGTAATAACATCAAACAAGCCACAGGTCATAATGTAGAAACCGTGAAACACGCAAATCACTGCGAAGATAATGCTGTGAATTTAAAAGTGCTGGAAAGGTGTGATCTGAGCCAGTTAAAAGACAAAAATAAAACGAGTTCAGAACACATCGAAGATAATTATTTGACGGAAAATAAGAACAATATACAGGAAGCCAAGATAGAAATAAAAAACCATCTAAGTCAAATACAAAATATTACAATGGAGGAACGTGAACAGCTCCCAAAATTACTACCAACAAAACATAACCTCCGTACTATTAAACTCTACAATGCAGCACTGAAATCAATACTGGATGAAGACCCTCATACAAATCTTAACGAAATAATATATGCATCAGCAACAGCAGCAACAAAAAATTAAATATCAAAATAAAAACAAGGCAGTCTCGTAGACGTAAAGTTCCACCTTGGAAAAGAAAAATAGAAAAAGAAATAGAACAACTTAGAAGTGAATTATCAATATTGGATGAACTGAGTAGAGGCATAAATGTAAGAACTAGGAAAAGCAGAAGAGCCGTAAAAAAATATAACATCAAGAATGAAAATGACGTCTTATCAAATAAAGAAAAAATAAAGCAAAAAATCCAACTGAAGGCTCAAAGAATAAGACGCTATGAAAAAAGAGCAAGATTTTACAGAGAAAACAAGATTTTTCAGACTGATACAAAGAGATTTTACAGGGAAATAGGTAAAAAAATAATTGAAGTGACAGTACCCCCCAGAATGGAAGAAGTCACACAGTTCTGGGAAAAGATATGGGCTTGCCCTAAAGAACTTAGCAAGGAAGTACATTGGATTACGCAAGAGATAGAACGAATGAAAAATAAACCCGAACAGACATGGTCTGGAATTACAGAAGATGATGTTAAATATGCACTAAAAAAAACACACAATTGGAAATTCCCAGGCATAGATAAAATTCCTAACTTTTGGCTATATTATTTAAATGCAGCACATAAAAAACTAGCCAAAGAACTTCAAGAAATGGTTGACGATCCCACTAAAATTCCTGCATGGATGACCAAAGGAATTACATTTCTTCTACCCAAGAATGGTGACACAAAAAACCCGAAAAACTACAGACCAATTACATGTCTTCCGACAACATATAAACTATTAACATCTATTTTAACAAAACAGACATATTTATTCTTAGAAAGAAATGACATGATACCGCTTGAACAAAAAGGGTGCAAACGTGGCTGTTATGGTTGTAAAGACCAATTGCTGATTAACAAAATGATCCTGGAAAACTGCTACAGTACAAAGAAAAATCTTAGTACAGCCTGGATAGACTATCGAAAGGCATTCGATAGTGTGCCACATGACTGGATTTTAAAGACTTTAAATATATACAAGATATCGCCCGTCATCATCAATTTCATCAAACAGTGCATGTCTATATGGAAAACAACCCTTTACCTCAATCATATAAATGGAACCTATAAGTCTGATGAAATAAACATCAAAAGAGGTATATTTCAAGGTGATTCTTTATCTCCCTTACTATTCTGCATACCATTAATAGCACTAACCAGTCAACTTAATAAGACAGAATGTGGTTATAAAATAGGACAAAAGAAAATAAGCCATCTATTTTACATGGATGACTTAAAGTTATATGCTAAGAATGATAATGAACTGGAAGGTCTTCTGCAAACTGTAAAATGCTTCAGCGAAGACATTGGAATGAAATTTAATTTGAATAAATGTGCTAAAGCTACAGTTTTACGTGGATCAATACAAGAAACATCCTCAATTAGCCTAGACCCTGCTGTAACAATAAAAGAATTGAAACCAGAAGAAGCTTATAAATACCTAGGTGTAAATGAGAGCGAAAACATTCACCATAAAAAAATGAAAGAAATAGTGCGTAAAGAGTACTATAGAAGGCTACGAATGATATTAAAAACTGAATTAAATTCACAGAACAGAGTTATGGCCATTAATAGCCTTGCAATCCCAGTTGTCCAATATAGCTTTAACATCTTAAACTGGACTCTAAACGACATCAGGCGAATGGATGCTAAAACAAGAAAGCTTCTTTCTAAGCATAAGATGCATCATCCAAAGGCTGATGTAGACCGTCTATACATACCCCGTAAAGAAGGTGGAAGAGGTCTTATTCAGCTGGAATTGTCATACAAGACAACAACTATTGGCTTACTAACATACATAGAAACAACAAAGGATTGGATGATACAATTAGTAAGGCAACATGAAGAAAGAAAGAAAAAATATTCAATAATAAAAGAAGGCAGTAAATTCAAACAAGATTTACAGTTAGTAGATTCTGTAGAAAAGCAGAACGGAAGCCAAGAGCCGACTATTGCGGCAAAGAATATGAAAATGAAAGCCAAAGATAAAGCTCTTGAAAAGATGAAACAGCGCTGGCAAGACAAACCTCTGCATGGCCAATATCCAGTACGTGCCAATAAATCCAATGTTGACAAAGTTAATACTCATCGATGGTTACGTGCATCTGGATTAAAGTCCGAAACTGAAGGCTTTATTCTTGCAGCACAAGATCAAAGTCTTTTCACTAGAAACTTTCAGGCAAATATTATGCATAATAATATGGATCCAAAATGCAGGTTTTGTGATAAACACCAAGAAACAATAGACCACATAATCTCAGGCTGTTCTGTGCTTGCCCCAAATGAATATAAAAATCGCCACGATAGAGTTGGGCAATATTTACATTGGGCAATATGCAAACATTATGGAAAAGCTGTAGGCAAACACTGGTATGAACATCACCCAGCACCGGTTACAGAAATAGAAGATGTAACCATTCTATGGGATTACACCATCTACACAGACAGAAAAATTGAAGCAAACAGGCCAGACATTATTGTTAAAAACCAGAAGGAGAAAACTTGTCTATTAATTGATATGGCTTGTCCAGCGGATTGTAACATAGCAATCAAGGAATTTGAAAAACTGTCAAAATATAAAGACCTGGAAATAGAAATAGAAAAAATGTGGAAATTGAAAACAAGAGTTGTGCCAGTGATAGTAGGTGCACTTGGAATGATAAAAAATGGAACAAAACAACACATTGAAAGAATCCCTGGAAACCCCAGCTTAAGAGACATACAAAAAATTGTCTTATTAAGTACAGCCCACACACTAAGGAAAACTTTATCTATGTAATGCTGGAGATGATAGGGAAGATAGTAAAACATGAAATGGAGCCATAACAACACGCCACTACCTGCCTTAGGTCTCCCCGCAGACTTGGTTGGTAGTGAGACCAAAGCAGAAATCGAAATATGATGAAAAATGACATAATAATAATACCAGAGTCTCTTCACTATGGAAATTTCTGGCAAATATTATACATAATAATGTGGATCCAAAATGCAAGTTCTGTGATAAATACCAAAAAGCAATAGGCCATCTAATCTCAGTATCCTCTGTTCTTGCCCCAAATGAATATAAAAATAGTCACGATAGAGTAGGGCAATATTTACATTGTACAATGTGCAAACACTATGAAAAACATGTAAACAAACACTGATATGAACATCACCCAGCACCGGTTACAGAAATAGATGTCACCATTTTATGGGATTACACCATCTACACAGACAGAAAAATTTAATTAAAGCAAATAAGCCGGACATTATTGTCAAAAACCAGAAAGAAAACATTTGCTTATTAATTGATATGACTTGTCCAGCGGATTGTAACATGCGGTGATACCGACCGAGCAAAAGCGATGGACCGGATGTTTGTTCTCTCACGACAAAAAGGCAAATGACTAAAAGTAGTCCGTGCTTATCCAGGTTCGCGCAGATGTTCCGGTTGAAAAATAAAAATTATTCAAATATTAAATTTCCATTTCGCGAGCCTACACGAATTTTATTTATCAGCCAATAGGAAGCCCAGAACCAAATACAAGTGTGAAATCCCAAACGAGCTGCTGTATCTAAAAAGAAGATATAAAAAGCGGATACAGACAGACCCCAGGAGGCAGACCATGAGGAGAAGAGTGTAATCAATATTCTCTTGACCTAAGTCAATCGGCTACTACGCTTGCCTCTTTCCTTCTCTCCTGTCTCAAAACTACTTACTGACCTAAGGAGCGACTACATCAAAGACATTCCTCACTTACAGGATCCCCGCATTCCTAAGCATTGATTCTCTTTCAGCATATTATTTGCCATGAACATTTTAACCTCCGTTGGACCTATACTTCAAGTTATTACTTTAATTGTAAAACATTAATTGATATGTGTATATATAAAATGATATTTCCTACTCAAATTGTCTTTTCTTGATTTTATAATCATTTTATGACTTATAGTGGGCTAACTACAACAAGGCCAAATTCCGTTAACCTGCAACAGTATACAACTACCCTTCACTAGAACGGACTCTCCACTACTAACAGAAAAGGAATAGATAAGATACTCCACTATAAACATTGTAAATAAAGAATTCGAAAAACTGTCAAAATAAAAAGATCTAGAAAGGATGTTTTTTCTACCTGAATCCATCCTGCATATATACAAGTCAATCATCCATCCGTGCATGGAGTACTGCTGCCATTTATGGTCAGGTGCCCCTGCCGTTCTCCTCAGTGTTCTTGACAGGCTCCAAAGGAGAGTCTGTAATGTGATAGGTACTGATCTGGCGACTCGACTGCAGCCACTTCCCCATCGTCGAAATGTGGCCTCCCTTTGTCTCTTCTATAAATACTGTCATGGCTTCTGCTCGGACGAGCTTAAGTCACTGATGCCTCCTCAACAGGTGTTTACTCGTGCAACCAGACTGGCAACTGGGTCCCACCCATTCACAGTCAGGTTAGCCAAATGCAGACGACAATTCTACTCCTGCAGCTTCCTCTCTCGCACTTCCCGCCTGTGGAACTCGCTCCCGTATTCTTGCTTTCCTGACCGCTACAACCTCCAGAAATTCAAATGCAAAGTCAATACTCATCTACTAACCACTGGACTCTAGCTCTCTCCCCTCCTCTGTATAACCTTCCCTTTCTCTCCACCTATGTATCTGTCATCGCACCTGCTTTCTCAGCTTTCTATTGTTCCTTTCTAACTAGTTTGTACTCCTCACTCTTTTCTAATTAATCTTTTTACATTTATGTAACCCCCTGCACATCAGTGGCGTTTCCGCCTTGCTCGGGGTGAAATGATTAATTAAAAAAAAAAAATTGAAATAGAAAAAATGTGGAAATTGAAAACAAGAATCGTGCCAGTGATAGTAGGTTCAATTGGAATGATAAAAAATGGAACACAACAACACATTGAAAGAATCCCCGGAAACCCCAGCTTAAGAGATATAAAAAAATGTCTTAAGTACAGCCCACACACAAAGAAGAACTTTGTCTATGTAACGCTAGGGATGTTTGGGAGATATAAAAACATGACATGGAGTCATAACAACACACCACAACCTGCATTAGGTCTTTCTGCAGACCTGGTAGGTAGTGCCACAATAGCAGAAATCGATTTATAATGAAAAATGACATATTAATAATAAAAGAACAACGCGGTTAGAATTACAAAGAGAATGACGTGTTTTCTGAAGCACTTCTAAACGTAATTTATTCTTTCCAATATAAAATTTTGTCATTTTTACTATTTTAACGTAAGCATAAATTCTTCTTCATATTATTATTATTTAAGTTTTCTGTTTCTCTTTTAAATGATCCTGATAGATTTATCAACTAGTTTTCTTATTATTCATATATCCCTTGGTTGTCGATATTTCGAAAACATTTTTTCAACTCCGATCTTTGTTTAAAATAATACGACAGAAAAACGATACGATAGAAAAAACAATACAATTCAATTTCTACAATATTCTTTCTTAGAAAGATTATTTTGTATTGTTTTTTTATAACACTTTTTCAACGACTTTACAAAAAAATAACTGAATATGCAAATGAGCGAACAAATTATTATCTTTTAACTTTCACAGCTGTGATAAATGTTAACTTTTCCTTTTCCATTAATGTTGTTTTTTTGACAGTAATTTTTGTTACATGGACAAGTGATGGGAGCAACAACACTTTTAAAATAATTAACAACTCATCTGGTCAAGAGTCAAAAAGAGAGAAGAAAAGGGAAGAAGAAAATGACTATCTCTATATTTCTCACCCCCTCTCTCTCTCTCTCTTTCTCTCTCTCTCTCTCTCTTTTTAACATAATGCTCTAGTGTAGTCTTGTTTTTCGTTGAGCGGCTATTTCTGCCAATCTTTTTTTTAACCAGCGTCTTTCTATTTCAATTTCAATCGCGTCTCAGTCTACTATTACTTGGCAACCAATTTAGGAGAAAGAAAACTACTAACAGCAACCTGCAACTCAAGGTGTTAATCGTGCTGAGGAGCATTATAAGTTCGGGAACGATCCTCTGCAGGCTTCAGAACCTTGCTGGACAACTTTGGGTGGACTTTTGGACCCGTGCGTAACTCGTGGGAATAATATGAGAATTAAAATTAAAATGTCCAGTATGTCTCTTCCTGTAGATAAACAGGGAGCCCGTTCTTCAGGAGGGAACCTAGCTGAGGTAACCAATCTGCCATAGAAATAAACTCCTAAACAGATCCCCACAACCAGAATAATCCTAATGATGGTTCTGCAAATTCTCCAGCTAGGCCATAACCGAAGATTAAAAAAAATAAAAAATAAAATAGTCTTGTTACGAGTACAAAATCGTTATGACTACATTCCATGAAACGTTACTCAAACCTCAGAAAAACATCACTTGCCAAACATATGACATTTGGCGAGAAAAGTTTGGATAAACAATTAGAAAGTACATTGACAAAAATAAGCTGGTCAATATTAGACGGTACATCATGCAAATAACCGATTAAGTGAGGCTGAAATTAAAGAAATAAAAACAAATTGCTACTAGAATAGACGAATCACCAAAACATGAAAGGGAACCGGAATCGGAGAAAAAGTAATACCATCACACAAGCCACAGGTCATAAAAAAGAAACCGAGATATACACAAATCACTGTGAAAATAATGCTATAATTTTAGAAGTGTTGGAAAGGTGGGATCTTAGTCGGTAACAAAAAACATTGAACAGAATTATTTTATCCAACGCTGGACAATATCATCGAAAATGAGGACAAAACTGGAATCGGCAGAAATGTGGTTCTACAGAAGGATGCTACGGATATCGTGGACTGAGCATACAAGCAACGACGAGGTGTTAGAAAGAATGGCAACAAAAAGGAAATTGATGCTGAGCATCAGGAAGAGACAACTGAAGTTCCTGGGACATGCAATGAGGAAGGAGAGCCTGGAGAACCTGATACTGACTGGACAGATAGAAGGAAGGAGAGACAGAGGAAGGCAGCGGATAACATATTTGCAGGGCCTGATCAGGTGGATGACGGAACGGGGGTTGCCAGGAGCAACAGGAGCAAACATACTAAGAGCCACAAGGGATAGGGAGACGTGGAGAGCCATGATCGCCTACGTCCTGAAGGGACAGGGCACATAGAAGAAGAAGAACAACGCATAACCTCGAAACTATTAAGCTCTACACTGTAACACTCAAATTAATTCTGGATGAAGAAGACACTCAAATAAATCTCAAGGAAGCAATATATGCATCAGCAATCAGTCAGTCAGTTAAGTGCCATACGTGAAACACGCTTGGGCGATCATGTCTCGAAAGAGACATGACTGACTGGGCAGAAGATTATCCAGCAGTGGGTTGCCATTGCTTTCTGCGGTAGACTGTTTGCCAGCCAAGGCTATAGAACCCAATCTGTCCTGTTATTTGACTCATAGCTAGAAAGGGAAGAAATGTATTATATTATTATGTAGTAATTAGTGGGGGATCGGTTTCCTATTGTTATGAAGTAATAAACTGATCCCCCACTTTATGACCAGTAGAAGCCTTAATCATTATTCCAACTATCATATCCAGTCAGTCAGTTAAGTGCCATACTTGATACACGCTTGGGGCGATCATGTATCGAAAAAGACATGACTGACTGGGCAGAAGATTATCCCGCAGTAAGTTGCCATTGTTTTCTGCGGTAGACTGGTTGCCAGCCAAGGCTATAGAAATCTGTCCTGTTATTTAACCCATAACTGGCAGGAAGAGACGGATTAATACCTTTCCCAAGGGTTTTTGCGCGTAAATGAATGCAATGAATTCAAATGGAATTCGAACTCGGCTCCCCGATTTCTCGTTCCGAGCCAATATCCACTGCACCACAATAGCAGCAGCAAAAAAATAGAACATCAAAGTAAAAAAGATATCTTGTTTAGTACAGCCCACACACAAAGAAGAACTTTGTCTATGTAACTCAAGGGGTTGATAGGGGATAGAAAAACATGAAATATAGCCATAACAACACATTCTGACTTGCCTTAGGTCTTTCCACAGACTTGGTAGATAGTGTGACCATAGCAGAAATCGAATTATGATGAAAAGGACACAAAAGAATAATAATAATAAATTAATATGAAAATGTTATGATAGAGTCAGGTAATATAACATTGCACAATATGCAAATACTCTGGAAAAAATATATAAAAAATACTGAAAGAAACATCACCCAGCACTAGCTACTGAAATAGAAGATGTTATCATTCTATAGGATTAAACCATTTACAAAGAAAGGAAAACTGAAGCAAGTTGGATGGATGTTATTGTCAAAAGCTGAAAAGAAAAGTTGCATACTAATTGTTATGGTGCCTAATCTATAGGAATGGACACTTCCTCCGTCAATAAATACTAACCTGCATGACTTCCGGGGAGGCAGTCGTGTGACAGTCTAGAGGCAGCAGTGAGACAGTTGTGAGGCAGTCAGCGTAACAGTACAGTTCGGACTTACACTTCTATTTGATGATTACAAACACCTTTTTTGTATATATGCTCTGTTATTCTAATACACTATTTGAACCTACCTTCTTGTTTTCGTGCCTTTACTTTCTGGTCCAAACAGGCCACAACATTAATTGTTTTGTTATGACTTGTCCAGCGGATTGTAAAATAGCATCAAGGAATTTAAAAACTATAAAAGAATAAAGACCCAGAAATAGAAATAGAAAATATGTGGAAATTGAGAACAAAAATAGAACTAGTGATAACTGGTGCGCTTGGAATGGTGAAAAAAGGATTAAAACAACACACTGAAAAATACTTGAAAATCCCCGTTTAAGACATTTAAAAAATGTCCTGAAAATTACAGCCAAGACACTAAAAAGAACTTTATCCATGTAACACTAGTGATGTTATGGGAGATAGAAAAACAAATGAAATGTAGCCATAAGAACACCTACCTTGGGTCTTTCTGCAGACTTGGTAGGTAGAGTGACCATAGAAGAAATGGTAATATGATGAAAATGACATAAAATAATAATACAAAAAATATGTAGAAATCACAGCATACCTGGAGCAGATTACCGTAAATCCTTTAATCATGTTTGCCACACTCTTGGGTCCGTGTTATGGTGCCCTCCCACGAGGAATGGACTCTTCCTCTTGTGATACGTGATTATCTGTGTGACTTCCGAAAAGCAGTTAACAGTTAGGTTAACAAGGGCAGTTTACGGCAGCGGACGACACCTACTAGTCAGACAATAAACAGCATAATAATACCGATTGACTAACTTATTTCTAGTTACTTATTATTAACACTTTCCTTTGAATATGTTGTTTCTTGTATACTAATACACTGTTTTGAACCTACCTTCTTGTTCTGTGTTTTACTTCCGGAAAAAACTGGTCACTACAACTTTGCGGCGAAGTTTCGCCCTAACAAATTGGCAAGAAGATCTACAACAGTCCCGAAGGCTTTAGAAATGTGCAAAGTTTTCTCGGAGACAGTAAATTTTCTAAGATATAGCATAGAACTGTAGAAAACCACATTATAACTAAATCACACTAAAAGCATTGCTACTTCTGACTGACTGAATATCTGATGAGAAATCTTTCAAGAAGGCTCCCTGTCTTCTTCTTCTTCTATGTGCCCTGTCCCTTCAGGACGTAGGCGATCATGGATCTCCACGTCTCCCTATCCCTTGTGGCTCTTAGTATGTTTGCTCCCGTTGCTCCTGGCAAACCCCGTTCCGTCATCCACCTGATCAGACTCTGCAGATAAGTTATCCGCTGCCTTCCTCTGTCTCTCCTTCCTTCTATCTGTCCAGTCAGTATCAGGTTCTCCAGGCTCTCCTTCCTCATTGCATGTCCCAGGAACTTCAGTTGTCTCTTCCTGATGCTCAGCATCAATTTCCTTTTTGTTGCCATTCTTTCTAACACATCGTCGTTGCTTGTATGCTCAGTCCACGATATCCGTAGCATCCTTCTGTAGAACCACATTTCGGCCGCTTCCAGTTTTTTCCTCATTTTCGATGATATTGTCCAGCATTCACAGCCGTACTGAAGAACTGACATCACGTAGCAGTCTAGCACTCTTTTCTTCGTTTCTATTGAGATCTTCCTGTGTGTTAGTATTTTGCTCATCTTCTGGAACGCGTCCTTTGCCATGCCAATTCGCCTTCGGATCTCCGTGTCGCACTTTCCATCTCCTGTTAGAACACTTCCTAGGTACTTAAATTCTTGGACTTATTTGATTCTGTTATCCCCTACCTGTATTTGGCATTTTGGGTTGTATCTTTTGCTGATGACCATGCACTCAGTTTTCTTAAAGTTTATTTGTAGTCCCTTCTTGTCACTCTCCACTGCTACTTTCTGTATGAGATCTTGCAGTTTCCTTTCCGTGTCCGCAATTAGTACTGTATCGTCCGCGTATCTTATGTTGTTCAGGTTGTGGCCTCCAATAATAAATCCTGGTGTGTCATCTAGAGTCCTCAAAATATTCTCGCTGTATAGGTTGAACAAATCCGGTGAAAAGACACATCCTTGTTTTACGCCTTTTTCTATCTTTGTGTATCTACTGAGGTCGTTACCTGTCCGTATGCAGGCCGTTTGCTGCCAGTAGAGATTCTTGATTATTCTTATATCTTTGCCGAAAATGTCGAGGTTGCCTATCATTTCCATCAATTCTTTGTGTCGTATTTTGTAGAATGTTTTCGCGTAATCAATGAAGTATAGGTACAAGTCTTTCTTCATTTGTAATGCCCTTTCAGAGAGCATCCTAATCATGAATATGGCGTTCCTTGTTCCAGTGTCTTTGACGAACCCGCACTGTTCCTGCCCTATCTCTGGCCTGATTCTGCTTCTCGCTCTATTCATCAGGATTCTGACAATCAGTTTTGTAATGTGACTCATTAAGCTGATAGTTCTGTGTAGTTCACACTCGTTTGCACCTGGTTTCTTCGGCAGTGCTATAAATATCGACTTGCATAGGTCGTCTGGTATTATTCCGCTGCTATAGATTTCGTTTATTATGTCGGTAATCTTTTCTATGTCAGCAGCTCTATCACTATGCCATCTGGGCCAGGTGCTTTATTTCTGTTCATTTTGGCCATTGCAGCTTCCACTTCGGATTTTAGTATTTCCGGTCCATCCATCTCCTTGTGTATTCTCGGTTGTTCTCTCTTGTCGCCAAAGAGATCCTTTATGTATTCTTCCCATCGCTGGAGTATTTCCTCTTTCTCTACTATGATTGTCCCTTCCTTGGATTTTATGCATCCTGTTGAGGAACAGGTTTTTTGTCCTGTCAGTTCTCTTATCTCTTTATGCATTTCTGCTTTGTTGTTCCTGCTCAATCTCTCTACTTCTGCACATTTGTTGTTGAGCCATTCCTCTTTGGCTTGTCTGCATTTGTTCCTTATCTCCCTGTGAAGTTTTTTGTACTCTGCTCCGTGTCTTGGCGTTATTTTTTGTCTCCTTTGCATCATGTGGAGGATCTCTTCGGTCATCCACTCATTTTTTCTTCTGCGTCTGATTTCCTTTGGGGCTATGTTGTTCGCTGAGGTCACCATTGCTTCCTTTAGTGACTCCCATTTTGAGTATCCTTTTCCAATTTGTTCTTCATATTTCTTTTTTACGCTGTTATTATATTCTTTCTGCAGGGTGAGATCATCCTCTAGTGTGTCGTATTGCAGTCTTGGTGTTATGCTGGGTTTCTTCAGTCTTCGGAGTTTCACTTTTAGTTTGCAGATGACTGGGACGTGGTCACTTCCGCAGTCAGCACCTGGGTACGTTTTGCATTGGACTACTGCGTTCCTGAATCTCTTGTTTATAGTTATATAATCTATTTGGTTCTTCGTGTCCCCTCCTGGGCTTCTCCATCTCCATAAACGTCGTGGGTGTTCTTGGAACCAGGTATTAGTAATAACCTGGTCATTGGCCGAGCACCATTGGATCCATTTTTCTCCTCTTTCGTTGCGCTCTCCTAGTCCGAAGTTGCCGTTCGTGTCTCCTTCTCTATCTTTACCTACCTTTGCATTTAAGTCCCCCATTATTATCCTGACTTCTTGGCTTTTGCACTGAGCCTTAGCACTGTTCAGTATTGAATAGAATGATTCTATTTCGTCCTCTGAGCTTTGAGTTGTTGGCGCATAGACTACTATAATAGCTATATTGAGGGGCTTTCCCCGCAGTTTAACCAAGAGGACTCTCTCTGACAGTTGCCAGTATCCAAGTACACATCTCTTCACTTGTTTGTTTAGTATTAAAGCGACCCCTTTTTCGTGTTTTTTCCTCCTGCATATATTATCCTGTGGGTGTCACTACTGAAATCTCCGTTATTAGGCCCTCTTGTTTCACATATTCCTAGGATGCTGGGCTCCCTGTCACCTTTTATAATTCTTTCTTTCCTTAATCGTCTTGTCGCATGAACTAAAGAATAATCGCTACAGATAAAAAGTAAACAGGAAAGTATTTAACCACCTGCTTTACATAACTTTCACTACATCTAGATGTTGTCACAGTGATTAGGGAAACTGAAACAAAAAGAAATCAATATGTAGCTAAAAAGATGGAATATAGCATACTCATATACAGGAGAAAGTAAAAACTGAGTATTGAGTTGAATAACAAAAAATTAAAAAAATGAATGTAAACCATAAACATATTTGCTTTCTCCCTGGTGCAACATAGTCTCAACATTCCTAACTGAACCGTAGCTGGCATTAAGCAAATTAACGCCAAAACGAGAAAGCTTCACTTGCCATCTCATGTGTCATTCCAAGGCTGGTGTTGATCATCTATATCTGCCCAGATCCAAAGGAGGTAGAGAATTCGTTCAACTAGATCTGCCTTACAAAACTTTAACATTCAAACTTTAAAAAAAAAACTGTAGGTAATTGGATAATGATCTGCGTTAAAGAACATTAAAAACCAAGAAAAATGTATTGAGTATTAAAGGAAGCTAATAATTTCAAGAAGAGTGTTAAATACAAATAAATCATAATACAATTACAAAAAAATAAAAAAAATAAAAAGAATAAAAAAGAAAGTAAAAGAGAAAGCAAATGCAAAAACTATGGCAAGATAACTCCCTTCATAGTCAATACTCTTCCCATACCGAACAAACGAATGTAGATAAAACCCGTGCCCATTTGTACGTGTTTACGTAGCGCCGAGTTAAAAGTGGCGATTCTTCGGAGCGTGCAGAAGGGGAGAACACCCGAATTTGAGCCCCTCAGTTGCCCCCTCAACTTTATTAGCTTCAAAAATTATTGAAATTGATCACTCTCTGATGTTCATAAGAATTAATCTCTAGCACTTTTCCCTATGCCTTTTCTTTCGAATACAAGAAACAATATGTTTGTTATTTATAGATGTAAGAAGACAGCAAAATTTATGTGTGTTTAATTTAACTCATCAGAATAGAGATTCGCTTTGAATCTGAAAAAGTTTCTATTGTTCTTCTTTAAACCTTAAGTGTCAGCTTATATATATATATATATATATATATATATATATATATAATAACAAGACCGACTCTGTAAGTATCTAAATCCTAAAATTATACGAAAATAAACTTTGAGGACAACAAATAACAGACAGAATCTAACTCCGTTATTGTCCGTCGCTATAAGGCGTTGGACAAGAGGGGGAAAAAAAAAGAAAACTGCGGAATACAGACAATACATACAATACCCCGCAGTAAAGAAAAAAACCCCAAACGGAACCAACCACAAAGAAAGAAAAAGTGCTCGATACAGAACTAACCAAAGCGGAATAACAAAGAGGAAGCAATGTAGAGCAAAGACACGTAAAAAAATCACAAGATCGCCAAAACCTACCGCGGTTTCACACAAGATCGCCAAAACCTACTGCGGTTTTCACACAACGGCTGACGAGCCGTTGTGTGAAACCGCGGTAGGTTTTGGCGATCTTGTGATTTTTTTACGTATATATATATATATATATATATATATATATATATATATATATATAGCCGTTGTGTGAAACCGCGGTAGGTTTTGGCGATCTTGTGATTTTTTTACGTATATATATATATATATATATATATATACTTACGATCATATCACGTTGAATACACCGGTTCTCGGTCGATCACCGAAGTTGAGCCTGGTGAGTACTTAGATGGGTGACCGCTTGGGAATACCAGGTGCTGTAAGTGTTTATTGACGGATGTGCGTTGTGGTGCAGTGGATGTCGGCTCGGAGGGGGAAATCGGTGAGCCGGGTTCCAATTCCAGTCGAACACTTTGCATTCACTTACGCACTGGTACCCTTGGGAAAGGTATTAATCCGTCCCTTCCCTCCAGTTATGGATTAAATAACTGAGGTCTGTTGTTCATGCGATCTGTGGCAGACGTCTGCACCGATTGTTTGTTATCAGCAGTTCCGAAAAGTGTTGATGGTACTACACAAGCCTTCACCACTTTAAACAATTCTTTGTGTGGTAGTCTGTGTTAGACGCTTATACGCCGAAATCGAGGGGAGAATCCATTATTATTATTATTATATATATATATATATATTTATATATATTATATATATAATAATATATATATATTTATATATATTATATTATAATATTATTTATTATATTATAATATATATATATATTTATATATATTATATATATATAATATATATATTAAGCCAATGTTTGAGTGAAACTATCTGTATTTCGAGGGATGGAAAGTTGCGTCTTTTCTAAATTTAATTTACTAGTTCGCTTAGGGTCAGGAGGCACTTTCTCTTCGTGAAAGGTTTTATCATATATTCAATAATAATAATAATAATAATAATCAGAAGAAGAATCTCAAAAAGAAATCAAAAGCAAACGCAATACACCAAACAGAGAAACCATAACAAGATAACTCCCTTCATAATCAATACTCTTCCCATACCGAACAAACGAATGCAGACAAACCCCCGTACCCATCAGTGGTTACGTAGCGCAGGGTTAAAAGCTGAAACCGAAGGCTTTATTCTCGCTGCACATGACCAATGATTGCTAAGTAGAAATTTCAATTGTGTTAATCAGGTTAACTCTCACAACAGACCTCAAGTGGAATGAGTATATCGAATCCATCGCTAATTCCGCTGCTAAGAAGATCGGTTCTCTGTGTAGGGCCAGGAAGCTTTTTGAATACTGCTGCTATATCTGTTCGGGTGCCACTGCTATCCACCTAGGGGTCCTTGACAAAATCTAACGGAGAATCTGTAATGTGATTGATTCCGACTTGTCAGCTCACATACAGTCACTTTTTCACCGGCGCAATCTGGCTTCCCTGTGTCGCTTCTACAAATACTTTCACGGCTTCTGCTCCGATGAACTTAGCTCACTGGTGCTCCCTATATATGAATTTACTCGAGCCACACGATTAGCAACTAGGTCGCACCCTTTTACTGTGAACGTAAGTTCTACTCCAACATCTTTTCTCGCACTTCCCGCTTGTGGAATTCCCTTCCGCATACTTGCTTCCCCGACAGCTACAATCTCCAGGAGTTTAAATGTAAGGTCAATAGTCATCTCTTATTTCATTAACCTGCATCCTCTCTCTCATTCTCCTTTCTCTATCTACTCCACTTTCATCAGTAGTCTCATCCTTTTCTTACCCACTTCCAGACACCCCCTATAACCTGTCACTCTTTATCATAACTTTCCTTCTATGTAACCCCCTACGTATGAGTGGCAGTAAACCGCCTTGCTTTAGGTGATATGATTATAAAAAATGTATTAGTTCAAAACGAAAATTCTTTCATAATATCCAGAAACAATTGACCATGCACGATATTGACAACCACTGAATATAAAACCCGGCATGACAGAGTTGGCCAATTTCTGCATTGGAAAATATACAAATTTCACGAGAAGGAAACAGTAAGAAAGCATAAACACAAACTCGGTTACAATAGAATTAGGACCTGTTCTAATTTTATGGGGCTTTACAATACAAATGAACAGAAAACCAGATATCGTGAACAAAGACCACATATTGGTATGGCAGTCCGTGCAGACTGCAATGAATATTTGATGATTTCTCAAAAACCATGAAAATAAAATTACCTTTAAATGGGAACCCCAAAAATATAAGAATATCAACAATTTCAATTGCAATTAGATCCCTCGAACTCATTGGAGAAGGTTCCAGTAGACTCATGGAAGTAGCCCAAGACTTAAAGAAATACAAAAAATATACTTATAAGTTCGCACATTACGAAGTGCTTTATTTGCGTTAAATATGTGTGATATTTGGTTTATTTTAAAAATAACGCTCAGTGGAAAATGCCATCATTACATATCGGGCCTTATGTCTCTGGTTGGGATCCGAAAAAGAAATAATAATAATAATAATAATGGCTTCTGCTCCAACGAAATTAAGTCACTGGTGCCTCTGCAACAGGTGCTTACTCCTGCAACCAGACTGGCAACTGGGTTTCACCCATTCATAGTTAGATCAACCAAATGCAGACAACAATTCTACTCCTACAGCTTCTTTTCTCGCACTTCCTGCCTGTTGAATTCGCTTCCATATTCTTGCTTTCCTGATGGCTACAACCACCAGGAATTTAAATGCAATGTTGATACTCATCTCTTAACCACTTCACTCTAGGACTCTATCGAATCCATTGCCAAATCTGCTGCTATGAAAGTCGGCTCTCTGTTCAGGGCCCGGAAGTTTTTCCCACCTGAATCTATTCTGCACATATACAAATCTACCATCCGCCCGTGTATTGAATATTGCTGCCAGATCTGGTCGGGTGCCCCTGCTGCTCTCCTTGGGCTTCTTGACAAAATACAAAGGAGGATCTGTAACGTGGTTGATACTGACTTGGCAGACCGGCTGCAACCACTCACTCACCGGTGTGATGTGGCTTCTACAAATACTTTCATGGCTTCTGCTCCGATGAGCTTAGATCACTGAAGCACGAATTTACACGAGATACTAGATTAGCAACTAGGTCCCACCCTTTTACAGTTAAACAAATAAGATGTAACCGTAAATTCTACTCCAACAGCTTCTTTTCTCGCGCTTCCCGCCTGTGGAACTCCCTTCCACAAGTCTGCTTTCCCGACAGCTACAATCTCCAGGTGTTTAAATGTAGGATCAATAGACACCTTCTATCACTCTAACTCCCAATTCTTCTCAGAACATTCTCATCTACCCAACCCTCATTCTCGGTATCCTTACCCGCCTATCACCCACCCTCTGACATTTCCTATATTTAACCATTCTCGGTATCCCTACCCGCCTATCACCCACTCTCTGACATTTCCTATATTTAATCATCCTTTCTCCACTCTATGTAGCCCCCTGCGCAGTAGTGGCAGTGACATGCCTTGCTCGGGGTGAAACGCTTATAAAAAAAAAAAAAAAAAATTTCTTTTCTCTCCACCTTTCCAACTGTCATCACACCTGTACTCACATCCTTCTCTTGCTCCTTTCTAACTGGTTCGTCTTTCTCTTCTCTCTCTTCTATCTAATCTTTTTACTCTTATGTAGACCCCTGCACATCAGTGGCGTTACCGCCTTTCTCGGGGTGATACGATTAAATAATAATAATAAGAAGAAGATCGAGGTATACTCAATTAGCGCTTGATCACAGGTAAGGGACAATCTTGTGCTGATAAAACTTATCACCAGTTTTAGTGCCAAGAAACAAAACATATCTTTTAGCTAATTCGATGTTACTGATTCCGAAAATGACCTTAGATTTTCATGGCTAGCTACAGTTTTACTATACTGAAAATCTTCAAAAATGATCAAATTCCGATTTTTGGCTGATCGCAACATTTACTTAATAAAGGTCGTAGAAACATATCAGTGTTCAGGTAGGGCGAACAATTATGACAGCCATCTGAAATAACATATTTTTATAAGAAAAAAAGTGTCTGAGTCAAAACAATTAAAATAGAAGTACCCAAGTTTTCCAATTTATCTCCAAAATTCAAATTAACTGATAAACTTTATCGGTAATACGCTAATATGAGAAATAATGTTAATTTTTTACGTAGGCATCTAGATAAATTTCCGGGAAATTGCGGCGATGTGAGTGATAAGCAAAGAGAACGATTCCATCGGGATATCAATAAAAGAATGCTAGCAGGGACGGTGGGGCAAACGAATGATTGCTGTCTACTGCTGAGGTATTAGAAGAGGCTAACAGACAAGAAAGAGAAAATTTTTAGCATAGATTTAGACATTGATTGTTATTGGAAAAATAACACTTCTCAATAGACAGACCTATATTTGTTAATTTAAATACGAATTGAGAGATTTCTACAATTTTACTTTGATAAATATTGCCATCAGTCAATATCTTATATACAGAAAACAAATGAAAAAAATGTTATTCCCAAAAATGAGGGATTTCCGTACATAAAAAAGGGCCAGTCAGTTAAGTGCCATACGTGATGCACGCTTTGGGCGATCATGTCTCGAAAGAGAGATGACTGAATGGGCAGAAAATTATCCTGCTGTAGGTTGCCATTACTTTCTGCGGAAGACTGTTCGTCAGCCAAGGCTATAGAACTAAATTAATTTTATTATTTAACCCATAACTAGAAGTAAGAGACGGATTAATACTTTTCCCAAGGGTATTTGTGCGTAAGTGAATGCCATGAATTCATCTGGAATTCGAACTCGGCTCCCCAATTTCACTGCACCACAACGCACATCCCAGCTATAAAAACGCACATCCCAGCTATAAAAAGTCCAGTTATTTTCAGATTCAGCGCTCTCAAATTTATCTAAAAATGAATTTTGATGTCTCAGCACCATTTCAATGTTTTTTTACTCCTTCATTCACTCATTCATTCATTCATTCGTTCATTCGTTCGTTCGTTCGTTCGTTCGTTCATTCTATCTCTCGTAAGTACCTTCACTAAATTGCTAAAAAACAGCATTGTATGAATAAAAAAAAGTCCCCAAACTTAATAAAAACGAACTTTTTTCCGTCAAAAAGTTTATGTTATTAGTAAAAGGAAAGATCAAAATAATTATCAATTATTTTTAAAAATTTTGAATTCCTTTTAACATGTGTGAAATGTTGTCAAAAATCTTGTTTTGATTTGAGTTAGAGGGCAATCAAAACATTACGAGAGTTTACAATGGAAAACGTAATACTACATCACTTACTTTCTTTTGGTGACAAACACATTGATTTGGAAATTCTCACAAAAATAAAATAATTGTCGGATTTTAATGAAACTTTCAGTACTCATTCACGAATGAATTAAGTTATTTTTTAAATTATTATTTTTTAAAAATCTTGGTAAAAATATACATTTTTTACATCTGTTACCGCCTCTTCACGTAAATCCATGAAATTATAATAAATTTTACTTTGTTGCGGTAAATGGTTTTATTAGTTAAACGCAGGACTCATTGGAGAATATAAATCATTTATTTTTTTTAATTTGGCCTCTGTATCCAAAAGTCTTCTCCGAAGAGTAAAATAAAAATGCAAAAAAAAAAAATCAGATATTATTTAATTTGATAAACTTTTAATTGCTTGAATAAATAATGAAAAATTAAGGACATTATAGTCTGAAGAAAAAAAATTCGATTACTAATGAAATTTTAAAAGAATATTTTAATTTCTTTTTAATTATAATAATTTATAATGCTTCAAAAATATTTTTACAATACTTCAAAGATTTGCTACAGTTAGATTTTAACTTAATAATTGACGATGATATTGCCTATCGAAAATTAAGGAGTTTAATACAAATCGTTTGGCCTTAATATCTTAAAAATAATTACAATTTTTTTGTGTGAAGTTTTATTGTATGGTAATTTCTATGTGCAAATTAAAAGGTCAGTGTTTCCTCCCCTTACCCGAAAAAAATTGTACAATTTTGTCACTTATAAACGCCACACACGTTTATCTTGTTAATCAACAACCTATCAAACACGTTTTGATATACGGCGGGCAGGTAAAAAGTTCAAGTCTGTGATTAAGAAATACTTTTATTCTAAATTTCAGCCTATAAATAAGTAATACTTCTGTAAATCATATTAGTTTAACATAAAATTTTCGAATTTTATAAAATAATGTGTCACAGATGTATATTTTTAAAAGCCCAGATAGCCCTATCTGGGCTCGTCTTTTGTCCCGAGCGGCCAGGGTGGCGATGAGATCGGGCGTCGCATCAACCTTGCGAGGGCCGCCTTCAACCGCCTCCAGAAGTGTCTCTGGTCAAGGCGGGAGATCGCCCTGTGTACAAAGAGCCGCGTCTACCAAGCTGTTGTGCGATCCATCTTGCTGTATGGCTGCGAGACGTGGCCGGTGCGCGTAGCGGACCTCAAGAGGGTGGAGGTCTTCGACAATGACTGTCTCCGGCGCATCCTGCGTTTCCGGCGGATTGATCGGGTGCGGACATCGACCCTTCGTCAAACATGCCGTCTTCAACCGATACCGGCTGCTCTCCGACTCCGTCGACTGCGTTGGTTCGGCCATGCTGCGCGCTGTCCTCCGGGTGAGCTGATTCGCGACTGCCTCTTCCCGAGGCCCCTACCGGGCTGGCGCAAGCGTGCGGGGGGTCAGCTGAGGACGTGGGCAGCCACGCTGAAGGGGGACATGGAGCCGATCTCGGGCCCAAATGTCGTGGGATTTCGGAGGTGGAACCGGGACTGGGCAGAGATCGGAGTGGAGCTGGCTCAAGATCGCCGATCGTGGGCCGCCGCTGGGAGAGACGCTTCAAATGTTCTTGGGGATGCCGGCTCAACCCGTCCTGGGTGAATGCCGCTACAATACAATAATTTTTAAAAGCGAAAATTAACTTTTGTTTACAAATGTGTCGCTCACCCAAAGAATAGTGGTATAATTAAAAAATTAAAAGAACATCTCAAACTTTTATATTCCCATCAATATAATTTCTGTTTGAAATAAACTGGGGTATTTTGCTTACAGAAAATAGTATATTCAATCATTTAGCTTTCAATTAAAACTAAAATAAAAGCTTCAAGAAAACTTTTTTCATTTTTAAAAATTCAGTTTAAAAGTTAGATATCGAAAATGAGTGGCGGTACCTAATCTATTTGCCACCACATACAAAAATACAAATATGCACATCTAAGTCTCTTATGTGCAGGCGGTTTATGCAGGCGGTGTGAGTGGCGTTACCTAATCTATTTGTCACCACCTACAAAAATACAAATATGCACATCTAAGTCTCTTATGTGCAGGCGGTTTATGCAGGCGGTGTGAGTGGCGTTACCTAATCTATTTGTCACCACCTACAAAAATACAAATATGCACATCTAATGTCTCTTATGTGCAGGTGTTTTGTTTATCTTCAGTTTTTATTGCTTATTGGATTTTTAGTGTATGCCTGTGTAGATGTTTGATTAATTGCTTTATATATATATATATATATATATATATATATATATATATATATATATATATATATAGTTTGGGTTGAGCATGACCCAGAAAAAATAAACCGTCACGCGGTAGAACATACCAACAGGTTAATAAATAGGTCAAACCTATAAAAGAGTTAAATAAAACAAAAGGGCCAAACTAAACAACCACACAATAAAAATAAAAAAAGATAGATAAACAAATAGAAAAATCATCTAATCACAAAAAAGACCACTTTCAAAAAAATCAAACCGTGCTTTCTATATATAAAACAGGACTTAACGGCAAAGCAATCCTGACGAGTGAAAACATCATAACGTTTTCACGAAACTTCAAAATCGGCATGAACCTGCTCAGTTGAAATAAAAAAAAACTTTTGTGCTTATCAATGTTCTATTTCCACCCCAATACCAAGCACTTTACGATGAAAAAAATCTGCTTGCCAAAATATATTTTATCAGTAAAAATACTGAAAAAAAAAAAGAAACAATCGTAGCGTTAAACATTATTAGCAAAACGAAAAGAGTACTTTCTACAGTCGACAACTTTCTCAGAAACTTACCTTTATGCAACCATTTTCTCGCAACCAACCGGTCACCGCAACCATAACATAACTATCACTCACCAGCATAAAGCAAATCCAATTTAATTATTCACTGAAAAAATAACCCCAACAAACATGCATAACTACAAAATTAAGCTCACTGAAAAAAATAATCAGTCCGTTAAGTGCCGTACCTGATACACGTTTTGGCCGATCATGTCTCGAAAGTGACATGACTGACTGGGCAGAAGATTATCACGCAGTAAGTTGCCATTGCTTTCTGCTTTTCTTACCAGCCAAGGTTATGAAACCCAATTTCTATTCTATTATTTAACCCATAACTGGAGCGAAGAGACAGATTAATACCTTTCCCAAGAGTATTTGCGTGTAAGTGAATGCCATGAATTCATCTAGAATTCGAACTCGGCTCCCCGATTTGTCATTCAGAGTTGATATCTAGTGCACCACAACGCACATACCTTATAAAACGTATAAAATGGAAAGTATTTTACTTCCTCAACAAAAGAAGAAGAAAAGTACAACGGATGTCGTAAGTCGGTTCACCAAGGTGCCCACGGTGGAGGCACTATCGGTGGTCAGGGACAGACTGGCCTCGTACTCAACCCTAGGAGAATGTACCAGTGTTCGACTAGACAACTTTATGGAGATGCTGACTTTCTGCATGCAAACAACACACTTCGGATAGGGATCAGGAATATATCGGCAGGATGAAGGCTTGGCAATGGGCTCGCCATTATCACCATCACTGGCTAACATATACATGGAATACTTCGAAGAGATGGCATTAGAACCCGCAGTTCTAAAGCCAACTCTATGGCTGAGATATGTTGATGACAACTTCATACTCTGGCCACGCCAGGAGGAGGTCCAGACGCTATTCGACCATGTGGAAACAATAAGATCTTCAAAACAGTTCACTCTGGAAAAAGAGTGTAACTACAAACTGGCATTCCTGGATGTGCTAATAACTCGAACAGAGGTTCAAGATATCCGTATACCGCAAGCCAACATTCATCGAACGATACCTGAACTTCAACTCTCACCACCCATACAGTGTAAAAAAAAAGGGATCGTCCGCTGCCTTCAACATCGAGCAAAAGTCATAAGCGGCGATCCAGAGTCATGCGAACAGGAAATGATCAGTATAGGCCGTACCCTGCAATGAAACAATTGTCCAGGGTAAATGATAACTCCAGTTGATTCCAGTTGATTCCACCGACTCAAAAGAGTTGCGAATAAAATAACTGTCTACAGCAGAGGTAACAAAAACACAAGAGTTGAGATAACATGTTAAAAGGGAATAAAATATTTATAAAATAAAAATTACTTTGATCTTTCCTCTTAATATTATAAACATTTTGATAGGAAAGGTTCGTTTTATTAAGTTTGGAACCACTTTAAATCATACTATGCTGGATTTTTTGAGATGTAATGGAGGTACCTATACTAAAGACAAGAGATTGTGAAGTGCTATGCTCGCTTATTTACTAATGGAACAAGTCGCATAAAGAATGAAATAAATTATGCTTGTAAAATCCGGTATCGGTCGAATAAGACTTTGAAGAGACAGATCAAGAGAGTAGAAATGACCGAACAAGAACAAGACAGAGGGAAAGAGAGAGAGAGAGAGAGATAGAAAGAGAAAGAAAAAACTAAAGAGCTGAATAAAAAATCAAAGACCGAAGTGAGGAGAGAGAGAGAGAGAGAGAGAGAGAGAGAGAGATGCCCAAAAATGGCAAAACAAAGAGAAATACAAGAAAAAAAAAGGGAGGGGGGAATAGGACGCCAAAACAGAGAGAAATAAAACACTGAAGAGAGAGAGAGAGAGAGAGAGAGAGAGAAAGAGAGAGAGAGAGAGAAGGTGGAGAGGCCTAAGAATGGCAAAACAGAGAGAAATAAAAGGTTGGAGAAAAGCAAGACAGACAGACACAGACAGACAGACAAACAGAGAGAGAGAGAGAGAGAGAGAGAGAGACAGAGATAGAGAGAGAGAAAGAGCGAAGGTGAAAGAGAGAGAAAAGACCTAAGAATGGCAAGACAGAGAAAAATAGAAGAATAGCCTGAATAAGAGCAACAGAGAGAGGGAGAGGGAAGAGAAAAGACAGAAAAGCAACACAGGGCGAGAGAGAGAGAGATAAGACGGAAGAGCAACAGAGACAGTGAGAGAGAGAGAGAGAGAGAAATGGAAAAGATGAAAGAGTTACAAAGATAATGTGTGTGTGTGTGTGTGAGAGAGAGAGAGAGAGTACAAAAATATCTAAGAAGATAGAAACAACAAAGAAGAGAGAGAAAAACCGAGAGAGAGAGAGAGAGAGAGAGAGAGAGAAAGACGAAATAGAGAAGACCAAACAAGAGTTAGAGAGAAAAAAGTGAAGGAGAAAGAGAAAGAAACTGACGAAAATAAAAAGAGATAAATAGCGGAGAAAAGAGAGGGTGAGAGAAAAAGGCGACCGAAGAAGAGAGAGATAGAGAGCTAGAGAGAGAGAGAGAGAAGAAGAAGAGAAAGAAAGATCAAAATAGAGAGAGTGAAGCCCGAAGAAGAGAGTGTGAGAGAGAGAGGGAGAGAGAGAAAGAGAGGAAGAGACATAAGTAGAGAGAGAAAGATAAAAAAAAGAAATAGTGAAGATCGAAGAAGAGAGTGTGTGTGTGTGAGAGAGAGAAAGAGAGAGAGAGAAAGATAGAGAGAGAGATAAAGAGCCAAGAAGATAATGAGAGAGAAATACCACACAATAGAGAGAGGGAACTCCAAAGAATTAGTTGAGAATGAAATTAGTCGAGAAACATCCTTGCGACTTCACTGTTTCGTTAAAGTGAAGGTCATTTGGAGACCTGAGAAGAGAGAAAAAGAACAGAGAGAGAGAGAGAGAGAGAGAGAGAGAGAGAGAGAGTGAGGGGGGAAATTGAGAGAGAGAGAGAGAGTCCTAAGAAGAGAGAAAGAGAACTCCAAAGAAAGTGAAGAGAGAAAGAGATAAAGAGAAAGAAAGAAGTTAAAATAATTAATCCAGAAATAAAAATAAAAGTTTTATGGTAAACATCCTTGCGACTTCATAGTTTTGTTTACGTGAAGCCACATGTTTCTTAAATCATTGACAGGCCAATGAACAGAGAGAAATATCGAAGAAGAAGAAGAAGAAGAAGAAGAAGAGAGGAGGAGAGAGAACGGACCATAGAAGAGAGACAGAGAGACAGAGAAAGAGAAACAAAGAAAGAATTTCAAAGAATTAGTCGAGAAGGAACAGCAAAGTTTTACGGTAAACTAATATCCTTAGGTCTTCAAAGTTTTGTTAAAAAGTGGAGGCCATTTTTCTTAAGTCATTAGCTTTTTTTTCAATCCACAAATTTTCCGTGCATGCGCAGAGCAGCTACTGAATATTTTTTTTTTTTAGTTTTCGTTTTTCATTTTCTCTTTTTGTTTGCATGATACTCGTGTGGTGTCAGTCATACCCATTCGACGCACAACTAAAAAGAAACCCCTGAGCTTGACTGAAGAATCTTTTTATTCACTATGTCGAATGCAAAGTAACAAGCTGTATGTTCTGGAAAGGGATATATATATATATATATATATATATATATATATATATATATTAATCATTTCACACCAAGAAAGGCAGTTTTACTGCCACTAATGTGCAGGGGGTTACATAGGAGGAAAATGATGAGAAAAAAAACAAGTTATAGGGGATGTCAGTGAAAAAGAATAAAAATACTGGTGTGATGACAGTAGAGTGGACGGAAAACGAACATGAAGGAAATGATGCCAGTCAGAGAGATAGAGGATGGCAATTGACCTTACAGTTAAATACTTGGAGATTGTAGCTGCCGGGGAAGCAAGTATATGAAAGGAAATTCCACAGGCGGGAAGTGCGAGAAAAGAAGCTAAGGGAGTAGAAGTTAACGTTATATTTATTGGTTTCACTGTAAAAGGGTGGGACCTAGTAGCTAATCTAGTAGCTCAAGTAAATTCATGTAGAGCGGACATCAGGGAGCTAAGCACGTTGGAGCAGAAGCCGTGAAAGTATTTGTAGAAGGGACACAGGTAAAC